>CALNVZ010000992.1:306321-325789 GCA_940671915.1 Paracentrotus lividus
CAGTTCCTGTTGTATGTGAAGTGACGTTACATAAATGCAGATAATTCAAAGATTACTTGAGATAAAGGCCTGAAACTTTGTGAACTTCTTTATCACAAGATAACCCACCAACATGCAAGTTTTTATAAACATTGGCCCCACCATGTCCGAGATCTTCAGGAGGGGGCAGCTCCCTCCTTGGCCCAGGTTGACCAAAATATTTGGGCCCCTTTATGGTTAAGCATTTTTTGTATTAAATGAAGAAACCCCCCTACAACTATATATTTTCTGAAAGGAAATTTCAAGAGCAATTCAAATATGGTGAGCAATTATGACCTGGATCAAAGGGAGAAAAAAAATTGGGGGCTGCAGTAAAAAAAATTAGGGCCCCCCCAAAAAAAAATAATATTTTAATCAAAATATGTTACTACTTCACTCTATATAGTAGTGGATGGCATTTTTGGAATCTACAGGACATTTCCTTTCAGAAAATGTATACTTTTGTAGGGTTAGAGTTAATACTTCAAAAGTTATGGCACTTTGATCCTGACAGGTGCATGATTGTTAGATTTAGGTGGTGTAACACAAAAGGGTGCCAGTTCAAAACGCATGGCCAATATTTGCTACCCTGAACATTTCAAGTCAAAAACTTGCGTGCGATTGATTTGCGTGCAAAATGAGTTAGTGCGCAGACATGGGCACTATTTGATTCTGCAATACAAAATGACAGCCCTTCGAAAATTGTAAAAAAACATTGTTCTTGTAAATTAATTCTTGAGATTTTTTGCTTCATTGATAAATAAAATATGAAGAATGGAATAATATTGATGAATCTTAAAATAATACTGTACTTTTTATTGAAATTGAGGTCAAATTTTAGGTGCGCAGACTTGGGCACCGCCATCATACATTAGTCCACGCCACGCACTTTAATACGCGCAATGCGACGCGATAATGTGTGCTCCATTTCTTGAACAGTCGAGAAAACAACAAGCCTATCGGAGATTGTTGCGATATACTATTCGCTATACTTTATACTACTAGCGGATACCATAGCTATATCGCACATGTATAGTATTCTAGCTTCGGGTTGATAATAAACAGTCATGTCGTAATCGTAAACATCTTTGTGAAGACCTCATCATTGCCAGCCTCATCGTACTCGTTAAAGAACCACTAAATAATCCAACATGGTGGCTAGCGTTGGTGCATAACGTCAAAGATCGGCATCAAAATGAAATCAGGGACTGACAGTTTGTAAAATGAGCAAAATCTGTACTTTTCAGTGTCGTCGCCGTGAATTTCGACCTTCGTGGATTGCAATGCAAAGTAATACGATCACCGTATTGTTGTTTTGTGTGCGTATCAAATCTGTGCTGAATGAATGTTGTGTGAAGAATACCGAGTACGAATGTACGATACAATCAATGTATGTAGGATGGGGGGGGGGGTGCGATGTCCGAAATTTGTACCCTTGCGTCAGACTCAACATTTCCACAAAATGTGATTTCATGTACTAAAGGCCATATATTGTGTTTTCAGCAAAAATGCATTTGGCTTTCATTGATAAAAATATAATGGATTTGCTGTTTCATTGATTCATTCATTGTGATATCTGATATTTTTCTATTACAGTTAATAAGAAAGGTTTAAAGAATATTCACACCAAAAATTAGCATTCTAGGATCTATATTTTACTTTTAGTGAATTCTTCATCTTCCATTACTGTGGAAACCACCTTTTGGAATATTATTTCACAACAATCTATATATTACACATTTCTGGGCATTGCAAGGAGCAATATACTGGGTAAAACACCCTTTTCTTTTTTTTAATAGTGTATCAGCTCTAACATGCTTTATTAGAGCAAAATATGATCTAATGCAAAACTTCGCATAATTACCATATCAGCCATTCTGTGTAAGTAGGCGCCCATTGCTTGAAATTTCAAAAATACCCAATACAAAAAATATATTACTTTTTGGGCTAGGTGCATATGCACATGGTATGAATCTTAATTTTCATCACCCTTAATCTTCAAACAACCAAGTAACATTACCTCAAAGAGACAACAAATTCGTTCTAAAAAGTATGTTTTTTGTTATGATTTGAATAAACTATGTAGTGAGTAGATTGATAAATTTTGGTTTTGTGTATTTGATATGCTCATCAGGTCTACGAGATTTCAAGATCTGCGGAATGGATCCAGGGGTCACCCAATCAAAGGAAGAATTCGAGGATGAAGTTTTGAAGAAAATAGGAAGGAATACTTTCTATCTAACAAGCGGTAAGTAGTAGGGGAGACCGGGGATGGACGTGTAAGTAGGCGCAACTTTGCTTGAAATTTCAAAAATACCCAATGAAAGTAATATATTACTTGTGGGGCTAGGTGCATAATTATGCACATGGTATGAATCTTAATTTTCATCACCTTTAATCTTCAAACATCAAGTAATACCACCTCAAAGTGACAACAAATTCGTACTAAAAAGTATGTTTTTTGAGTTATGATTTTAATAAACTATATAGTGAGTAGATTCATAAATTTTGGTTTCGTGTATTTGATATGCTCATCAGGTCTACGAGATTTCAAGATCTGCGGAATGGATCCTGGGGTCACCCAATCAAAGGAAAAGTATGGGGATGAAATCATTCGAAGAAAATAGGAAGGAATACCTTCTATCTAACAAGCGGTAAGTAGTAGGGGAGACCGGTGATGGACGTTACAAACTTCATATTTTGGGCCAAATAATTGTCATGAAAATTCTCACACACTCCATTTTGGGTCTGGAGTTAGCCTATTATGTTGGCTAAAACCTGAGGCAAATAAAACTTGAAAACATGTAAACGGCCGTGTGTTATAAGTTCGCCGCCTTTTGCGTTACATGCCAATTTCACTACAAATGGCACTTTTTCACTTCAAAGACCTGTATCTCGAAAAGTATACACCCTAATATATTTATCAAAACTATACATTCTGAAAGGAAATTCCTCAAGGAATCTAAATTTGCATTAAAAAATCAAACCAGGTGCAAGATAAACAAGTAGTTAGGAAAAAAATCAGGAAATTTAGATTTTTAAAATTTTTTCATTGTTTTTATCGGCAAGTCATCTATAATCACCAAAATATTAATAATATTATTATATTATGGTAGAGAATAATAAGGTATAATTCATTATGGTTTACAATTTTCGAATGAAAATTATAACGATCTGAAATTTAGCCCTGAAAACAAAGCTTTTTTCAAAATCATGAGGGGGTTGGGTCCTGCAAAGTACTATTGCACCATCAAACATTTTGTTAAAGTGATATGATAGTGATATGATAGTATATTCCTATGTTCAAGTCTGTCGATCAAATAAAAAAGGTGGTGGATTGCTGCATGGTCGAGATGGACTTAATTTCAAGTTAAATGACCTGTCTATGCCATGTTTATTATGAATCTGTATTTATAGAAATTGAATATGCAAACAAGAATCGGTTGTTGGATGCATTTATAGAGCACCTGTATGACACTGAAACCTTTATTGATGTTTTGATCATGTAATGCAAATACTTAGTAAAAAAAACATGACATCTATATTATGGTGACTTCAATATAAATGTGATAAATATTGATTAGATGAAAAGGTGAAAGATTTTGTTGACTTTATGTCTTCGTTTGGGCTGCTCTCTCTAAATCACTAAACTACTCGTGTCACATATCTCGGCAACCTTAATCGAAATATATTTACAAACTGTGTCAAGACCATTTCTATTCTGAGAGTATTTTGTTCTGATTTCTCTGATCATATCCGAATTTTAAGCATTAACAAAGCAATGCAGTCACTACGGCAAGGTCAATAACAAATTATTTAGACGTGATTACTGATAAAAGAATGGATAATTTCAAGCGTGATCTTCTTCAATTGAATGGTCTAATTTATATAACTTGTTTGATGTTAATGTTTCTTATGACTATTTCAGCAATATTTTTTTCAGATTATATAATACACATTTTCCTTTAGTTGAATTGAGTGTAAAGAAGAAATGCAGGAAGCCATGGATTACTCCAAGTCTTCTCAAATCTATTAATCGAAAGCACAAGCTATATCATACATATATTAAAACAAAAATGATGTTAACAGGAAAAGTTATGTTGATATAAAAATTTGTTGACAAACCTTGTTCGTCAAAGTAAGAAGGATTATTGATAATGTTGTTTCGAGCTGCTCAGAATGATATTAGAAAGACTTGGACCCAATATTAATGGTTTGCTTGAAGGGGAAAAAACGCCACTTCCGAATGATATGTATCATAACGATTTACTGTTACAATCAGATGTGCAAAAAAGCAAAATATTTAATGAATATTCATTGATTTACCATTGAAAATAAACAGGGAAATTCCTCCTGTCCAAACATCATACAAACAATTTTGACCAGGCAGAATCACTCCTCGTCTTTGTATTTTAGACCAACTTCTGTTAATGAAATTTACAATTTTGTCTCACCCTAAATCCATCCAAGGCTGTGGTATCGACGACATTTCCCCCAAAGTCATCAAAAGTTGTATTCAATATTGTTGATCCATTGTGCGATTTTTTAATAAGTCCTTGTCTCAAGGTATCGTCCCAATAAAATGAAAATAGCTAAGGTAATCCCTGTTTTCAAGAAAGGTGATCGTAAGAATATTGAGAATTATAGACCAATTGCTTTGTTACCCATATTTCAAAAATTCTAGAAGAAAATAGTGTATAAAAGATTGGATGATTCCTTCAACTTCATGAGTTTTTTGATTCCACAACAATTTGGCTTTCGCAAGAATTGCTCGACAAGTATGGGTGTCTTGAATTTGGTTAATACTTATATGCGATTGATGCAGGAAAGTTTTGTCTGGGGTGTTTTTGGACTTGTCGAAAGCTTTTGACACTATCGACATCATGATAATTAATACAAGCTTGAGCATTATGGCATTCGTGGAATTGCTTCAGATTGGTTTAAAAGTTACTTACATAATCGATTACAGTTTGTAATGGTTAAAGGGATGCAGTAACATGGATGATATTCAAATCACAATTTCTTGATTTAGCTCATTTGTCAACATAATTATAAAACTTATAGGTCAGTCTGTATCTCTTCAAAATTCAAGTTAATTGCTGCTTTACTTTCGGGATATCTGATTCTACCAAATTAGTACCATCTCGTGGTGGAACAATTGCCATGGTGCTTATCACAGACTTCCTACTTCCCCCCGACCCTAGCGGGCTGGAGGTTTGCTGCAAGGGGTTGAAATTCACTCGCTTGGTTTGTTACACCTGTTTGTTGGTAGTAAATGACTTCCATTTGATCTGAAATTTCAGTAGTTTGTTTTTACTATTAGAGCATATAATTTTATTCATCTTGATCTAATTGCTCTTGTTTTTGAAAGTTACTGTTTCCTTTAATGGAGTTCCCAATCTAGAGTAAGTAATATGGTGTGCCTAGGGCTCTGTCCTGGGTCCTTACTTGTCATTGATGTTAATGTATGTATTATAACTCATCTCAGTGTTTACATTCTTTTGCTGATGATACTTGCTTCTCTCACAACAAAACATGCATATCTTATTCTGTCTGCAAATACAGAGAGTTAGCATATATTCAGTGGTTGTTGTAACAAACTTTGTTAAATGCCAATAAGACTCAATATGTTGTCTTTAGATTAAAGGGAAAAAGATTCCAGATAATACTGATGCTTGAAATTGGTGGTCATCTGATCACCCGAATCAAATGTAAGGTTTTCTTGGAGTACAGTGGATGATCATTTAACTTGGAAAGATCACCTAGTAATGTTTGTACCAAGGTCTCGAGAGTGTAGGTGTCATTTCCAAGTTACGCTTCTTTTTATCCAAAGAAAACTTTAGTAACTCTTTATAATGCTCTCATTATCCCCCACTTAAACTTATTGTAATGTTGCATGGGGGAATACGTATAGGAGCCATATAAACAAGTTGAATCGTCCTTCAGAAAGAAAGCCATCAGGATCATTACAAATTCAAATTACAGAAGTCCAAGTACTCCCTCTATTTTGCAACTTCAATTTTTGCCTCTTGATGAATTGGTCTCTTTGATTGCTTGATATCATGTACAAATCTCAATCGCTCAAATAGTTCATTCTAAAAGATGCGTTTATTGTAAATTCTACTGTTCATCAGTCATAACACACGTCAGAGAAAATCTAATCATCAACCTCTAGCAAGGACACAAACTGCTTTGAACTCTTTGTAGTTGTTTGCATCAAAGAATGGAACAAGTTACCCTAAACATCAGGTCCAGCCCAACATTATCTAAATTTAAACTTTCATGTAAAAAATATCTTCTTGAGAAATTACAAAACATGTTAAAGTAATACCGGAAAGCACGTGTGTGTATGTCTGCGTGTTTCTGCGTGTGGGTGTGTGTGTATGTGTGTGTTAATTTTGTGTATGTGTGTGTATGTGTGTGTTGTGTGATTTTTAAACTTTTTTGTATTCCCATGTTTAATCCCTACTTATCATTGTGAAATATGTTTATGCAATATTCAATATACTACAAAATGTATTATACTTGTTTTGTGTTTTATACTGTACCGTGTAAGGGGCCCCTATCACAAGCTCTGCTTTCTCCGGGGTCCCAAACCCATCATGTGCTATCTTTGTCAATTATTTGTTAAAATGTTGTGTTTTTGATTGGTTTGAATAAACTTGAACTTGAACTTGAAAAAGCTTCAACTCGGTGCTAGATTCACAATCATAGGCTAAAATTTGGCTGAGATATTGCAGTTTTCCCAACGGTACTACAATATCTCTAATTCCTAATGACTTTTACAGGAGGCATTGCCTTTTTTAGGTCAAATAATGATTGTTGAGTCTTCCTGGGTACTATTGTAACATCAAACCTATTGTTCAGTGATTTCATGGTATAAAGCAGTTTATAAGCTTCAGTTTGGTACCACATTCGCAGTCATAAGCCAAAATTTGGCAGAGAAATTCAATTTTTCCCCAAATCAACCACAAAATGTAAAATTTCCCATTGACTTTGTACAGGCGGCGCCGCTTCCAGCACCACCCCTACTGTCCCAAATTTAAACCATTGTAACTCCACCAGAATGCTACCTAGAACAATGAAACTTCACAGGGAGCTAGCACAGTAACATATCTTCCAAATGAGATCAAATTTGTTACAAAAACCTTCTTACTTTGGAAAATATTGACAAATTAATGCTCAAAAAGAGCAAAAAGCGTAACAGCACCACCCTATTTGGGTGGCGAGTTCATAACACATGACCAAACACTAATTAACTACAGCTTAATTAATGAAGACATTATTTTGTAACAACCTACCCTGTCTACGGGGTAAGTTGTTACACCATACGGGGTCAATTGTTACAATATGTAAACATACGGGATAAGTTGACAATGTTGAAATCTCTTATACCATACTTTTGTTTCAACTTTTCAGTTTCTTGGTATCGTTAACAGTAGATCAAGTATAGCTGGGTCAAAGCCAAAAATAAGGGACTGAGAGGGGACGGAATTTGATAAGAGTTTTATGCTCACAAAAAGAAAAAATAATATTTTAGCTGCCAATTACTCTCACTAATATGTCAAGCTTACTTGAAAGTATCAATCTGCAAAAAAAAAAAAAATTATAAATACGTTTCGTTTTCACGGCAACATCGAATTATAGTTGCGCAACGGGACGGAATGAAAATATCACTTGTTTTTTAAAAGAAGATTCAAACAAGATTTCTAACAAAGTTATTAAGCAAGGCTGACCATGTCAGGTGGTGTCTAGTTGTTGCTGTCCCATAAATCACTAGTAAAAAAAGAGCTAGCAATTAAATCTAATAGCTTACGATTTATAGACGATTTCCTAAAGGCATGTCAATTCCGTCCCGTCGCGCGACGGGGCAGAAAATATGTTCTATGTACAAAGTGAATGGGAACTCAGGGAAGGGGAAAAAATGGACTTTTTTTGTCATAAATTTTCAAATCATCATAACGATAGAACTAATGATCCAAATTAAGTACAAATGGTATCATTGGAAAAGGAATTAAATAGACTATCTGAAAAAGTTGTTATTTTAAAAGTAGCGGCACTATAACATGTCGGACCTTTTGACCTTTATTTTGACCTTAGATTTGACCTTGTGTATCCTGCGGCCTTGTGCCAATATTTTGAAATCTGAATCCCATGACACTATTTTACATAATAATAACAATTTGGATGTAAACATTTATTATTTGTTTGTTTTCTAGCCGTCTCAAAATTGGCTTAATTGCAAAAAATTATGTTACAGTTCCATACATAACTATCAGTGTTGTGTCAATGTAGAAACCTGAAAGCGCGACGGGACGGAAAATGTTGAAAGGTCATATTTTTCTTATGAGTGGAGTATCCTTTCATTTAGTGGCGAGGATGTAGAGCCCCACTTATAAATTGATACATTCTAGAATATGGGTGACCCATCTTGTGTTTTTCATAGAAAAAAGTGAAAAATTATGTGTCAAAGTACGAAAAACCTGAAAAACACAATTTTTTGCCCTAAAAAATGTGAATTTTGACCCTTAATACAAAATAGTTTTTGATTTCTTTTTCAGGAATGAAATGCTCATAGATAGGGTATTCCATAATAAAAGTTGATATTGCCCTAACTTTTTAAGTTTTAATGTAAATTCATTAAACATACATTTTCCGTCCCGTTGCGCAGAGAGGGCGCTATTTCCACATTCAAAGGCATATTACAAGAAAGTCGGCAGTCTTTTACATTGGACATATACATTTCCGAAATTTATGGAATCTCAGCTTTCATAATCTATATAACTACTAATTTGAAAATTTGACTAAAGTGAACAATAGTTTTGGCTGTGACCTAGCTCTAGAATTGACTATAAATAATAAAAGAAATATCAAAATATTAACACCTGAAAATGGAAAGAAAATTACTTCACATGTGTAATGTACTAAGTAATTAGGGAAGTTGTTACATCGACATGAGGTACATGTACATGTAGGTTGTTACATCGACATGGGGTAGGTTGTTGTAACAACCTACCCCATGGGTGATTTTACACATAAAATCAACTGTGCAAAGCCATTAGGCAGAATTACAGGGCTGGCTCAGGGGTATATTAGTGACATACATGTACATGTACTATATTCACATACCAGACTATATCATGTGCCTTCAGCTGTAAGAACTATTACAAATTTCAATTTTTGTCAAAAATTCACTTTGAACTGTAAAAAATGGTTTTTGTTGATTTACTTTTAATAAAACAATGGAGGAACCTCACGACGGCAGTTAATCACAGCTATGTGTAGGCTGTATATAGATGCCTGTAAGCACGAAACTCTCTGTTCCAACTTAGCACACTGAGAACTGTAACAACTGACCCGTATAACTTCCATCCCGTCTCCCTAGTTAACAGTTCCTTTAGAGAGAGAAGGGGGGGGGGTGGATCATGATCAAAGCACATAAAATGCCAAATCAGAGGGGGGGGGCACAATTTCTATAGCACTTGGCTAAACAAATTTGTCTATTAACATTTGGTCTAATTTCCCTTTTGGTCTAATACACATTTGGTCTACTTATCACTTGATCTAATGACCACTTGGCCAAATTGCCAATTTGTCTCCTTACCTTTACTGTTAATTGCCTTTTCAAAATAAATATTTGTATATTACCAATTTGTTAGACGAGGTGATCAAGTGGTGATAGACCAAATTGATAATAAATGAAATTAGACGAAAATGGAATTTTACCAAATGATAATTATAGATGAAGTCGAAGTTAGACCAAATGGCAAACAGGCCAACTCTCTGTAGATGAAATTGTATTAGACCATGTGTGATGAGCCCAAACATGAATTTAGTCAGAAGTGGGTTTAGACCAAATTATTTGGAATTTACCCATATGCTGAGCTTGAGAAGTTATTGTTCTAAATTATACATCTGGGATTTGCTCTTTCATCATGCTCAATATGAAAATGATTGGTTGAATAAAAATAGGAAGGGGCATAATGTATGTAACCCCCCCCTCCCACCCCCATCCCCTTTCCCACTACCACCACTCATTGCAATGGGGGTGTGAACGATGAAATAGCACGGTGTTGATATAGAAAATCAGTATCTTATAATTCAATTATACCATTTAATCATTACAGAACACAGTTCAAGTGTCAAGAAATCAGACTACGCATCCCAAAGAAATTAGAGGGAACCCTGCATATTTCACAGTAAGTACATGAATGTATACAAATGAGGGTACACCGAGAATGATCACATCCCCTGACAAGGAAAGCAGGCATATATTGTATTTTCAACTGGGGACATAAACACCGGAGTAAATCCAAGGTATGGGATATACCTGGGATATATATTATTTTCCCCACTTTACAATGAGGGGAGGCCTGTCCAAAATCTTGCCACACACTTTTCAAGAAAGAAATAAACATTCGATAATTGTTTTATTGAGAAAAATTCACTCTATTTACTCTATAATGTTAAACCGTTAATGTTATTACCGTTAAACAATTATAATATCTATTAAATTGTGATATAAAATGATGGTAAAGACCCTCTTCTCCATTTCCTAACGGATCGCTTATATTGCACCTTATGATTATTATTTCTTTGAGGAAAATATGTTACAGCTTTATAATTTCTGCACTGATAATCCTCTACACCAAAAATTGTTTTGGGAGCTTTTCATTTTGTCTTCTCCTTTATAAAAAATTAAATTAAAAGAAATAACCGGTTCGGGCCATCATCTCCTGTAAGGAATAAAAAGGGACAAGCTTCCCCCTTTCGGAAGATATAAAAGTAATCGACAACACAATACTGATTCCTAAAAGTTAAAAGTCCCCCTTTTATGAATAAATAATGCCTTTTAATTCTAAAAATGGCCTTTTCAGACTCCTGACAAGTCAAATTTACTATTTTTTTTTTTTTTTTTTTTAGAAAAAAGGAGGGACTTTGATATGGAAAAGAGTCCCTATTTGTCTTTACTCTATAATGTCTTTTGAAACCCCAATTTTCCCGATCAGTTGCTTGCGACTTTACAATAAGGCCATGCGTTTTGAACTGGCACCTTTTTGTGTTACACCACCTAAATCTAAAAATCATGCACCTGTCAGGATCAAAGTGTCATAACTTTGGAAGTATTAAGTGACAACTCTAACCCTACAAAAGTATACATTTTCTGAAAGGAAATGTCCTGTAGATTTCAAAAATGCCATCCACTACAATGTAGGGCGAAGTAATAACATATTTTGATTAAAATATTAATTTTTGGGGGGCCCTAATTTCTTTTTTACTGCAGCCCCCAATATTTTTTCTCCCTTTGATCCAGTTCGTAATTGCTCACAATATTTGAATTGCTCTTGAAATTTCCTTTCAGAAAAATATAGTTGTAGGGGGGTTTCTTCATTTAATTAAAAATTCTTAACCGTAAAAGGGCCCAAAAAATTTGGTCAACCTGGGCCAAGGAGGGGGCTGCCCCCTCCTCAAGATCTTGACCATGGTTGGGTCAAAGTTTAGAAAAACTTGTATGTAGGTGGGCTATGTTATGATGAAGAAGCTCACAAAGTTTCAGGCCCATATCTTAAATAGTTTTTGAGTTAGGCTCATTCCATGCCAATTCACCCAATGAAAGTGCAATTTTGCACCCTTCCGTCTCAGAATTTGCTCAACAAAAAAAAAAAAGAGTTTTTAAAGGTGAAGAAATAAAATATCATCCTAGATATATACATGTTATGGTAATATTATACTGACAATTAACATACATAAAAATCAAGTAAAAATATTATTCGTCTGGGGGTCAAAATCAAGGTTAAAGGAAAGGTCAAAGGTCATAGCACTTTAAATTGCTCCAATAATATTTTTGATATCATTTTGAATTTCTCTTTGAATTTCCTTTTGAATGGTACCAGTTTCACAAAAATTGGTCAACCAGTTCAGGCGCATTGTGCCGTTGAAATGGAAGGTCACACCCATTTTTCCTTAAACAAATAAAAAAGGGCGGGCCATAGCACGGAAACCGATGGACTGTTTACGCTATTTTTTTTGTTTCATGGGAAGGTAATATTAAATTTTATGTGTACCAAATTTGAGTGAATTCTGAGACGGTAGGGTGTAACCCATTGGGTGAATCCAGATGGAATGACCCGTTATCTGTATTTATGTAACGTCACCTCACATACAACAGGAACTGTATTGAGTTACTTTATGTACAATACACAGTCAATGGTGAAATTGTCATTTTAACAGCGCGCAGCGCGGCGATTTTCGGAACTGCGCATAACCAAATGCCTGGAATTTTATAACTGTGGTGTCAAAAGATGCATGAGACTCTAAGCTATAAAGTCCTAAAAGCTCACAGCACAAAAATAGATATCGCATAAAGTTATCATGGGTATAATGTTTTCGAATGCACCAGGAGGTGCAAAACCATAGACTTTGTGTGTACCTTTCCACCCCCCTCCTCCCCCCCCCCTTCAACCACCCTGTGCCTCACGTATTCTATCGCGTGCTGTGTCGCGATTTCAAGTGCGAGTACGTTCAAATTCACAGGTCTGATAGAGCTTGCATTTAGCTTTCAAACAACACCAATTTCATGGTAATACCCCTCTATTTAGCCAAGATATCATACATTAACTGAAACAAAATGTGGAAAAGCGTTACAAAACCACCCTTTTTGGGTTGCGAGTCGACGGTCAGAAGCATTTGCGTACTTGTGTGCGGGCAATGTTGGGGAGGACTTGGGACCTGCAGCCCATAAAATTTGTATAAAGATTGTTCATCTCACTTCAAACTCTAAGTTTCTGCTAAAGATATTTGGCTCACATTTTGCGCTCGCATTACTATTTCTCATAACTAAATGAACATAAGGAAAATGTCTTAAAGATTCGAAAAAGGTTAAGTTACATGTAAAAGCCATTTTTTATGCGCATTTCCACCCTTTCCATACAAGCGACTATCTTTAGTATCTTTATCTCAAGTACCCCCTTTTGAAAAAATATGCCCTTTCCTTTGTAACCCTGAATTTTCAAATTAGTTCCGATGCCATTGATTGAAATGAAACAACATACAAAAACATACATTTATTTCTTTATGTATTCTTATACATCATCTTCACAAAGGAGCCTATAATGTAACAAGCTTAGCTTTTAACTTAGGCTCCTTCATATTTCTTTCTTTTTATGCTACTGATGTCATTCGTTTTATGATTTATCAAATACTGTTTAGTTTTGAAATGACATAAAATTGTTGTTGTTCTTATTATTGTTTGATTGGAATATGTAAATAAACTGAACTGAACTGAACTGAACTGAACTGAAAAGGCTTTTATTATTTTTATTTATTTATTATTTTTTTTTTTTCAGGAGGAGGCTGTTTAAATTTTGCTTTTTGGCTGTTATTCTATCCCTATATGGGATGATGTCAGACGATTCAGAAATTGAGTTTTGTAATGTGAATGTAATGTCATTGATTTAATTTTCCTCTGTACTTGTATTGTAAATTTTGTTGTTATAATGAACTAATATGACATTTGTCATTCATCAACTTGGAGATGTAACATTTATGTTAACAGTGTGCATGATAATGGGTAATTATTTTGAAAGCTGATAAAGCCTGATATTATATCAATATTACAGTTTTACTATATTTTCATTTGTTTTATCCAAAACAGCAAAAAAATATTCAGTATGTGTCCTGTAACCTGAAGCCCTTGAATTTCTGATCCCGTTGGTATGTGTAAACTACAGACATACTTTAGTACTTTTGTATTTTATCATTTATGAATATGAACCAATAAAATTAGAGGTTATTTCCCAAATTTGGACTAGGCTTTTAGCACTAGTTTGATTCAAAATGTTCCTTTGAAGGCCTATATGCCATTATACACCATAGTCGCTTAGAGCTTTGCTATTCTTGAAATATACAATTACCTCTACCAGTATATCTTATACTGATAGAGGATCTCTGGTCTTATCTACAAAGATACATAGGAATCAGATATCAACCTACAGTTGTAGTTCATTATATTATATTATACAGCGTGCAACCACTTTTGGCGAAAATTTAGTTATTGGTGTCAAACCATTCTTTCAAGTAACTACCCGTCTTTGGACAAAAATATTAAACTGAACTTTAAGAGCACTTGTCACAAAATGAATATTTAAACAAATGTCATTTCCAATTATCTATGTTCCGTTTCACTATTTCTGCAAGCGTTTTTCATCTGAGATATAATCGTAAGTTAGGTAAGTTCTTTTGTTCAAAGATGGGTACGTACCTGAACAATTTCCTAATATCAAGTTTCATCAAAACTGGATTTAGTCCCTTTTGGAATTAAACTCTTCATATAGACCCTAAGCAGCACATAAATCGCTCAAAATGCACTTTTTTTTTTCTTGTCGATATAGCCATTTTTTAGCTAGTGGTTCACGCTTGGATCAGATAAGTATCTTCTATATGAGCATGGCACCCCAAAATATAAATGCATTTACGTTCCCATTTTTAGAATTAAATACATTAGCTTATTTGTGAAAAAATGAAAATAAAATTTTTAAAAATTCACTGACTTTGGGTCTATAACACCCCCCCCCCATACTATGGATACTCTAGTACACGTCGCTTTCAGAAAAATATAGTTGTAGGGGGTTTCTTCATTTAATTAAAAATTCTTTAACCGAAAAGGGCCCAAAAAATTTGGTCAACCTGGCCAAGGAGGGGGCTGCCCCCTCCCGTCAAGATCTTGACCATGGGTGGCGTCAAAGTTAGAAAAACTTGTATGTAGGTGGGCTATTATGATTGAAGAAGCTCACAAAGTTCAGGCCCATATCTTAAATAGTTTTGAGTTAGGCTCATTCCATGCCAATTCACCCAATGAAAGTGCAATTTGCACCCTTCCTCTCAGAATTTGCTCAACAAAAAAAAAAAGAGTTTTTAAAGGTGAAGAAATAAAATATCATCCTAGAATATACATGTATGGTAATATTATACTGACAATTAACATAAATAAAAATCAAGTAAAAAAATATATTCGTCTGGGGGTCAAATCAAGGTTAAAGGAGAAGGCAAAGGTCATAGCACTTTAATTGCTCCAATAATATTTTGATATCATTTTGAATTTTCTTTGAATTTCCTTTGAATGGTACCAGTTTCACAAAAATTGGTCAACCAGTTCAGGCGCATTGTGCCGTTGAAATGGAAGGTCACACCCATTTTTCCTTAAACAAATAAAAAAGGGCGGGCCATGCACGGAAACCGATGGACTGTTTACGCTATTTTTTTTGTTTCATGGGAAGGTAATATTAAATTTTATGTGTACCAAATTTGAGTGAATTCTGAAGACGGTAGGGTGTAACCCATTGGGTGAATCCAGATGGAATGACCCGTTTCTGTATTTATGTAACGTCACCTCACATACAACAGGAACTGTATTGAGTTACTTTATGTACAATACACAGTCAAGGTGAAATTGTCATTTTAACAGCGCGCAGCGCGGCGATTTTCGGAACTGCGCATAACCAAATGCCTGGAATTTTATAACTGGTGTGTCAAAAAGATGCATGAGACTCTAAGCTATAAAGTCTAAAAGCTCACAGCACAAAAATAGATATCCATAAAGTTATCATGGGTAATAATGTTTTCGAATGCACCAGGAGTGCAAAACCATAGACTTTGTGTGTACCTTCCCACCCCCCTCCTCCCCCCCCCCTCAACCACCCTTGCTCACGTATTCTATCGCGTGCTGTGTCGCGATTTCAAGTGCGAGTACGTTCAAATTCACAGGTCTGATAGAGCTTGCATTAGCTTTCAAACAACACCAATTTCATGGTAATACCCCTCTATTTAGCCAAGATATCATACATTAACTGAAAAAAAATGTGGAAAAGCGTTACAAAACCACCCTTTTGGTTGCGAGTCGACGGTCAGAAGCATTTGCGTACTTGTGTGCGGGCAATGTTGGGAGGACTTGGACCTGCAGCCCATAAAATTGTGATAAAGATTGTTCATCTCACTTCAAACTCTAAGTTTCTGCTAAAGATATTGCTACAATTTTGCGCTCCGCATTACTATTTCTCATAACTAAATGAACATAAGGAAAATGTCTTAAAGATTCGAAAAAGGTTAAGTTACATGTAAAGCCATTTTTTTATGCGCATTTCCACCCTTTCCATACAAGCGACTATCTTTAGTATCTTTATCTCAAGTACCCTTTTGAAAAAATATGCCCTTTCCTTTTGTAACCCTGAATTTTCAAATTAGTTCCGATGCCATTGATTGAAATGAAACAACATACAAAAACATACATTTATTTCTTTATGTATTCTTATACATCATCTTCACAAAGGAGCCTATAATGTAACAAGCTTAGCTTTAACTTAGGCTCCTTCATATTTCTTTCTTTTTATGCTACTGATGTCATTCGTTTTATGATTTATCAAATACTGTTTAGTTTTGAAATGACATAAAATTGTGTGTTGTTCTTATTATTGTTTGATTGGAATATGTAAATAAACTGAACTGAACTGAACTGAACTGAACTGAAAAGGCTTTTATTATTTTTTATTTATTTATTATTTTTTTTTTCAGGAGGAGGCTGTTTATAATTTTGCTTTTTGCTGTTATTCTATCCCTATATGGTGGATGTCAGACGATTCAGAAATTGAGTTTGTAATGTGAATGTAATGTCATTGATTTAATTTTCCTCTGTACTTGTATTGTAAATTTTGTTGTTATAATGAACTAATATGACATTTGTCATTCATCAACTTGGAGATGTAACATTTATGTTAACAGTGTGCATGATAATGGGTAATTATTTTGAAAGCTGATAAAGCCTGATATTATATCAAATATACAGTTTACTATATTTTCATTGTTTTATCCAAACAGCAAAAAAATATTCAGTATGTGTCCTGTAACCTGAAGCCTTGAATTTCTGATCCGTTGGTATGTGTAAACTACAGACATACTTAGTACTTTTGTATTTTATCATTTTTGAATATGAACCAATAAAATTAGAGGTTATTTCCCAAATTTGGACTAGGCTTTTAGCACTAGTTTGATTCAAAATGTTCCTTTGAAGGCCTATATTGCCATTATTACACCATAGTCGCTTAGAGCTTTGCTATTCTTGAAATATACAATTACCGTCTACCAGTATATCTTATACTGATAGAGGATCTCTGGTGCTTATCTACAAAGATACATAGGAATCAGATATCAACTACAGTTGTAGTTCATTATATTATATTTATACAGCGTGCAACCACTTTTGGCGAAAATTTAGTTATTGGGTCAAACCATTCTTTCAAGTAACTACCCGTCTTTGGAAAAAATATTAAACTGAACTTTAAGAGCACTTGTCACAAATGAATATTTAAACAAATGTCATTTCCAATTATCTATGTTCCGTTTCACTATTTCTGCAAGCGTTTTTCATCTGAGATATAATCGTAAGTTAGGTAAGTTCTTTTGTTCAAAGATGGGGTACGTACCTGAACAATTTCCTAATATCAAGTTTCATCAAAACTGGATTTAGTCCCTTTTGAATTAAACTCTTCATATAGACCCTAAGCAGCACATAAATCGCTCAAAATGCACTTTTTTTTTTCTTGTCGATATAGCCATTTTTTAGCTAGTGGTTCACGCTTGGATCAGATAAGTATCTTCTATATGAGCATGGCACCCCAAAATATAAATGCATTTACGTTCCCATTTTAGAATTAAATACATTAGCTTATTTGTGAAAAAATGAAAATAAAATTTTTAAAAATTCACTGACTTTGGGTCTATAACACCCCCCCCCCTCAGGAGCTTAGTTCTCAAGCAGCTGATGGAGGAAAATTTTAATATTTTTTTCCGCCTCTCCACCCCCCCCCCCGCCCCCTGCCAATCAATTTAATTTTGAGAACAGTCACACGCTTTAAGTTGTTCAAAATTGGTCCATTCTTGCACCTTGTTGATTTATAGAAAAGTGACTGATGATACGAACAATCATAATCTTGATGGTTATTACAATAACATACCAAAAAAAGAAACCAAACAAAGCAGATCGCAGCCTTAAGCCCTCCCCACGATAAGATTAAAATTAGATTCATAATTATAATCAACTTTTGTTTTGTGCATTATAATATGGAATATTGTTGTTCTTATTATTTCCCTTTTCCGAATATTTTTAAAATACAGATTAATTATGATGCAGTATCAAGACATGTTGGGTGTGGTACATGCCAGGACAAGACCAATTTGCAGAAGAGTGTCTGTAATGATGCATGGCTTAGATAATATATAGCACAAAGGAGGTAATGAAAAAACAAGTGTGTAGGGATGGGCAACTTTAATACAAGTGAAGTATATATAGTATATGAATATAAAAAGGCTAAGTCCATAGGAGGCCATTTCGAGATAATCGAAAAAAACTGAATATTTTTTTTAATTTGGGCAATTAAGTATATTTGGCCAAAAGACATCGAGAACATCATAAAACAAATTTAAGTGTAAATTTTTATGAACATAATTTTCAAATACTTGTGGGCGGGGCCTTTTGTCTGGTGGACTTGGGTCGTTTTTAGAATCATATGGACTTAGGTCGTCTTACATTCATATACATGGTAGACTTCTGTAGTACTGAATGTATAAAAATGATACACAAGAGATTTCTTTTATATATTCAGACAAAAAGGGCCCCTTATCTTTTGTATTTATATTTTTTTATAATATTTTATAGCTGATGTGTGTTTGGGAATGAGCGAGCGGGTGTGGTTGTGGTGTAGTGGGTTTTAAATGTGAGGACATGTGTAGGTTTCAAATACTGAAAAAAAAAAGTTTGCAAAATGATGTATTATTCACGTTTTACAACTTCACTGTTCTTCCATCCATGAAACCAAGAAGTCTTAAGCACACAAACAACAGTCAAGAATGGGAGGGGGGGGGTGGGTATGGTCCTCCCTTTTATTTTTTTTTTATTAAATAGAAAAACAAGAAATACAGAGGGCGTCCCCACTTAAGCTAAGGTTGGGGGTGTAAATGGAGTGAGAAACTTTTCCTTAGCAAGGACCTTTTTCATGTTTGCCAGAGATCTTGGGGTAAAATGCTTTTGTAAATGGGCCAGAATTTTTATTTTATTGATTATCAGTGAAATTTTGGGGTAAAATTCTGAAAACAAACAAAAACTTTAATTGTGTTGTGAGCGAATTTTTGTAAGAAAAACATCAAATCCTGAATCCCGCCTGCATGCCCCAAATCCACCGCACTCACATCAGCATAGGAATGACTTTTTTTTTTTGAGGAGCTATTTTTTTTCATATATATTGACACACACCCACCCAAACACCCCTCACACACCCTCTGATCACACACCACACACACACACACACACACCACACACACACACAGAGCACAAACATCTGCAAGTGAACTTCAACTTCAATTTTGAGGTACTCAAGGTTAAACAAGAAGCTAATTGAAGGAG
>CALNVZ010000992.1:325814-367142 GCA_940671915.1 Paracentrotus lividus
CTCAGGAGCTTAGTTCTTCAAGCAGCTGATGGAGGAAAATTTTAATATTTTTTTCCGCCTCTCCACCCCCCCCCGCCCCTGCCAATCAATTTAATTTTGAGAACAGTCACACGCTTTAAGTTGTTCAAAATTGGTCCATTCTTGCACCTTGTTGATTTATAGAAAAGTGACTGATGATACGAACAATCATAATCTTGATGGTTATTACAATAACATACCAAAAAAGAAACCAAACAAAGCAATCGCAGCCTTAGCCTCCCCTACGATAAGATTTTAAAATTAGATTCAATAATATCTCTCCCTTAGGGCGCTAGATATGAATGTAAGAAAAGCCTAAGTCCTGGACTTAGGCTTTTCTTACATTCATACCAGACTTTAATCCTTTATTTAAGGCGTTTCTGAGATGATTTCAGATTCATCATTTATGCACAAGATGGGTCAATGTATGAGGAACAATTTCCCATATATAACTCAATTTCGCCAAAAATTGGACTTAGGCCTTTTTTATATTCATATACTCAATTATACATTCTCCAGCATACAGAATATAGGGTGTGGCGTGGTCAACGTCTTGACCATTCACTGTACATAGGATATATAAATACAAATTATGTTTACATATGGTTTCATTATAACTATACATGACATTGGAATGCAAGCCTAGTCTTCAAATCTAGTCTCATTGCATCTCCCTTCTTAAACTAACCAATCCAAATTCATATGTTACCGGTAACTGAAACATTATCGTGTTTACAATTGACTTGGAATTTGGGCATATTTAGATATCATTCCAAAATGCATACAGTTGTCCGCAAAATTGTTCATACCCCTGTCGTTTTTTTAAGTATTTTGAATCGTTCTCCTAACTGAATGCGTTTCGTCAAACTTTCTGTTGAGGGGTATGTTACTAACAATTGAACAATTAGGAAAATTTGAAATTTTGAGAAATTTGGTATTCTAGGGGTATTTTGATGACAGATTTACTAAAAACGCCATGTTCATAATTATTCATACCATATAGGGGTGCCAAATCTAATTTTTTTATCTAATCATCTCGATTATAACTATTTATTTAAATTTCCACCAAAAACAGTTCTTGCGAATGTCTAGAACCATCATTCATGTCTTCGGTGAGTTTTGACCAATGTGTCCTCTGGAGAACGTCCAGCTGTGTAAGGTTGCATGGTCTTTGGGCCATTTTGTGAGTCTTCAACTTACCAGACATATTTCTCAAGGATTCTTGTCAGGTCGTCGAATTTTCCTCTCAAGATCATTCATTGTGATTGTCCTTGAACTACTTCTTGACTAACATGGCCGCATGCTTCTGAACTTTGTCCTGTTGATAAGTCCAATGCTGTCCCAGGTAACATTAACAATCATACTTCTGCAAGTTTTCATCCAGGATCTTAATAAAAATGTCCTCACCGGGATGCCTCCTATTCTGAACAGATTCCCAAGGCTACCCACACTGATGATCCCCAATGGCAGTTCTATGTGAATGACATGTGCTAAAATCAGGACACTGTTCTTTAGATTGAAGGATTCATATTTTTTGGGCCAAACCAACCACAAATTGCAACAGAAACAAAATTTTCAGCAATGAACTTATATAGTAATCAAAACAATATATCAAAAGTATAGACAAATCGAAGCTGTGGAACAATGTCTAATTTGCATAATTTAAAAATGGCCGCCTTTTTTAAACAAAAAATAGTGTTTTGAAGAAAAGGAATGGAAATAATTATCTAAACACAATGAATTGGGTCTCATATAAAAGAGTAATAAATTTCCTATACAACAATGCTAATTTGAATGAAAATTAAAACTAACTTAATTCATTTTTGTAGAAAAAAAAAATAATTTGTCCATTTTTTTCCAAATATGAATTTTTAAACATATTTTTAAGTTTAATGTATTGAAATTTCTTAAAAGAGCCGAGAGTTGTTACTTTCTAGAAATATGCCCATCGGTATTTCCTAACATGTGTAAAAAGATTGGAGTAAAAACTGTTTTCTGTAAAAAGTTATTATTGGCTAAACCTATAAACGTTATATACAAAAAATAAAAAATTTCGCTCAATTATGGAGAAAATCTATTTATACATGTGTTACATAGGCCTAGTCCAGTAAAAATAGAGGGAAAATGGCGAAAGCCCATAAAATTGCAACAGAAACAAAATTTTCACAAATGAACTATTTCAGTGTCCCCAAAAATTATTTGTACACTTTGAAAAAATGGAATGAAATGAATCGATGTTGGTTTCAAATCTTAACTATTATTTATATCAAATGGTAGGTAATGTCACTATCCCCTAATCACTAAATCTCAAATGTTCCGTCAGTCTCGGAAGTTATAGGCCGCCATTTGCAATTTTCATGGCCCAAAAATTATTTGTACACTTTAGAAGATGGGTTATAAAGGAGTGTTTAAAAATTTTGGGGGTCTTCTTTGGCTTCCAGGGCAGTCATCAGCCTCCTTAGCATACTGTCGACCAATTTGACACTCATTTCACCGCCAATACCATTTCAAGTTCGCTGGAGCGTGTCCTGGAGCTGCTGGATTTTGGATGGACAGTCTAGAGGGCGCTGTCGCTTCAGATCACCTCTCATGTGCTAAATGGGGATTAAATCTGGGCTGTGAGGTGCCCTTTCTTGCAGCTGAACATGTTTCTGTTGCAATATTGCTTCGATATGGTCTGTTATGTACTTGGGGTCATTGTTATGTTGGACTATAAATTGACGACCATTCAGACTTAAAGCAGATGGGAGCATCTAAGCCATATGAAGAATATCTTCATGGCTTCAGCATTCATGATGCCATGTTACGAAATTTATCTCTCCAACTCTACTGGCTGCCATACAACTCATGAAACAACCATCACTGTTCTTCACTGTTGGCTCCAAGCATGACTGATTGAAAGCTTACTACAAGACACACATGGTCCTGTTTATCATATTAAATCAATTTTGCACTAATTAGGTCTTAGGACAGAGTGCTGGAACTCCGCAGGCTTGTTCACATGTTGTTTTGCAAAAGCATGATGCTTCTTTGTTACTGTCCCTTACATTTTGACTCTTTCTTGCCAATTATTCCACTTATATTCATATAGCCGTTTAGCCTGTTACAGACACTTTTGAGGGCACCCAGTCATTCCTCAGCCTCTGTGGCCTTGGATGCGATTTTTTAGGGTCGCAAATTGCAATATTTCATTGCTTA
Organism: Paracentrotus lividus; assembly: GCA_940671915.1. Taxonomy (NCBI): domain Eukaryota; kingdom Metazoa; phylum Echinodermata; class Echinoidea; order Camarodonta; family Echinidae; genus Paracentrotus; species Paracentrotus lividus. Next base: position 329,031 of record CALNVZ010000992.1, read on the forward strand.
CTGTCTGTCTATCAATATCATCATGAAAACTGATGTCCATGAGACTATTTTTGCCTCTTAGAGGCTCCAACTTGCGTAAAGGCTGATTGGTCTTCAAGTTGTGTTCCAATATGACAGGGACCCCGAGCATGTAGCGAAGCATATTAAAGCATTATTTTAGCAAAAAACTTGTTAAAATGCTAAAAGAGGAACCTGAGATCCCAGATTAAATCCCCATTTATCACATGAGAGATGATCTGAAGCGACAGCGCCTTCAAGACTCACCATCAAACCTCCAGCAGCTCCAGGACACGCCCCAGCGAATTTGGAATGGTATTGGCGGTGAATTGAGTGCTAAATTCGTCGACAGTATGCTAAGGAGGTTGATGACTGCCCTGGAAGCCAAAGAGGGCCCCCCAAATTTTAAACACTCCTTTAAAAACCCATCTTCTGAAGTGTACAAATAATTTTTGGGCCATGAAAATTGCAAATGGCGGCCTAGAACTTCCGGGACTGACGGAACATTTGAGATTTAGGGTTTAGGTGATGCTCACATTACCTACCATCTGATATAAATAGTAATTGAAATATGAAACCAACATTGATTCGTTTAATTTTATTTTTTCAAAGTGTACAAATAATTTTTGGGGACACTGTATAGTAATCAAAATGATATATCCAAAGTATAGGAAAATCGAATCTGTGGAACAATGTCTAATTTTCATAAATTCAAAATGGCCGCCATTTGCCAATTTTTGAACTGTACAAAATGTATATTCGGATCTAAGACTTTGAAAAACATGTATTTAAAAAAATGATCACTATTCAGTTATGTTTTGCCTGTATCTTTGGATCTAGGCATCATATAAACATAATTTCTTTGTCTATACCTTTTAATCAGGGTAGATGAAATTGAGATCACTAGTTAACATAACATGGGTTTCAGATACATTGGAACAGACTAATTTGCATGAAATGGCCACCATACAGCATTGTGTTTCTAATAGTCCTAGATCAGGATATATACAAGCCAAATAATGCTGAATGATGGCCATTTTAATGCAAATTAGTCATTGTTCTACTGCTGCATTCTATCTGAAACAAATTTTGTGTTATCTAGTGAACTCAATTCTGTAAATGAACATATTTCTCTACCTTGACAACATAGGTATAGACACAGAAACTATGTTTCTATGCCTCCTAGATCCGGAGATACAGGCAAAATAATGCTGAAGGTTGGCCATTTTATGGAAATTAGTCATTGTTCTACTGTTTCAATGTACCCTGAAACCACATTTATGTTATCTTGTGATCTCAATTCTGTCAATTAACGTTTATTCTACCCTGAAAACATAGGTAAAGACAGAAAAATTGTGTTTCTATTAACCCCAGATCGGGATGTACAGGCAAAATAATGCTGAATGGTGGTCATTTTATGCAAATGAATCCTTGTTCGACTGCTCCAATTTCATGAAATCACATTTAAGTTATCTAATGACCCCAATAATGTCTATTAACGTACATGTATTCCTCAACCCTGAAAACATATGTATAGACATGTAAATTGTGTTTCTAATAGTCCTAGATTAAGATATATACAGGCAAAATAATACTGAATGGTGGCCATTTTATGCAAAATAGTCATTGTTCTACAGTTTCAGTGTATCTGAAACCACATTTATGTTATCTATTGATCTCAATTCTGTCAGCTAACGTATTCCTCTACCCTGACAACATAGGTGTAGACACATAAATTATGTTTCTAATAGTCCTAGATCAGGATATATACAGGCAAAATAATGCTGAATGGTGGCCATTTTATGCAAATTAGTCATTGTTCTACATTTTCAGTGTATCTGAAACCACATTTATGTTATCTGGTGATCTCAAGTCTGTCAATTAACATATTCCTCTACCCTGACAACATAGGTATAGACACATAAATTATATTTCGAATAGTCCTAGATCAGGATATAGGGGAGACTGGGGTAATTATGGCCCTGGGGTAATTATGGCCCCTTCGTCTTTGAGAGCTTATAATTCTTTGCTGCATTACACAATGATAATTTATTTTTTACACATGCTTAAAACTCTTCTAAACTCTTCCTACTATCATATAAGAAAAATAAGCCATTTACATGAAATTTGGTGCTTAGGGGAGCCTAAAATGTACGGCAATTACAATTCTGTTTGTTGGAAAGTGGCAAGTCTGCTTTTTTTATGTAGGGTGTGATATCATTAATTAAAATCATTCAAGATGAAATTTTGATTGAAACTGAAACAATAGGAAGTAAAAAAACACAACAGAAAAACTTTCACCTGACTATCTTCAATAGTACAGCTGTAAAGGGGATCAAATTGAAAATGTCATTTGGGGTAATTATGGCACCCAATGCATAAACAGTGTATAAGCGCAGATAAGCGTAGATTGGGACATAAACTTGTACGATTTTGTACATAAATATATGTATTGCTTTGATTGCAAAATTTCAACATTTTGGCTGAACCAATTATTGACTAAATGACTGTTGTTGGTTGATAAGTGTATTAGGAATACCCAACAACATTTATTCTACATTACCATCATTAATTAGCATAATATCTTTGAATTCATACAGTCATTACAATAGGGGCCATAAATACCCCAACCCGTGGGGTAATTATGGCCCCCCAAAGTTATCAACATAATGGTAATTAATATGCAAATGAGAAGTAGCAGGTTTATACTTTCTTTTGTATATTATAGGTATATGGATTGACTGTATTTTTACGTAATTAGAATTTCATTGGACTTTTCATTTAATGGTAGTAATAGGAAATGTGAAAAAGGGGGCCATAATTACCCCAGTCTCCCCTATACAAATTGTGAAAAAATTAAAGATATCAAACGACAGATTAGTTCATGGTCAAAGAGAAATTTAACAGTTCTAGGGAGAATAATTGTAGTTAAAACGCAATTGGTACCAAAATTGAATTATCTCCTGTTATCTCTTCCAGAACCGAGCATACAAATTATGAAAGATTTAAATCGTTCATTTTATTCATTCATTTGTGGTAACAAACCTGATAAGCTAAGTAAAGAAGAAATGTGTCAAATGTATATGAAGGTGGTGTAAAAAATAATTTACATGTACACTTATGCCAAATCCATTAAGGTATCATGGATCAGAAGATTTTTGAAAAGTAACACTTTGGAAGAAAATAACACTTTCCATTTATTTAGTTCATTTTTGCTAAACACGTGCCTTTTCATATGGGATCGGTTTATTTCAAAACATTGGCAGACTTGACACCAAACGCATTTTGGAAAGAAGTCCTATTAGCTTGGTCTGAATTAGTTCAGCTCTTTACCCATAATATTGCGTGTCAACCTCTCTGGAACAACCCTCTCATAAAAATACATGATAATGTAATCTTTTGCAAAGCATGGGATTTAAAAAGAATACGTTTCGTGAATGTATCTTAACCATATTCGACTGGCTTTTCAAGAGGAGATATTTGACTGGGGCAGGGTCAAATTGACCCCCCCCCCCCGAGATTCGGCCGCGGATGTGTCCGATCGCCGCAAAATTGTTGCACAAATCGTCGCTGCACAGTGAAAGTGTTATCGCTGATATATTTTTTCAAAAAAAAAAAAAATCACATATTTAAATTTATGCTAATTTATGCATACTTCTTAGATGCAAATTAGATGCTTTTTCTTTTTCTTAATTAAATCGTTATTTCATTAATGAACATAATTAATAAGCTTCCACTTTTTTTAAAAGTATGCTGAGTAGCAAAGTCAACAGTATTGAATTGACAAATTCAGTAATTTTAATGAATTCTTTGTATTCTTTTTGTGAAATTCTTATGTATTCATTGTTATTCTTTATGTATTTCTTCTTGTTTTTGTAATTTGTATGCTTGAGAAATCTTTCTTTTCATTATATAGACAATCTAATCAATAAAAGGCTCAGAAGGCACAATTATCAGTGTATAAAGCAATTTAGGAAAGCCGTATTTTGTACACAAACGCATGCAAAATGATGATTTTGTTCAATTTTCGGCCTGACATGCGATTACATAATGTGCGTAACGCAACACCGGGGTGTTTGATTTTTTTTAACTTCGTGTCAAAAGTTGCGGGACACTTGAAAGAAAAAGTCATAGAGCGCCGGTCGCGACTTGCAGCGGTTGCGCGCAGTCGCGCGGCAGTCGCGGATTTCTACAGATGGGGGTCAAATTGACCCCCCCAGTCAGAATATAGTTAAAGAGGCAGATCTTTTCTTCTTATTTTGAAATTCAATGTAATTTGATATACAATTCGATTTCCTTCAGTATTAAGTTTGTGTTATTCTATTCGTTATCGTTTAAAAAGAAGACGCACGATTTGATTCCAAAAGCCATTTTTCTTTAGTCAGCCATTGCTCCTTATACTGAAAACGAACGGATATTCACATATTTATCAAATATTTTTAAAACACTAAGTAAAAAGTGTAAAATTTTAACAAAAATGGCAAGATAATATAATATTGAGGATGACCAATGGGGCTCCTACTGCAAATTCCTTTCAATCTTTTAGATACATATGAGTGGTTCCAATAAAAGTTACTTAACGAATATTTGTATATGAAAGATGTGTATAGATTTGGTATGGTAATGACACAACATATGAGTGAATGGAGTGTGCGCCTAACAAGCGACTCTCTTAGCTCTCTTATCTTTGTCTCATTTTGTGATTTCTGCTATTTGCTTTGCATAGAAGTTTTATCAAAAGCTTTATTATACTTACAAGATACTATTGGACATTTTTTGACTTTTATGAGCCAATTTGGATATTTATTGAAAATATTTTCAATTTTTTGTTAACTGTTGTGGCACTATAGCTGCCTCAGTACTTGCCCAAGGCTTTCAGTACATGGACATCAATTTAAGCCCATTCATGTTCGCTGGATGTGATTGTGGTGATTCATCTTGTCTTTTATCTCTGCATTTGGAACTACTCTACAACAACAATACTCAATGGGGTTTTAATCTACCTCTTGCTGTTGCTTTGTGCTTGTAATAGCAGTGAAAGCATAGATGCTTTCCAAACTGCATGGAAAAGGAATGGGATGTGAACTTCATGCATGTGTTTTCCTACAGTAGAGGAGAACTTCTACGTCTACGTGCCGGATGCTTCTAACTATGCTAACTCATCTGATTTTATCTCTTCTTCTCGCCCACATATTGAAGGGCTTGGAGATTCACAGGAAACCATGATAGGAACGTATCGCTCATAGGCAGGAAAGGGGGCCATCGGAAAGAAAAATCCCTTTACATTCCACGCCTTCTGGTATCCCTGATCAATCAACGTCTTCGTTTTGCTTCGTGGAATGGCACTTCTATTACTCTCAAAATAAGTCTAACTGCTTCTATGGGATGACTTGTTATTAGTCAATACGATTGGATATCTTGTCTTGACCTAGACATGGTTAACTGGTGATCATGCGGATTTCTCGCACTCTAGCTGATATCAAGGAACACACCTTCCTTAATTATTCGTTCCATCATTTACACGCGGTGCACTCGAGAGCTGGTGGTGTTGGTGTTCTCCTTCGTCATGGGGTCAAGATGAAACTCAATGTTGGTCAAAAATATAAATCTTTTGAGCATGTGGATATGAACATTAGTTCCATGAGCACGTCATTCCGATTAGTAGTCATTTATCGCCCTCCTCCTAATAAGAAGAATAAACTCACAGGTGCAATGTTTCTGGATGATTTTGGTAGCTTTGTTGAATCACTTTTGTCACAACCTTGCAAATTTCTTCTGGCTGGAGATTTCAATGTTCATTGGGACTCAGCAGGAAATACTGAAGCAATTCTTTTCCGTGATATGGTGACTGCTCCTGGTTTTGTGCAACATGTTAATGTGTCTACTCTCACTGCGGGACATATATTAGATCTTTTGATAACTGACAGCGGTGACACATTCGTTTCTTCGGTCTCTATTATTGAGGAGCTTCCTTCTGACCACGCGGTTGTGAAGTGTCTCATTGATGTTGCCCACCCTCCCCCAATGAGGAAAGTTCTATGTTAATGTAAGTTACGCTCTGTGGATATGTTTTCTTTCAAATCTGATATTGTGCGTTTTTCTCGCACAGTTTGTCCTACTAATGACCTTGATTATCTTGCAACCCGGTACAACAGCGTACTCCAGGGTATACTGGATCATCATGCACCAAAAAAAGAGAAATCTGTTGTTGTTCGCCCGCACTCTCCATGGTTTTCAGATTCTCTTCGTCTAGAGAAACAGAAAAAGCGTCAACTCGAACGGAAGTGTCGAAAGTCTGGTCTCACTGTTGACAAAGTCATTTATCTACAACAGTGTAGCATATATCGCGACCGCTTATCGAATGCCAAATTAAACTATCACATTAATGAGATCTCCCAGTGTGATGAACGCAGCCTCTTTCGTGTCGTTGATAAACTTTGTCATAGTAACCAGAGTTTTAAGCTACCACAGCATGATAATTCAAAAGAAATTGCAGACAGGTTTGCAGATTTCTTTGAGCAAAAGATCAGAACGTTGAGAGCTAAAATTGATGAGTCTCCCCTGCCTACACTACCGGTTCAGCTGCGTGATGTCTGCCAATCTACCTTCACTGATTTTGACACTGTGTCACATTTGGACGTCGTGAAAATAATTAAGAAGGCTTCTAAGACATCATGTGAACTTGATCCATTACCTTCATCTGTTTTCACTTTGTGCATCGAGGAAACTTTCTTCTGTGCTGTGACGATTATCACAACCAATCCTGTTCGACGGTTACTTTCCTGATCTTTAAAGGAACTTCAGTAAGACCCTTGGTAAAGAAAACCCACATTTAAAATCCGAAGTTTTGAGTAACTATCCTCCTGTGTCCTAGTGTACATTGTATCTAAACGCAATTGAGGAGTGGTGGTCGTCAAACTCAAAATAATACTATGAAAATAATTTGTTGAATTCTACATATCTGCATATAGTTCCATAGCACTGAGCACTGCCCAGTCCGTGTCAAAATATATCTTGTGTGGCCGCTTCCGCACTAACGAACAAGGAAACAGATTGGTTTTGCGACTTTTCTTCGGCCTTGAAAACAATCACTTTGCCTTCCTGAAGCAGTTCCTCAGAGTTTGGATTTGTGGTGACTCGCCTATGAAGTGCGTATGTATATCTTATTTAATCTATCGTAGTCCAGTTCTGTGTCTATTAATTCTGTGAATTCGAAAGACTAACTTGTGGTGTGGACGTCCACCAGAGGGCTCTGCCTTGGTTCGCGTTGATAGTTTACAATTTTAATCTCCCTGCAGTGATTCATAGGGCAACGGTATTTCATGTATTGACTGTATGCTGATGATGTTCAGTTATATATATACTTCATGCTAAAGGAACGCTCTTGTCTATCAGAAAATTTGGGAAAGGCTGTTTGAATGATATAAAATCTTGTCGAATTTAAGAACAAGCTTGCTTTAAATGATTCTAAGAACTGAACTTGTCCACTTTTTTTCCTAAGTATAGCTCTGATGTTGTCCACAAATTAATGTACAGGATGGGCAGTCTGTAATTGAAGACCTTCAAAGTATAAGCGCGGAATTCTTGTGCTGTATGGATTCATCTCTTCTCATGTCTGCAAAATGCTTGAATGTTATTGTGTAAATGCTGGCCTTTTGTAGCTTAACGAAAATACATAATCCGTAGGTTTCTTGACCAATAAGAGCCATCGGCTATCCTGCAGATTTGTCAATTCGCCGCTTAGATATTGTTGTAATTCCCTTCTCTTTGGTTCCCAATCAAATATACCTCAAGCTCCAGAGCTCCGAGATACCGGGGTCGTTGGCTTTCTTGTGTCCTGCGTTCCCATATTACTCTGTTGCTTCCGTAACTCCATTGGCCTTCCTATTACTCTCTGTACATACCTAAAATTCTTCTTCTTCTTTTAAGTCTTATCATTGGGTCTAGCTCCTTCATATTCCTGTGAATCCTTCCTCGATACGGCAGCGCTGCTGAGTTTTCTACGTTCGCTCTCTCATTCTTCCTTTCTAACTCTGATCTACTTAAACAATACGGTCAACGTCCTTTTCTTATGAGCTTCATTTCTTGGAACAATCTCCCGCTATCAAAAATTCGAAATGCCTAGCTCTGTATAGATTCAAGGTTATTGCTTAACTCAGCTTTTTAAATCTTAATTCGCTCATGTCATATCCTTGTTGGCCAATTTTGGCCCACTCCGTGTATTCATTTTACTTTATGATCTGTTAAAGATCTAACAGACTTGTTGAAATTTTGTAAAATTATTTTTGATACATTTTTTAGTGCAAATTATCTTCTTTTTTTTTTTCAGTTCATTTTTCTTTTCTCTCAACCGCTTAGAGGCAATTCTGCAATTTTGCGGTATATAAAATGATTATTATTATTATTATTACAACATGTACCTTTTGTAATAACAACAAAGAAAATATTTTACATGTCTATTGCTCTGCAATTATTCTAACGTTACTTGGTCTAAGCTAGAGCATTGGATACTTGGTAGGACAGGAGGGAAAAAAATACACTTTCGAATCTAAATAAACTATTTGGATTTTGTGGATTAAACAACAATGCACTAAATTGCATTTTGATAGTTGTAAGGCGAGAAATTTATGTTGTTAAATCACAAAATAAATTACCTTTATTTGAACAAATTATAGCAGCGGTAAGACGTTATTATGAAATTGAAAAGCATATATATCAAGCAAATCTCAAAGAAAGATTTTTTTTTAAAGAAATGGTTTTTACTAAGAAAATGTTTACAAACTAATAACATGGATGATTTAAACTGTTTGTTCATACAATTTAACCAGTTGACCTTTATAGAAATTTATACATCTGGGCCCCGTAACATAAAGAAAAGTTAGCAATCAATCGCTATTTCTCAATCAATCGCTAATAGCGATTAATCGCTAAAATCCGTAACACGAAGGCCCACTGCAATCAATCGCTATTAGCAATCAATCGCTAAATATATTTTAGCGATCGATCGCTATTTGGTTTTTGAATAACAACTGTTGCACAAGCCTATGTAATTTTGCACTGCCAATTCCCATTGACAATAATTTAGATTTTGAAAAACAACTGGTACTCAAGTCTACGCGTGATTTTGTACTGAGCTGTCACAAGCACCCTTCTTCTGTGACCATCAAAAAATCTCGCCTAACATCAAAAGTAAGTACTTTTCTTTTTCATTATTACGCAAATATGGGGATATTTCATGATATTTGATAGCAATAAATATGAAATATGATAATTTCATAAACTTAGGATTTTAATAAGTAATTGATTATTATGTTGAAAGTTGATTTTTGGACCACTTATTTGGGCAGATCGATTTTGTTTGTGTTTTATCGTTGTCTGCAGACTTCATGATTAACCCCCCTAAACAACATGTCTTGTCCCCAGAGCTTAGGCAGACATTTGGTGTAGTTTATGGTGGAATTTTCCTAGGGCTAACAATGTATCGGTGAAAGCATTTGAATGTATCTGTTGATCTAAATTTAAAAATACCAATCAAACATAGCCATGCATACTTTAAAGGTGATTTCTTATGTTTTAGGCTAAGGTACAGTAGTATCCCACTTATTTTCAAATTATCTCTGCAACTGTAAAGTGTCTTTTTTTATGTGTTTCCACACATTTAATTTCTTTTTTTTTTTTGCGGAGTCTTAGGTTAGATTTAGATCTAAATTAAATCAATAACAAAGACATTGCTTGACATTGTTTGACTAGATAATTGATTGGTGTTTTAATGGCTGATCCAGGATTTCATGAGAGGGCTGGAGGAGGGGGGCAAATTGAAAATTCAGATTTTGTACAGGGAGTCTGTAGCCCTAGGCTACAGTCCCTTTATTTTTTTTTTTGTCATGCCAGCTGAGCAAAAGGTTCAGTCATTTATTCATGATGACCCTCTCAGGATGTGGGGGGGGGGGGGGGGAGGGGGGGGGGGGTAGGGCCTTTGTCCATTCATCAAGAGAGGTCATATATCAACCACAGATTTAGGGGTATCTACATTGACGTAAGCCATAAATTAGGCGTGGTCCAGTTATTTTAGCGATTTTTGACCAGTTGGGAGCAACACATTTCGCTATAGTTGGTGATTAATTCTTACTACAATAGCCTTGTACTGATTTCGCACAGCGACTTGCGAAAATATAAGTCACGCGAAAAACCGACTTATAATATAAGTCAACCATAAATTTCTTTTTGGTCTCTTAACAAATTGGTGTATATATAGTATTTGTATTATTTTTTTCTATTTTTTGCAATAGCTATCGACTCTAAATATAGTAAATTTAAAATTCATGTGTAATTGAAACCTAATCACAGTTTGCTTCTTTTTTCCAGGGAAATGCTGCTTCCTCACTAATTGTTGAAGTCTGTTGGGGTATGGCCAGGGGTCTGCAATGAGAGTACGGTACCCCACTTTTCGCACTAGACCTACAAGGTAATGTTTAAAGCTACACTCTTGGTTTTGTGCCAAAATACTTGTAACAAGCCTTGAAGACAAGTTCATTGTGTTTTTTGATTGTGTGATTAGATGTTATGTTAGAATCTGTGAGCTTTATGTGACATAACTTTCCTTGGCTTTAAAAATTGAGCAGAACATGTATTCAGGCAGCAGGGCAAGGATTTGGAAAAGTGGAGGGGGCACATTTTTTTTTGGGTGGTAACATATCAATTCTACTCTATGTAAAGATGTAAAGTTAACGTATACCAATGGTGTGGCATTGAACGTAATTAAACAAGGCGCGTCCATTATCTAGAGGCCAGACGCAGCAAAGTAGTGTTGGAAAATGACGGCTGAGAAGGCAGAAATCTGTACAGCTGACTGCAATAAAAAACTCGCGTAAGAAGACTTCCCTGCATTCGAATGGTATCGCCGTGCCGGTGAGGAGCAAATACTGCGTGGAGGTGAAAGAAATTTATGAACTTTTCTCATGGTTTTAATTAGTAATGCTTCAGACCAGATGGAGGAAAAAGACATTTTGGATAGCGCTATAACATGATTGTGCTGAAGTTGTAATCAGAACCTGTATTTTACATAGATTGATGCTCAGACCAAGATATTCGCCAAGACGGGCCGTTTGCAATATTTTCTATGCGATAATGCCATGTGATTGGCTGGTAAACATTGACCATATCGAGAAAAAATCTTCTTATAATAGTTCAAAGTGACAGGACTTTTTTTTAACCGAAGTGAAATAAATATACCTATTAATGGAAAGCTGAGAATTCAACCTTTTAAAAACCGTGTGATCATTAAAGTGTAATATAATTATGGCGTCATTGAGGAGCAAAACTTTGAGCGCATCGAAGCTGTTCTGGCTCAAATTGGCAATATTTAGCAGGAATATGTTCTGACCAGGCTTTCGAATTGATTCAAGTGACAGGACTTTTTTTTTCCCTTTGCAATAAGTTATCCCTATTTCGAAAAAATTCAGACTGTGAACGTACTCAATCAAACATGATCATTTCTTTGAAAGGGTAGGTTGCTCGCCACAATAAAGAAAATAAAGTGAAAAACTGGTCTCAATAAACTATGAAGAAAGTTAAATGGGAGCGTTCGCTTTGAGTAGAATGGTAGCGCCCTCTATCTCTTAAGTTTACAACTAGAATTGATATGAAGTAGGTCCCCCTAATCTGTTTCGGTTTTTAAAATTGGAACTTGGTATTAATTTTACATTGCCTCGAGAATGCATTTAAACTTAACATATATTGTCTTTATTTTCACAGATGGAGCCTGCGAAAGTGATTGGTTCAAACCAGGCGCCGGAAGACTGCAGCTTAGTGTATGGATAAGAGACAATGATTGAAAATGATCATTCAACGAACTGCAAAACAAAGCTGGAATTCAAATGTACGTAATATCACAAGACAAACTTAAATCAACATAAACTAAGTAACAACAGATTGATAGTAAAGATGCCTTAAACCAAATTCAAAATTAAAATTCAAAGTTTATTGAAATAAAATCCTGATAATTAGGATTGTCAACACAACAAACAACATATCAAATATGATCTGAAAAGCAAAGTAAATAAAAAAATGAGGTAGCCGTTAAATATTTTTATGATTGAAATAACTGACATGAATTTAAACATGTTACTCTGTTGCAGGCAAAAGCTGATTTGGCTATATAAAACTCATTTCCCATAGACCTCAACCTGATCAGGTTTGGGCTTAGTTCGCAGTATGTTAATACCGGTACTACACTTAATAGCCCCTTTCATTTACTTTTATGCAGGAAAAGCAGTGATGCACTTACTTAATGGTGGTTCGGTACTGTTGTGGAAGTCATGTCATCACATCAACGCTGGCATGACAGATGTTGACTAGAGAGATTACAGAATGTAAGAAATCACTTATTTTGTGTGTGTTTATGTCTACCCCCCCCCCCCCCCCCGAGGGGGAAAAAAAAAGAAAAGAAAAAAAACATACAACAAAGAAGACATAAGATCAAGATCATGCAGCATAGATACGGCTTTTCACTCAGGTCATGTCAAAGATTTTTTTTTTATTTTATTTTTTTTTTTTTTTGGGGGGGGGGGAGGGGGGAGGGTAGTCAACCCATTTTTTTTTTTTTAATGAATGTATGAATAAACAGATGTTTTTCTAATTACCCACGCCGATGAAATCGGCAGGGTATTGTAAAGGGTTCCGTATGTTTGTTTGTTTTTTGTTTTTTTTGTTTGTTTGTTTGTTTGTTTGTTTGTGTACAAAATAACTAGAGAACGGGTGAACGGATTTGCACCAAATTTTCAGGGATTGTTTGGATAGTGAAAGGAAAGAATCGATTAGATTTAGGTGATGATTGGTTGATCCCTGCATATTCTGTGTGACTTTTTTGTTTTTACTCTGGACCGTCTAATTTTTCCTATCCGCGATGAGGGCCTTAGTGGCGATAGCTCAGTGGCGATAGCGCAAACAAACCCACCAAAAGTCCAAGTGCGCAGTAGCTCTTAAATTGGTCTTTTCCAAAGGTAAAGCGCAGTACTAGATATCATGCTAGGATCTAGGAGTTCGCTTTAATACTGCGGCAGCCATATCCCCAGCCCATATCCCATGCGCACACAAACGTAACACTAACATTATTGAATTTCGAAACAAGGTGTATAAAGCACATCTTCTCGCCAGGTCATAAGGTAGGAGGTTTTGCAGATTATTTTTATGATCAGTACATTAATATTCATCTTCCTTAACTGCTGGGACACGCTACCACAGTGTAGTGCGGCAAGGATCCCAAGCGATTTTTTAAGAAGCTCCAATGCCGGTGACCTGGCCTTGAGCAGGGTTAACGAACGTGCGGTCACACATAGGCCGGGGACAGGTCAGCGTGGAGACGATTGGGTCGTTCGCTAACATTCGCTGACATAGGGGTCATGTTTTTTTTCAGTACATAAATTTCGAGTTGTGTAAAGCCATCCGGGGTTAGTACACATAATGTAGATTTCAGTTTTGACCCCATAGTAGTAGCGCCACCAAGGCGTGGGTCTGCCGCCTTTGACGGTCCCTCTAGTTATCAACTTTTTTGATGAGGGAATTGATTATTGTGTCATAATAGTTATATGTTCACATACTTGTTTTTTTATCAAAATTAATTGAATTTTGTAAAAAGGATTTAACCAAGCATTGTTTCATTAAACTTTTGAACTCGTTTTACTCTCGTTTTTAATTACAGATGTGACATGCATCTCAACATGAGGAATGCTGATGGCGATAGACGGGACGGTACTTATGGAATTCTGACCCACTAACATCACTACCATCAAGATTAAGGAGCAATATTTCATCAATGTCCATCTAATTGTCATCATCACCTAGCGCTGTCCAAATTAGCCAAATTTAACATTTTATTGGCACCTCATAAATAAACTCTAATAACTTTGAACATATATATCTAATTTAAACGAAACTTGGATAGTAGATGCACTATGGGGCCCTTCAGGTCGTAGTTGGTCAAAGGTCACATGGAGAGGTCAAAGGTCATTTGAGGTCAATATTGAATTTTACCTGCACGATTTGTATAATTTCAAATATTCCTCAGTAATCTGTACCATTGTCACCAAACTTGGATGGGTACCATATGGAAATTTCAAATGTTGGTGGGGTCAAAGGTCAAATTAGGAGGTCAGAGGTAATTTCAGGTTCCATGTAAAATTATACCAGCAAATTTTTTATAATTATTTAGTCTATAGGATCAAACAGGGTTTCTCTTTTTTTCTCTAATTATTGTGAATGTGCAAGGCATTTTAAGGCTTGTCAACTTGTCTTTTAATAAACACGGTTTGCTTAAATGCCAATAATGTTATCTATGTACACGGTTGACATGAATAGAAAATTAATCCAATACAATTTTTTTTTGTCAATGAAGTCATTATTTGTGTACTATCTGGAACATGGGTTTTTGTGTGCATTGTATGGAGTGCCATTAAATTTTTATGTTTTCAAATAAATGATAAATCTACAAGACATCATTCTGTTTGTGATGAAACAAGTTTAATCAATTTATTTTCAATACAATATGCACAATAACTATTTTAATCACATAATTCGATATTGAATTTTGACTTTACGATTGATTGGTAATCAGTCGTAATCTTTACGATTGATTGGGGGGTCTACGATTGATTTCTACGATTGATATCAATCGTAGCTTCTTTCGTGTTACGGTTCTATGATTGATATCAATCGTACGATCGATTGATCAATCGATCGTACGATCGATCGTAGAGCTTTATGTTACGGGGCCCCGGTCATATTCAAACGTGGGTGACATGATATTTGGACTGATAGAAGGGCGCATATCTTTGCACTTGTAGGTTATGAATGGATCATGACTACCATAGTATGTATAATGTAGGAGTGGCATGTGTCATTACCAGTTGGATTTTACAATTGGTCCTTGAAATTATGATTAAAAAACAGTGCGTGAGTAACACGACAGAAAAAGACATGGTTTTCTGACCATCATTGGTTATGGTTGGATTTGTGCCCAAGTACAACTGTAAGGGTACCATAAGTGCTGGTATATGTATATGAATAGTATACCTGTCACGGGTGTGATATTATTTTTTGTTGACCGCTGCTTACTGTTATTGAAACTTGTTTCACTTCAATGAAAAAACATTGAAACTTGATCTGAATGAAATTATGACTGAGATTTTATTTAAGCTTGTCTCATCTCAACATAAAATTCAATGAACAATTGAACAAAATATACAATATTGACTCATCTTAATAATAAAAGTCTTCTCGCATCTGATGTCCTCTGTCTAGTCCGCTGTGATGTCCACCGCCACGGCTCCAGGGTTGAAAGCTGCTGCGTGCTCCGGTTCGTTCCTCCTCGTCTCGTTGAGCCTCCGCCGTCTTAAGTTGATCTCTCTCGATCCATAGTTGAATTCCCCGCTTACGACTCGGCACTAACGTAGTAAAGTTTCTTATATTAATCTAGACCTCGCAGAACATCGGTAACAATTAATTGATGAAATAATTGTAAGTCATCATCAAAATAAGTCTTTGAAACAGGAGTAAATTAAATAAATAAACGAAGTCAAATCATGCTTCGCCTCCTTGTTTCCGCATGGCTCAAGCTCCTGTGACGTAACAATACAATTCCCTCTTGTCTATTTCCGTAAACCCGTCAATCCAAAATGCCTGCCTAGTAATCTACAATATGTACATTTCGCTCTGTATAATTTCTTTCCTGACATTACCTAAAGCTCTGACATTTATTGTGTTTATCAATCATTCCCTCTCTGTTGAAAATGGTCCACCTCTATGTGTCGTGAGTGACACGACATCCAAAATGTGAGTGACATGACCACTGCCTTAAATTCAACATTTCAAGTAAATAACTAAATCCAAATTACCTGTATTTATATGCCATGTTAGAGTAGTCCATGAAAATTACTTTAAGCAAAAAAAATCTGACAAAAGTGATTGGTATTAAGAATAAGAGACATTTAAAGCACCATAGTCCCATACATGCAAATTCCTGTTTGCTCAATTATTCAGCGTAAGAAAACTGGATCACATAATGGTTGAACTTAAATAATTGTTTGTATTGTAAGGGGGCCGTCACACTGAGGTCGTTCTATACCGTTCTATAACGTCCTTGCCCGTTCTTAAAAAAATTGCTGAACGGGCTTTGGTCGGGTTGGAACTTATAACTTTGAAAAATAATTTCTTGACTACGATACTAGGCAGTTCACAAATAGTTCTCTTTACGTCAATTCCGTCTTCATCGCATCCGCAATACGTTGTTATCCAGTTCAGACCGAGTAAACGGCTCGTTCACTCTACACCGTTCGTAGCACGTCCAAACCGTCACAAAAAGTGCCTATGCGCAGCATGATAAAAGTTAGGTACCATGTTCGTAGTACGTCCTTCTCGTTCAGAGTAAGTCCTTCCCCGTTTAAGGAACGTTGTCACTACGTTTAATTTTAGAACTTGAAGCCAGTACGATTTTTTTTGAACATGTTCAAAAAAATCGGAATGCCTTTCCGTTCTCTCCGTTTGGGCCCGTTCGCCAAGTTCGTAAACAGATTGTAAACGGTCTGTACTAGATTCTAAAAGGTCTGTACTACGTTCAGTCCGTGTGTAAACAGATTGAGCCCGTTCACCAAGAACTACCTAGAACGCAGTGATAACTAGCTCAGTGTGACGGGAATTATGACATGCCGTTCTGTTTAAAAATTGAAACGTATGTTCGTAGTACGTGCTTCACGTTCAGAGTAAGTCCTACCCGTTTGAGGAACGTTGTCACTACGTTTAATTTTAGAACTTGAATAATGAAAATACAATGCTCGTTTGTAAGACGTCCTAGCACATCTTTAGAACGATTTAAGTACGGCAATTACGTTTGGAGTACGTCCATCTCGTTTCAGGTACGTTGCCACCCCGTTAACTTTTAGGACGAGATGGGCGCCCGATTTTTTTGAACACTTTTTTGAAAATCCGACCGAGCTAGTCCATGAAGTTCGTAAACAGATCGTAAGAAGTATTTACTACGTCCACTCCGTTTACACACAGACTATGCCCGTTCGGCAAAATTTGCAAGGACGTAGTAGGAACGAGCTCAGTGTGACGGGGCTATAAAGAAGCATTTGTGTTGATTTCAGATCCTAATTTGCATTTCAAAGGCACAGCGCCACATTAAAAGTTCAGCTAAATGTCCCACTTAGTCTGAATATAATCATCTGTTAGTTATTAGGGTGCTTTCGCTGGACTGCGGAGGACCTTATCTAGAACGTTAGCAGAAAAAGGGCACTATTTTTCAAAATACCTGCAAATCCTCGTTTTCTATCTTCTCCAATAACTTTGAATAAAAGTTTCTAATGGTAACCGCACATGTACTCTTTGGTTTGTGAGACATTGTAACGTACATTGTTGCAAGAGAGATTCAATCAGTATATAGGGCTGTAATGTACAGTGCGACCCAGAAAAAAAAAAATTGAAAGCCTGTCATATTAAAATGTTACAGTTTTATGACTTTGATATTATTTCATAATAAAGAGTCACTCTATATTAAATTATACCAAACGTATAACTGTGTTGTACCGGATGACTGAGCACTTAGGCTTTCAAAAATATTTTTAAAGTTTATTACCAAGTTTGAGCAAAAGCAACCCTTGCAATTAATTAGTCTTTTTTAAATATTTTTGTTCCTTATGAATAGACCCATGCAGAAGGACTGAAACAATTAATGAATGCTCAGAAGCCAGGGTTGCTTGTGACAAAAGTTCGATACTTTATTCCGTCGCCAAGACGTCTCCGAGACGTCTCCTCGACGATTTTCATAAACTGTCTCAAAGTAAAAGCCATCTCAAAGTAGTTTCAAAGTATTTTCCGCAAAGTGAGATACCACCCTTACTCTTCGTCATTATAATAAAATAAATAAATACATATAAACACATAAGACATACAATCTTAATATGAGGCTCTCAAAGTTGGGTTTACTCTTTCTTGGGACGCACTGTATAAGAGACAAGACGGAGTATGCGGAATGCAATCAAATGCGCAAACCCCTCTTTTGTCATCTTGCATAAAGGATGTCATACCGGGGAAACATAGTTCCTTTTTTTCATACCAAGGTTTTATTGTGTCAAATGCGTCAATGTGCATTACAACTGATATGAAAAGAACGTAAAATAACCTACCGTAAAATAAAAATATGCTTCTTTATGTTTTTAACAAAGGGAGGAATGCCTGTCGGCCCTAAACCTCGCCTGTATACATTCCTATTAAAAGCGCTAGCTGGTTGGCTGATAAATGACCCTACGTTCTCCGCTGAGAACCTGCGTTGTAGATTTGAGGAGAACGTACATTTCCCCCAAAATAGCGTTGTAGATTTCAGAACGGGGAGCTAGGCCCTGGAACTGGGGGAAACCCCTCGATTTTGCACACGTGATCTCGAAATTTAAACGCTTGCCAGTAGTTTCTAGTAAATAACAGTTTTACACACTCTTTTTCCTGTACTAACAGTATGTAGGGGTTTGGGGTTTGACCTATTTTGAAAATAAAGCCCTTCATACTGCTAACGTTCTAGATTAGGTCCTCCGTCTTCCAGCGAAAACACGCTATTGTCTTTTGTGACGCTCAGCAAATGGTTATGGGTGACTGAGTTTTCAGTGGCTTTGTACAGAATGGTGGCACAATCATATCATTTGTTACAGAGGCGGCGGAACGAATTTGAAAGTGGGGGGTCACGATGGAAAAGGGGCACCTTTTCTGAAAAAGGGGCACTTGAGACCAGAGGCTTAGAGAGAAAAGTATTTAGATAAGTAGGGGTGCGCAGAAAATTTGCCTTTAAATTTTTTGCTTTTAAAAATTTTAATGGCTTTGTATTTTATTGATGATAAACAAAAAGAAGCGTGAGACGAAAATTTTGAGATAATTGTGCATTATAGACCCTATTTAGTATCCGCGAGCGCGAAGCGAGAGCTGAACTTTTTAGCTCGAAATTTTGCATCTTAATACCCTATTAAACATCCGCGATCGCGAAGCTCAAGATAAGAATTATGAGCTTAACAATTAGTTTATTGTGTATCATAGACCCTATTTAGTATTCGTGAGCGCGAAGCGTGAGCCGAAAATTATGAGCTTTAAATTATGAGCTTAAAATGGAGTTTATTGTGTATTATAGACCCTATTTAGTATTCGCGAGCGCGAAGCGCGAGCCAAAATTTTGGGTTTTAATAGACATAATTATGAAGTAACTAGGGATAATTTTTTGTATTAAAGGTGCCCCTTTTTAGTAATAAAAGTGCCCCTTTTTAGTATAAAAATGGCATTTTGTTACCTAAGAAAAGGGGCACTTTCAGGGTGGACGAAAAAGTGGGGGTCACAGTGCCCCCCCCCTGCCCCCTGGTTCCGCCGCCTCTGATTTGTTATACAAAATGAGTAACATCCGGTGTCTTCTTTTTGCACTTTGCCATTGGAATGCAGTACGCCTGACCGTGACAGTTGATTGTATATATTTTTAGTGGTTTAATTTCATTGAAATGTATTGTAACTATAACAACTTACGCTATACTGACATATTCAGACATGGATTGACCTTGTTGTATTGGTTCATTATCATTGATCAATGTTGTTGATGTATATTGTTTATATTTGTTCTGTTTTTTATCAAATAAAGAGAACCCTGTGGAAGGGCAAAATTAAAAAAAAAAAAAAAAAAAATATATTATAATTGTTATTGTTATAATAATAATAATAATTATTGTTGTTTTTATTATGGTGATTATTGTTATTATTAACATAATTATTATTATTATTTTAGCTGTGAAAATGTTTTGTTTGAAATTTATCCTGGATATTTCTCCGCATACAATTTATTGGAGAATACAAATGAATAAATAGATAAAAAGAAAATAATCAATTTTCATTTGAATAGACCTCATGGATATTCTCTCAGGTAGGCTACATGTACATTTTTGCTATACAACAAAACAAAAACAAAACAAAACAAACAAACAAACATTACCACAAGTTATGGCAACTCTGCTGACAGCACATGATCTAAAATAATACCCGTAATTTTAAAATTTTAAATAATTTGTACCAAACCAAATGGAATTGTCGATTTTGTTAACGGTTATTTTATACTGACAATCAGTCATGTAAGATTTTATTGATTGCACTACTGTACTTCGTTTGCAGTTATTACATGTCAACCAGTTATTCTGTTTATTATTTTCCACTGGAACTTTAGATGTAACGTAACATAGGAATATAATAAAAGGTGGCGTTTAGATGTTTTGAGCGTTTTTTCTCTATCACTGTAAAAAAAAAAAAAAAAAAGATAAAAAAATGAAGAGGGAAAAAGGCGAAGGATGGAGATAAAATGGGAAGAAAGACACAGAAAGGAGGGAGACCGAACAAGAGAGAGAGAGAGAAAGAGAAAGACAACAAACTGTTGACAGAGAGTAAGAGATAGAGAGATGGAGAGAAGGGGGGGGGGTCAAGAAAAGGGTCAAGCGGACAAGATCCGCGGAAACGGCATATTATGGTCCTTTGCTTTGCTGAGGGACCAAAATAGAGAGCGAGAGAGAAATATAGGAATACAATGCTGAGAGAGAGAGAGAAGAAAGGGAAGGAAGAAAGAAGGAGACCGATAGAGAGAGAGAGAGAAAGAACAAAATTAGGCTTAATAGATTGTGTTACTGACCGTATCAGGACATCTCCCCCGGAGGACAACCTCGCGGGGACAACCCCCACTGGACAGCTCCCCGGTGGACAACTCCCCGGAGGACATCTCCCCCGGAGGGCAACTCTTCGGAGGACATCTCCCCCGGAGGGCAACTCCCGCGCAGGAAGAGTCCCCCGAAGGACAACTCCACCGCAGGACAAGTCCCCCGGAGGACAACTTTAATTATAATGACCTATAAGACAAATACAAGGCCAGGAAGAGGGAAAAAGGCGAAGGATGGAGTGCAAAAGATAGAGCTAAAATGGGAAGAAAGACACAAAAAGGAGGTAGACCGAACAAGAGAGAGAGAGAGAGAAAGACAAGAAACCGTTGACAGAGAGTAAAGGGCCTGTCCCTGAGAAGGCGATCGTTGTGGCAACAACCTATGCATGTTAGAACCTGCCAGAATCGTGTCAGAATCGTAGGTGACCGAAGATCATCTACGTATCTACGACTCTGTCCACGATAGGCTACGACAAAACCACGACAACGACTTGCTTCCACGCAAACAATTGGCTAACAATAGTTGGTATCCGATAATACAATAGCCTCGACCTTCGCGCATCTCGCGGCTCGACTTCTCTTGTCGCAGCTTAAAATCAACCAAAATATGAACTTGCGCACTGTGGCGATCCTTACGACTGACACAGGCGATCGAGTGTTTTCTACCTGATGGCGGCCTGTCGCCTTTAGGTTCGTGATAGTCCTCTCAGTCGCGCATCATAATTTGGGTCGTGAGAGATTTTTGAAAATTTCAAAAATCAGCGGCGACTGTGCAGTGTCTGAATGGGAGGCCGATCATGATTTTGGTGAATGTAGGTGGCGACAAAGGTCGTAGCGGCTTAAATTTCACTGGCCTTTCGGTTCAGCGATGCGTGCAACGTACGCTGGAGCGCGGCAACCTACAACTGGCCGCCGTTTCGCTTTGCTAAACATATTCTATCTCGCGACAATCTACGATAGTACCTTGCCGCGACAAAAGAAGACAGGCTACGGTCATTGACGTCAACCCAACTGACGCCGGCTATTGTTTCTTGTTGAGAACCAGCGCGCGAACAGAATTTTGCTACTTATTTGTTGGCGACAGACGCGATAATTCACGATCTTATAGGCCGATAAGACCTGCCATGGTGGCGATGGGTACTAAAAGTAGTTCGCAGGTTGTCGCCACAACGATCGCCTTCTGTGGGACAGGCCCTTAAGGCCCGTATTCTGTTCCGGGGTTAAGAGTTGTGCTGTCGCACGAAAATAGTAGGGTAATGAGACGAGAATGCAACGCTGATTTGCACGCTTCTCTATGAAGCGTCAGTGAAGCGTGCATCTATCATACGAAAGTAGATTCAGATGACGTCATTCGGGATCAATTATGTACACACATTTCTAAAGAATTCTAAACTAGGGGTATAGGTGGTTTACAATTTGATATGGCTTTGCGATTTTTATGTCGGAGGAAGCTAATTTATCTATTTTCTCGTTAACTTGAAGTTAAAGGTTGTTAAAACTTTGTTTAAGAATTAGGTGCATTATAGAACTGTCCACAACGATTAGTTTAATTGCACGTTTATCATCAAAAAATGACATTTTCCGACACGATTGAAGTGTTAGTTTGACCTGACATAATTGTAGAGAGGACAACTGACGCTAAACCAACAATAAACTAATGGTAGCAAGTCACTTGTCATTACACTGGAAAAACGGATTTGGAACTAGTTTGAGACTAATTTGAGAATGGTTTGAAATGATTTGGATGTTTTTTGTTCGCGCAGACGTCTCAGAGACGTCTCCGAGATATCCCACGACCAAGCGCGGCGATTTCATGTCACGACGGGGAGGCGCGGGGGGGGGGGGGGACAGAAACACCCAAAAGTGAAAAAATAATACACTCAAAATTCGCTTACTTCGCACATTATGCAGAAGCTAATGAAAATGATTGCGAGCGCGAAGCGCGAGCCGGAAATTTGGCTTTATAATAACATTTAGCATTATTTTTGACATACATTTTACCTCTTTATTAG
Organism: Paracentrotus lividus; assembly: GCA_940671915.1. NCBI lineage: Eukaryota > Metazoa > Echinodermata > Echinoidea > Camarodonta > Echinidae > Paracentrotus > Paracentrotus lividus. The sequence continues at coordinate 351,756 of CALNVZ010000992.1, forward strand.
CTTCACAAGGTAATCACTACTTAAAATTTTTTCATTTTTAAAAATCGAAGGGGGACGATCCCCCCATAACAAATCGAGGGAGGGGGACACGTCCACCCCCCCCCCCGTCCTCCCGGGATCGCCGCGAATGCTTGCGACCGAAAAAATATTTATAATATATATCGGAGACGTCCTGGAGTATCCGAGTCGCGGGGACAAAGTGAGATACCACCTTTTATGGTGGGAAAATAGAACATGCTTACGAATGTGTGTGTTTTTTTTTTCTGTCGTGGAGACGTCTCTGATGATACATAAAACAATTATCGGAGACGTCTCCGAGTGTTCGAGTCTCAGAGACATCTCCGCGACGTCAGATACCACCTATACGTCCATAATTTCTACAGAGGAGAAAAACACCATTATCATTTTCAACTGAGAATGTAAACTTATGTTTTCTTTCAAGACTACTGAATTATTAATGGCACTTGACATAAAATACGCCACTCGATTTCCTTTTTTTGCATATATTAGTGTGTTGCTATGTGAGACAAGAAACGTGTTTGTCAGTCATAGCAACAAATTGTTATGCAAATTGGATTCAAAATACTAAACGAGTAGTTCATTCAGGCAATTGTTCCGCCCTGAATCTGAAACCTTTGTCCGTTGTCATTGTGCTATGTCAGCCATAACCTGGAACCGCTAAGCTTCTCAAAAAAAAAGATAATCCGTGCTTTGATATATACCTCGTTAAGCATGGATTACATTTTTCATCACAATAAAAGAATTTCCCGCTCCATTTCAAATATACGGAGCATACATACATACAACATGTACAAACAAATACACACAAAAAGAATGGAAACAAATTCCACCATTCTTCAAAGGTCCATATTATTTATAATTATTGATAGATGTAGGATTTCGAGGCCGAGTGGATATTGTTAATGAAATTGACGTTTTATTGTTTATGTGTATGGCTCTGTAAAGAGTTGAATATTTAAATAGTGGAAAATTTATATTTTACCTCTTCCATTATTACAACTTTTGCCCTCCCAAATAAGAGAGAAAAAAAAGAAAGAAAACAAAAAACAAAATAGTAAATAAGAAAAAGATTGATGCGCATGCACCTAACGTGAGACTTTTGCGCATGCATGTAGCGTGATATCGGAATCAAATTCAACGTTTCATTGCTTTGGCCAAATATAAGCACTTCACATTTGTGAAAGAAAAAAATTCCGAGCTATTTAGGAGATTAATTCAAAAGAATAAAACTCCCTTTCCACCTCCCTGGTTAATTGTTCCCATCCCAGGCCACTGAATTGTTAATGAATGGGACGTGATATTTGAAAATGCATGACAAGCGACAATGCACAACACTCGGCAGTCAAAGGATACTAGCGGCTACAAACAATCATTGTTGCGTAATTATTTCAATGGATTTCGGTTTATCTAGTGCATTTCAGTGCACTAGAAACTTCCAGCTGTACGGAAGTTGTACACGTTTGGGAGGTTTTTTTCGTCCTGGGAGTTTTTTCTCGTACGGTGCTATTGTTCGATTCTATTGTCCATTGCCGTACAACTCTAAAACCCGTAACATAATACGGGCCTAAGAGATGGAGAGAGGGGAGAAACATCAAGAAACGGGTCAAGCGGAGAAGATCCGCGGGATGGTCCTTCGCTCCGCCGAGGGACCACAATAGGGAGAGATAGGGGAATAAAAAGAAAGAAAGAAATTGCTGACAGAGAGCTAGAGAGAGAAAGAAGAAAAAATCCAAGAAAAAATGAAAGACTAGTCACTTTGGACAATATCCGCGGGGACAGAAGATATGGTCCTTTGCTGATGGACCAAGAGAGAGAGAGTTGAAAAAAAAATTAGGCTTAATGAACATTTGTTACTGACAGTATCAGGACATCTCCCCCGGAGGACAACTCCCACCGGACAGTCCCCCGATGGACAACTCCCCCCGGGACAACTCCCACCGGACAGCTCCCCCGGTGGACAGCTCCCCAGAGGGCACCCTCCCGGAGGACATCTCCCCCGGAGGGCAACTCCTCCGCAGGAAGGGTCCCGGAGGACAACTCCCCCGCAGGACAAGTCCCCGGGAGGACAAGACCCGATGGACAACTCTCCAAGAGGACATAATATTAGTATTATACTGACCTAAGACAAATCGATATTTAGGACCACGCGGATCCAGGATTTTGCAGAGGGGGGCGGGGCAACTTTGGAAAAAAATCTTGCGAGCGGAGCGAGCAAACGAGCGCAAAGCGCGAGTTTAAAGCATTCCCCGATAGGCCTATACTGATCTAAAACGAAGAATTTAAACAATTTTATTTTTACTCCTATGAAAACAAAATAACAACATATAATAGCAACAACAAAAAAAACAAAACAAACAAACAAAAAAAATCGGATTATCGTAAACAAAATTTTAGTGGTTTGAATGTGTATTTTAAATTGCCACCATGAATACGATCTTTGCCCCATTATAATCACGGCATACTTTGCGAGCGCAAACTTTGCCACTTAATTAATTACATGGAAGAACGGCATTGTTATGCCAGAGACAATGGAACGATTTTGAAAGGGGGGTCACGATGGTAATGGGGCATTTTTCCTGTACAGGGGGCAATTGAGACCAGAGGCATGAAGAGAAATGTATTCGGATGAATAGGGGGTGCACCCCAAAAATGCATTTTAATTAATGCTTTTAAGAATATGTATTGTATTTCGTTAATGAAAAAGAGAAAAGCGAGCGCGAAGCGCGAGCCGAAAATTTTTAGCTCAAAATTTGAGTTATTTTGTGCATTACAATTTAGTATCCGCGAGCCGAAAATTTGGGGTTTTAAAAGAGATATGGCATAAATAAAGGGGCACTTTCTAGTATGAAACATTTGTAGATAATTGTGTAATATCGACCCTATTTAGTATTCGCGAGGGCGAAGCGCGAGCTGAAAATTTTGGGGTAAAAATTGGAGTTATTTGTGCATTATGATTAAGTATCAGCGAGCACGAAGCACGAGCTAAAAAGATGGGGTTTTAAAAGATACATGGAATAAATAAAGGGGCACTACCTAGTATGAATAAAATAATTGTGTATTATAGACCCTAGTATCCGCGAGCGCGAAGCGCGAGATGAAATTCTTAAGGTAAAAATTGAAGTTATTTTTACATTATAATTTAGTATCAGCGAGCACGAAGCGCGAGCCGAAAATTCTGGCTTTTGAAAGATATATGAAATAAATAAAGGGGCACTAGTATAAAAAAAAAAATTGTAGATAATAATTGTGTATTATAGTCTCTATCTAGTATCCGCGAGCGCGAAGCGCAAGCTGAAAATTCTGAGGTAAAATTTTGAGTTAATTGTGCATTCTACCCTATTGAATTGGTATCTGCCAGCGCGAAGCGCGAGCCGAAAATTTTGATGTAAAAGTGTAGTTATTTGTGCATTATGATTTAGCATCAGCAAGCGTGAAGCTCGAGTAGAAAATTTGGGGTTTTAAAATTTATAAGGAATAAATAAAGGGGCACTTTCTTTTCATAATTTTTAAAGATAATTGTGTGTTATAGATCTTATTTAGTATCAGCGAGCGCGAAGCGTGAGCAGAAAATTTTGAGCTCAAAATTTGAGTTATTTGTGCATTATGATTTAGTATCGGCGAGAGCGAAGCGCGAGCTGAACTGTTAGGTTTTAAAAGATATATGGAATAAATAAAGGGCACTTTCTATTTTTCCACGAGACCGACTATCTTTCCCACGATGCTAAGGGTCTGCGAGGCCTCTTTTCTTTGTGACATTTTGAAACTTTAGTTTTAAATATTTTCCTTATTTTTACTTTTTGTCAGTAATGTATTTCTTTTATTCAAAAACGGCGTTTGAGCAATTTATTGCAAAATACACTTTGAGAAAAATCGGGCTCGTGGACCCTCCCCACAATACAGGCCTTAGTTATAGTCGTTTAGAACCCAATTATGCCTATATTCTTATTCCCTTCTCTTCTTTTTTTTCTCTCTCTCTCTCTCTCTCTTTCCTTCTTTCTCCTTTTTTCTCTTTTTTTTGTTTGTTTTGTTTTTTTTATTGTTGTTGTTGTTTTGTTTTGTTTTTTGTTTTTTGTTTTTTGTTTTTTTGTTTTTTTGTTTGTTTTGTTTTTTGTTTTTTTTTTTTTGGGGGGGGGGGGCACCGCGCCTGAAGGGAACTTATGGGTGTAACTTACTTCGCAGAGACGGATTTGGGACTAATTTGAGGCGGTTTAGAAACTTGTTAACGTCTCGCACGACAGAAAGAAGTAATCCTTCTCGGAGACGTCTCCGATACTTTTTTTTCCATCCCGGGGACATATCAAAAGCTTTTTTTTTCCGTTGCGGAGATGTCTTCGCAACGTCTCTGCGACAAGGCTATACAAAAGAGTAGGGGAGAGTGTAAGGGTGGTATCTCACTTCGCGGAGACGTCTCCGAGACAGAATAGAAATTTTCGTCTCCGCAACGGATAAAAAGTATTAGAGACGTCTCCGATGTCGCGGAGACGTCTCGGAGACGGATTAGGGACTACTTCAGACTTTTTTTCTTAAATTGTCTTGGAGACGTCTCGGAGAGGTCTCCGCGATATCGGAGATGTCTCTAAAACATTTTTCCGTCGCGGAGATGAAATTTTCTATTCTGCCGCGGAGACGTCTCCGCGAAATGAGATACCACCCTCAGGGCCTATATCTACTCATATTCTTCGGGAAAAGGAAGATGTGTCACAATCAAACTTAGGAAAGAAATTCATTTGCTCGATTAGCAACCGTGATTTGGTCCAGTCCTTTTTTTTTCTTTCTTTTTTTTTTTTATTAATGAAATGCTCAATTCTTAGGCAGGAAATTATGATTAACAAATCTAATTTCCATGAGAAAGGGGTCAACAGGGGTCATCCACCTCACGAGATCTAATATTTACACCCCTTTAAAACCCACTTACCACTAATGGATATCAAATCTAATATATATTATAATGAATGCAATGGATTCACTCCTAAAGGGCTTATGCAGGACTTGTGTTTCTACATATTTAGCGTCCAAACAAGAGATATACGAGTATCTTTCACTCCCGCTGAAATCCCATGAAAGCATTGGTATTTAACATAAATAATTAGCAATTAAGTAACAAGGCTACCGTGTAACCTAACGGGGTACATCCCCTAAGGTTATCCTCATCCCCATTTGTCATCCCAGATGGGTTGCGCTGGGAGAAAAGTACTGGAATAATTTCAAATGAAAAGACAAACCAAAGGGGCATAAAATTGATATCATTTAAAGTAAGGGGAGATGTCCTCCGGCGGACTCCTCCTCGGGGGGACCCGTCCTCCGGGGGACATGTTCATCGGGGGAGTTGTCATGTGGGAGTTATCCCCGGGGGAGTTGTCCTCCGGAGGAGATGTCCAAGAACCGGTACTGACAATCAGTCACGTAACATATCATTGATCGCACTGCTGGACTGCGTTTGCGGTTATTGTATGAACAGATACTTAAACTGATAGTCGAGTCCAAAGGCAAACCCTCATTAAAGTCTGAGGTAATTTTTGAAGAAACGGGGGGGGGGGGATAGGGAAAATTACAAACTTTGTTTCATATGCCTGAATTGTCACTATTGCTGCGCTAAAAATACCATGAGCTTATAGTTTCTTCTTTACAGTGATACCAAACCTAGCTCCCACCTTCTGCCACTTTTTTAGTTAGAGCCAATTTCCTACTAATATATTTGCCTCTTTGCCAAAATCTGCAATCAAAGCGCAGTATGTCTACAAAAATCTCAACGTAGGTGGCGTAAATACTCGATTCGAAAAACACAAATTGCAAAACAACAAAAACATAGGATTACAACGATTTTGGGAAAATAGTGGCATGCGCATAAGGTGCTTATATGTGGAAGTGGGGGGGGGGACCTTTTTAATGTTCAACCCCTTTTATATAATATTCACCAGGCTTCGCTTAATTTTCGAGAATGATATTGCAAATATACCGCTTTAATTTCTACTTACTACTTTAATTTCCATCATTATCATCAGGGGAAAAAAACAATTGTACTAAAATTTCTATTTGCCTATGTGTTAAATAGCTGTACTGGTCCAATGAAAAACACATTTTCATGACCTCAATGAAACTCACGAAACGGCGTAGTTTGGTCCGTATTAATTTATACAAAATTAAAGAGTATCTGTCAAGTATAATGCATCCATGCCTCGTCCATTAAGAAAACAGTATTTTAATGACGTCAGATAATTTAAAAATGCTCCAATTGTATCCCAGTGGTCTATAGAAGCAACTTTCATGTCTTATTTATAAAATTTAATCAGATAAAGAACCAATCAGAAAACGGTAATTAAATGACGTCATAGAAATGTGAATATACTCTCATTCTGTTTCTTATGTCTCAAAACCCCATATTAGTCACTCATCAAAGCAAAATGAAATTTTCGTGCGTTACCATTAATATTTTTCCTTGACCAATCAGAAAACTGTACTTAGATGACGTCACACGAATTCGAAAATGTCCTTATCGAATTCTACGTGTCTGAAAACCCAAGACTGACCTCTCATATAAAGTTATTATGTGGTCTTTAAAGAAAAATAAGTTTTGGCGCAGTTTGAGGCGATTCTGGCCCACTGTGCGATGCCCTGGAGTCTCCTGACACGTCACTTACGATGCGTCGAGACATTCCCAAGATATATTAAGGCGTGAACATGTGTACCATGTGTTACTGACAATCAGGCACGTAAGATTTTATTGATTGCACTGCTGTATTTCGTTTACAGTACAGGTCAACCAGTTATGTTTATTATATTCCACTTGAACTTTAGATGTGACGTAACATGGGAATATAATAAAAGTTGGTGTTTATATGTTTTGAGCGTTTCATTGTTTGTTATCAATTTTCTCTATTACTGTAAGAAAGGGGGAAATAAAAGAAAGTAGAAGGAAGGGGCAAAAAATAAAAAATTAAAATTAAAAAATAAAAATAAAAAGGGGGGAAGGATTGTGTACAAAAGATAGAAGAGAATGGAGAGAAGAACATAGAAATGAGGGAGACCGAACAAGAAAAAGAGAGAAAGAGAAGAACATGTTGAAAGAGAGTGAGAGATAAAGAGGGAGATGGAGAGAGAGGGGGGGGGGGTGGACATTAAGAAAAGGGTCAAGCGGACAATACTACTCAGTGAAGTTAATGTACATGGTGAATCTTTTTATGTAGAAATCCAAATTGTGATAATGTTGATCATGCCAATGAGTTAAGTAGTTGTTATGATACTATTGTGAAATGCTTATGTGCTGCTAGTGAACCATTATATAAAGGCAAAAACAGAAAGCACAATATCAAACCAGGTTGGAATGAGCATGTGGCGGAGCTGCACTCTGCTGCACGTGAGGCCCATTTACGTTGGGCCGAATATGGCAGATACAGACACGGTCCGCTCTTTGAATTAAAGAAAAGAGCAAATGCTCGATTTAAATATGCACTTCGTTTTATAAAGAATAATGGAAATACTATGCGAGCTGATGCTATTGCACATAAAATGCAGAGAAATAGCTGCAATGAGTTCTGGAAAGAAATAAAACGTGTTAATAATAGCAAAACACCTCTTCCAACTAATATTGAGGGTGTCACAGGAGATGTGGAAATCTGTGAATTATGGCGTAATCATTATAAAAACTTATTTAATTGTGTTCAGAGTAGAATGAATGATGTTAATAATGTTGATTTTCATGTAAATATGATTGTTATTCCAGAAGAGGTACAAGAAGCTATCAAACAATTAGATGGTAACAAGTCTTGTGGCTTAGACAGCATTACCGGAGAACATTTAAAATTTGCGAGTTTGAAACTCATGCAATTACCATCATTTGCAAAAGTTTAAGACCACCCTAAATGTTTGGGGTATTATGTTCAATGAGCATTATTCTTTTGTTCCATTGAAATATTATGTAACATGTTTTCCTGTCATGGTTCATGGGATGAGATTAATGGTTTAAGCTCATTTCCATGAATGTCTTTGCCTCAGAAGGTCTTCATCTGGTACTTTGTCTCTTATCCAGGATGGGAAAAAAACAGAGTCTAAGTCAGGTTCAGAGGGTTAAAATAGTAACCCTTTTCCAAGAAGGCTACTCTGAACGCAAGATTAGTGAGAAGACTGGGTGTAGCAAGACTGTCGTCCACAATGCCATTCACAAATTTCGAAACGATGGCTCATTTTCCGACCGGAAGAGGAGTGGTCGTCCAAGAAAAACAACGCGTTGCGAGGACAACATGATGAAGAGGATTGTTGGAAGAGATTGTTCCATTTCCTGTCGTGACATCAAGACCGAGCTGCAGTCTACTGGTATTACAGTCAGTAAGAGTACCATTTCTCGCCGTTTGAGCAAGGAATTTGGGCTAAAAGAATAATGCTCATTGAACATAATACCCCCAAAATTTAGGGTGGTCTTAAACTTTTGCAAATGATGGTACTTGCCATCTGTATTTCAGGTTTTTTAATACATGGTATCATGCCAGATAGTATGATTGCAGTTGTTTTAGTGCCTGTTATAAAGAATAAAGCTGGGCGTATCGCAAGTAAGGATAATTATAGACCTATAGCATTGGCTAGTGTTTTGTCTAAAGTACTGGAAAAGATCTTGTTAAGTAGGTTAGAGATATTCATTTTCACTCAAGATAACCAGTTTGGTTTTAAAGCTAAACATGGAACCGATATGTGTATATTTGCTTTGAAAGAAATACTTGCCAGTTATCGAAATAGGAATTCTTCTATGTTTCTATCTTTTCTTGATGCTTCTAAAGCATTTGATCGTGTAAATCATGAAAAGTTGTTTAAGAAAATGGCTGATAGAGGAACCCCTGGCTACTTGACTAGGATACTTGTGTTTTGGTATGCCCATCAAACTATGATGGTAAGATGGGGAAGTAGTGTATTTGAACCTTTTCATGTTAGTAATGGTGTAAGGCAAGGGGGAATTCTCTCTCCTTTTCTTTTCAGCTTGTACATGGATGGTCTTTCTGACAATTTGAATACATGCAAAACAGGTTGTGTAGTGGGCGGTATGTTAGTGAATCATTTAATGTATGCTGATGACCTGGTACTTCTTAGTCCCTCCTCGGCTGGATTGCAGAGTTTACTCCACATTTGTTCTAATTATGGAGTTCATTATGATGTTAAATATAATGCAAAAAAAGAGTCATGTGATGATAATCACATGTAAAGATCACAGGAAACTAGTTTGTCCTGAATTTTATTTATGTGGTGCTAAGCTTGATATATGTAAAGAGGTCAAATATCTTGGACATTTCTTTACTGATGATCTCTGTGATGACAGAGATATTTATCGACAATGTCGTAAATTATACGCTCAGGGCAATATGTTAGTCAGGAAATTTCATATGTGCTCCCAAAATGTGAAAGTGGCATTATTTAGAGCTTATTGTACTCCTTTATACACAACACATTTGTGGTGTAACTTTAAAGAAGGTAGTATGCACAAGATTACTGTGGCATATAATGATGCCATGAGATTGCTTCTAAGGATACCAAGATATTTTAGTGCGAGTCAAATGTTTGCTGAGTTGAATGTTCCAGCCTGTCAGGCAGTAATGAGAAATCTAATGTTTAAATTCATTAGGAGGGTAGACAACTCTCTTAATTCTATTGTAAATGTCCCAGTAAATCCAATGCATAGTAGCGTAACATGACATATAGTAACATGACAGGAACCAATGAAGAGAACTTATGTATGATAATATTAATCGTATACCTTTATTGTAGATCTATGTACCTTTCCGTTGTTATTTACCCTTTTTCGCTCTCCTTTCTAGTAGTATTTTAGTTTTTCTGTTTTATTTTGCATTTAATGTTTGTTACATGTGTTTTGTAAACTTGATATGGACCTCTGCTTGGTGCAGTTGAGTCTTGAATAAAGTTTTGAATTGAATTGAATATCCGCGTGAACAGCAGATATGGTCCTTCGCTTCGCTGAGGGACAAAAATAGAGAGGGAGAAATAAAAAGAAAATGCTGACAGAGAGAGAGAGAAAAGAAAATGGCCCAGCGAACACTATCTGCGATGAACAGCAGATATTTTTCCCTTGCTGAGGGACCAAGAAAGAGAGAGTAAGAAGAAGGATGAAAGAGGGAGACCGATCAAGAGAGAGAGAGAGAGAGTAAAAAAGAATTTGAGGCGATTCTGGCCCACTCTGCGATGCCCTGAAGTCTCCTGACACGTCACTAACGACGCGTCGAGACATTTTCAAGATATATTTAAGCGTGAACATGTGTACCATGTGTTACTGGCAATCAGGCACGTAAGATTTTTTTTTATTGCACTGCTGTACTTCGTTTACAGTACAGGTCAACCAGTTATTATGTTTATTATATTCCATTTTAACTTTAGATTTGACGTAGCATGGAAATATAATGAAAGTTGGTATTTATATGTTTCAGCGTTTAATTTTTTGTTATCTAATTTTTTTCTCTATTACTGTAAGAAAGGGGGGAAAAAAAGAAAGTAGAAGGAAGGGGCAAAAACAAAACAAAACAAAACAAAACAAAAAACAAAAAAAAAAGGAGGGGGGAGTACAAAAGATAGAAGAAGAATGGAGAGAAAATATAGAAAGGAGGGAGACCGAACAAGAAAGAGAGAGAAGTAAAAAAAGGCAAGAACATGTTGACAGAGAGTGAGAGATAGAAAGATGGAGAGAGGGGGAAAACATGAAGAAAAGAGTCCAGCGAACAAGATCCGCGTGAACAGCAGATATGGTCTTTCGCTTCGCTATGGGACAAAAATAGAGAGAGGGAGAACTAAAGAGAAAATGCTGACAGAGAGAGAGAAAAGAAATGGCCCAGCGAACAGTATCCGCGGGGAACAGCAGATATTGTCCCTTGTTGAGGGACCAATAGAGAGAGAGTAAGAAGAAGGATGAAAGAGGGAGACCGATCAAGAGAGAGAGAGAGAGAGAGAGAGTAAAAAAGAAAGAAAAATGCTGACAGAGAGAAAAAAACGAAGAAATCGGAAGAAAATGTAAAAACGGCAATATCCGCGATATCGCGGGGAACCGCAGATATGGTCCTTCGCTTCGAGACAAAAATAGAGAGAGGGAGAAATAAAAAGAAAATGCTGACAGAGAGAGAAAGAGAGAGAGAGAGAGAGAGAGAAAGAAAATGGTCAAGCGGACAATATCCGCGGGGAACAGCAGATATTGACCCTTGCTGAGGGACCAAGAGAGTAAGAAGTAGGATGAAAAATTTAAAAGCGGACAATATCCGCGGAAATCGCTGATATAGTCCTTCACTTTCAGCCAGCAGACCAAATATGCTGATGGATAAGATCTGCGGTATAGGCTACCGCAGATTTGGCCCTCTTCGAGCCGATATCTGCGGGTCATGTGCGATACCTGCGCGCAGGTATCGGCTGGTCGTCACGATCTGCGGACATGCCAGGATCCGCTACCACACCGGCTCACTATGTTGCGTGCACAAATGATGATCGTTTGACTATCAATAGCTCATGCAGAGACAGCTTTCTCATTGAAATTTTCAACACGGTAAGTGGGCTGTTTTAGCTGTTTTTTGCGCTTTCTGAGATTTTAAAGTGAGTTTTAAGTCATGTACATGCTAAATGAAACATTGAACTTTTTTATGTATGATTTGTGACTGTCAGAGCATTTTTTGCTATTTATATGGAGTACCTAGTATTAGATCTACATTTTATTTTAAATTATTCAAACTATATATTACTAGGTATTTATTGTTTTCTGAATGTTTAATATTCGTTTTGTATTTTTCTATCTAATAATATTTATTATTGTGCCACAACTTGATTGATTTAATTCATTAACAAAACATATCAATAACGTGCAAATAATATAATGATTAACATAATAATAAATTAATTTACCTGAACTGCTTATGATCCCAGCGGGAACCAACCAAAGCATCCACAAAATTTGGGCCCCTTTCCATGACATGGTGTACGTCTTGTGTTGCAGACCCAAACTAAAAACTGTCTAGAAAATCACGGTCACACTTTAGGTTCACAGCCACGGGCATGCAGCGGCTACGGCAGTGAGGGTACACCGGCGGAGCTGGGGAGTGTGTATGTCAAGAATGCACTCGAGCCTCACGGTGAATGTGTCTGTCTCTCTGTCAGCCAAGGCAAATGCAAACAAGTCCAAATTACTTCTTTCAATTAGTATTTTGATGTCTTTAAATTTCCTTTAAACTAGCTGGCATACTTGTTCTCATCAGCTACGTATAACTTGCCTGATTTGGCAACAAATTAAATCAACATTGAAAAGGAAAGTGAGGAAGTTTTACTTTACTCTTCACTCGTTTGCAAACTGGGTGGAGCCTGCGCCTGTGCATCGCGATAACCTGACTCTTTTTTTTTTTTTTACGATCACGTGATACACAGTGAGGGGAGCGGCGGACAAGGTTTCATCAAGAGGAGCAAAAAGCCAAAAGACAGCTTGGTTTCTCGTTTTACTTTCCTGCTGTTTTGTTTTTTGGTTTTGTTTATGTTCGTCTACAAGTTGACCTGTTTATGTATGGACTTTTTGTCTATTGTTGTATTTGGAGGGAGAGTTTGTTTCTCATTTTGAGCATCATCCCAGCTAGCACAAAAACATCTTTAAAACATCATGATGATGTTTGGCTAAACGTTATGAAAATATTTCATGCAAATGTTAAAATCAATCATATGAAAATGTATGGTTTTAGATTTATCAGGAAAATGTTTTTTACATTAGACTTAAACGTAATTAAAACATCATAATGATATCGGCTAAACGTTATGAAAATATTTTTGTGCAAATGTTAAAATCATATGAAAATGTTGGTTTAGATTTATCAGGAAAACGTTTTTATAACATTAGACTTAACGTAATTAAAACATCATTATGATATTTGGCTTAACGTTATGAAAATGCTTTTTTGCAAATGTTAAAATCATATGAAATTTATGGTTTTAGATTTATCGGAAAACGTTTTATAACATTAGACTTAAACGTAATTAAAACGTCAATATGATATTCGGCTAAACGTTATGAAAATGTTTTTTGGCAAAATGTTAAAATCATATGAAAATGTATGGTTTTAGATTTATCAAGAAAACGTTTTCATAACATTGGATATAAACATTAGTAAAACGTTATAAACTCATTTTTAAATGTTAGGCGTCGACATTATTGTAACATCATATGAATGTGAAGAAAACAAGTGAATAACGTTTACAAATGTTTGAAAGTAATGTTAAGAAATGTTGTACCAATATATATAGATATTAAAGTAATATGTTTTACAGACGTTTTAAATCTGTTTTTAAAACCATACATTTTTTATATGAATTTGACATTTCTTGATAACATTACAATGATGTTTATCATGTTCTAAAATGTTGGCACAAAAATATTATAATAATGTTTGCTAAATGTTGTGCAAATGTTAATAAAATGTTAAAATTATATGAAAATGTATGGTTTTAAAACTATCACGAAAATATTTTACAACTTAGACACAAACATTACTAAAACGTTATTGAGCACTTTATAAATGTTAGACTTTGATATTTTTGCAACATCATATTGATATTGTGAAGAATGTGAATAAAACATGAAAATAACGTTTTAGAAATGTTTGAAAGCTATGTTGATAAAATGTTGTATTAATATCAACTAGACATTAACAAAGACATGTATATTGGACCAGAATAGTACGTTTAACATTTTCTTTATTCAACATCTTGACGGTCTTGACATTATATGTGTATACTGTAGGTATGTGTAAACTCTTGCAGTAGAAGGTAGTACATCACTATAAGATATCCCTCTTTTCTTTAGATTCATTTCATAATAATAACAAGAGAACTTATATAACAAGCATGCAAATTTCTTGACACTTCGAAGAGTAATAAACATCAATATTATAAGGATGTATTGTGACTTTCCTTTAAAGTTTATTGTTTGACATAATTTAACAGACATTTATATTCTTATCAGTTCTAAAAAAATTTCCATGCTTTTATAATTATGAGTCCAAAGTTATTGAAAACTTGGATAATGTAAATGCAGTTGTTTTTCTGATTGTTTTAATATAGATTTTCACACTTATTCTTTGAACTGAAATCACATGTAGGCCTACTCATTCACATTTAAAATATAAAGAAATATACACCTATACCAAATTTCACATGCTAAACTGAGGTTTGTTGTTATCACACTGTAGCACCATGATGAATTAGAGTCTCTGTCTAATATCTTGAAAAAATTAAATGTTTCCAAGTAACTGAAAGATTATTTTTTAATGATTGTTTTGAAAAGACAAGATTGTACTGAAAAACATGTATTCTAAACATAATTTAAAACTTTCTTTTCCTGTGTCTTAAGAACACAGAACACTTATAGAAAAGGAAACGTCGAGCACTCTCTACTACTACTCAAGCCTTCCTGCGCATCTTGTCTTCTAACTGGTTTACGTCCTTTTCAGGACTAATCACGAAAGATCACCTCTATTTCTACTCTCTACTCTCTATCTCGCCTATAAACTTTCTACTTTCTGTAACTCTTCATTTCCTCTTCTACTTTCTTAAACAGTCCTTTTAGGACTAACCACATGGTGAACCGTAAACACTCATCATCGTATAGAAAATGTGTTTTTTTTTTTTACACTATGGATTCTATCAAGTTTCTGAATCTAAACAAATTATTATGAACTCTCTCTTTCCTTTAGAACAAAAGAACAACTAATCAACAATTACAGTACTTGCTGTGTATGTATAACAGTACATCAAACAAAACTTAAATACACGTGATGTTTTTCTTCAAAGGTATTTTTTTTTTTATGGTTTACACTTTAGTTTGTAGTTTTTCAGATAGGCTGTTGGTTTTTCTAGTGCATTATGGGACTACAGTTTCTGTATATTTTTTTTGAGCAATCTGTGGACTGTCAAGGCGATCGCTTACATTGCAAGGGCTGTTGAAACGGGGGGGGGGGGGCTCAGCCTCTCTTTTCCTTTGCATTTTTGTACACGTTTGCTGAAAAATACAAAATGACCATAGATTTTGATTTTTAGGGCCTGTTCAGGTGCCCTCCCCTTTCGGCTCAGTCCTCCACTTTTTCAAAATGGCTCCACGGACCCTGCATTGTGCGTAGGGCAACCACACATGTAGATTCACATTTAGCAGTGATCATGCTACCTTTCTTTTGATAAAACTAAATTGGTAGGGATCATCAATAAGCGTGAACTTATCGCCTTTGCATATTACGCATAATCACTTATCCATTATCTCGATATCAATTTCGCTGCGTGAAGTCGCTTGTTAGCGTAGGACGCTTTGCTTCTCTTTGATCATTCGCTTCCCTTTCAAATAATAGCATGGATTTATAGTTGGAG
>CALNVZ010000992.1:372932-391629 GCA_940671915.1 Paracentrotus lividus
TTTTTAAAATATAATTCTTCAGTACCCCATGCATAACGTCATATTGGTATTTTATTAACATTTTCCTAATACAAGAAAAATGTCGTATAATTGTTGAACAAAGAGAACCAAAAACGTTAGACTTACAACATTATATTTACCTTAAAACATAAATCAATTTTTAGGAATAAAAATGTTTGTGTAAATGTTGTTTGATAATTTCATCATAAAGTGTTATAATGTTAGAAAAACGTTTATGTTATGATGTCAGTTTTAGAACGTTTCAGAAAATGTTTTCCTACAGACATTTCAAAACGTTTTGAAATAATGTACTTAATAAACGTCTCTAAAATGATACTGTTTTATAACGTTCTCACAACATCTTATTGTCGTTTACGTAACATTTTCTTTTTAACATAGAAATGTTGCATAGATATTGCAAAAATATAAAATAAAACATTATGCTACAACATCATCTACACATTTGAAATCAAATTATCTGTTAGGAATTAGAATGTTTAGGAAAAAGATTTTTGAGAATCTCATGATATAGTCTCATAACGTTCCAAAAACATTTCTATTATGATGTTAATTTGAAGACGTTGCAGACAATGTTTCCATATTTACCAATAAAAACGTTGGTAGATAATGTAACAAACAAACGTTTTTAAAATATAATTCCTCAGTACCCCATGCACAACGTCATATTGATATTTTGCTAACATTTTCCTAATACAAGCAAATGTTGTATAAATGTTGGAGAGAGAACGCAAACACATTAGGCTTACAACATTGTCTTTACGTTAAAACGTAAATCAACTTTTAGGAATAAAAATGTCTGTGTAAAATTGTTTGATAATCTCATCATAGAGTGTTTTGATGTTAAAGAAACGTTAATCTCATGATGTCAGTTTTAGGACATTTCAAAAAATGTTTTCCTACGGACATTTCAAAACGTTTTGAAATAATGTACTTAATAAACATTTCTAAATGACATTTTCTTTTTAACATAGGAATGTTGCATAGATATTGCAAAGATATTAAATAAAAACATTTTGCTACAACATTATCTTTACATTTGAAATCAAATTATCTTGTAGGAATTAGAATGTTTTGGAAAAAAAGATTTTTGAGAATCCCATGATAGAGTCTCATAACGTTCTAAAAACATTTCTACTATGATGTTAATTTGAAGACGTTGCAGACAATGTTTCCATATGTACCAATAAAAACGTTGGTAGATAATGTAACAAACAAACGTTTTTAAAATATAATTCTTCAGTACCCCATGCATAACGTCATATTGGTATTTTATTAACATTTTCCTAATACAAGCAAATGTCGTATGAATGTTGAAAAAAGAGAACACAAAAACGTTAGACGTACAACATTATCTTTACGTTAAAACGTAAATCAATTTTTAGGAATAAAAATGTTTTAATAAATGTTGTTTGATAATCTCATCATAGAGTGTTAAAATGTTAAAGAAACGTTTATATTATGAAGTCAGTTTTAGAACATTTCAAATAATGTTTTCCTACAGACATTTCAATACGTTTTGAAATAATGTGCTTAATAAACATCTCTAAAATGATATTGTTTTATAACGTTCTCACAACATCTTATTGTCGTTTACGTAACATTTTCTTTTTAACATAGAAATGTTGCATAGATATTGCAAAAATAGAAAATAAAACATTATGCTACAACATCATCTACACATTTGAAATCAAATTATCTGTTAAGATTAAAATGTTTAGGAAAAAGATTTTTGAGAATCTCATGATAATATAGTCTCATAACGTTCAAAAAACTTTTTTATTATGATGTTAATTTGAAGACGTTGCAGACAATGTTTCTATATGTACCAATAAAAATGTTGGTAGATAATGTAACAAACAAACGTTTTTAAAATATCATTCTTCAGTACCCCATGGATAACGTCATATTGGTATTTTATTAACATTTTCCTAATACAAGCAAATGTCGTATGAATGTTGAAAAAAGAGAACACAAAAACGTTAGACGTACAACATTATCTTTACGTTAAAACGTAAATCAATTTTTAGGAATAAAAATGTTTTAATAAATGTTGTTTGATAATCTCATCATAGAGTGTTAAAATGTTAAAGAAACGTTTATATTATGATGTCAGTTTTAGAACATTTCAAATAATGTTTTCCTATACAGACATTTCAATACGTTTTGAAATAATGTTCTTAATAAACATCTCTAAAATGATATTGTTTTATAACGTTCTCACAACATCTTATTGTCGTTTACGTAACATTTTCTTTTTAACATAGAAATGTTGCATAGATATTGCAAAAATATAAAATAAAACATTATGCTACAACATCATCTACACATTTGAAATCAAATTATCTGTTAAGATTAAAATGTTTAGGAAAAAGATTTTTGAGAATCTCATGATAATATAGTCTCATAACGTTAAAAAAACTTTTCTATTATGATGTTAATTTGAAGACATTGCAGACAATGTTTCCATATGTACCAATAAAAATGTTGGTAGATAATGTACCAAACAAACGTTTTTAAAATATAATTCCTTAGTACCCTATGCATAATGTCATATTGGTATTTTATTAACATTTCCTAATACAAGAAAAAAGTCGTATAAATGTTTAACAAAAAGAACACAAAAAACGTTAGACTTACAACATTATATTTACCTTAAAACATAAATCAATTTTTAGGAATAAAAATGTTTGTGTAAATGTTGTTTGATAATTTCATCATAAAGTGTTATAATGTTAAAGAAACGTTTATGTTATGATGTCAGTTTTAGAACGTTTCAGAAAATATTTTCCTACAGACATTTCAAAACGTTTTGAAATAATGTACTTAATAAACGTCTCTAAAATGATACTGTTTTATAACGTTCTCACAACATTTTATTGTCGTTTACGTAACATTTTCTTTTTAACATAGAAATGTTGCATAGATATTGCAAAAATATAAAATAAAACATTATGCTACAACATCATCTACACATTTGAAATCAAATTATCTGTTAGGATAGAAAAGAGATAGAAAAGATAGAAAATAAGAACATTTAAAAAAAATAGAAATTCGTTATTAACGTGTTCAGTAAATTTAATTTTTTTCACTATCATTTTCATGAAGAACAAAGTGTTGATAAATATCTGAACACCACAAATACTTTATTTATCACTTCAACATTACGATTCAACGTGATTATTATAATCATGAAGATATAAACAAAAGAGGGCGTAACTGTGTCGCACTGATGGCTCGGGCACTATCAAAATGTCCCGGGTCAAACGAGTAGTAGGCCTAATTATGTTTGAAATGAACACCCAGGATAAAGAAGGAAAAAAATAAAAAATCATCAAATAAGAAATGTCTTTGGAAATCGTTTGCACTAATATTCTATAGTCGAAATGGATTTTTTTTCTCTATTTTTTTTGTTTATCAAAAACTTTGTCAGTTCAAACGAAAATTGTGATGGCTAAAAGGAAAGCCGACTTCTGTTGGTATCATTTAATTTGGAATATGAAACAATACAGTTCCTGTGAAATACATCAAAATGCCTAATGTACGAAGCCCCACAGGGCTGTCATTTTAAACAGTGTTAGAGCTTATTGGTTAAATGTAATGAATTGACTACATTATGTGAAGGCCTGAAGTTATCTGGCCATTTACTAACGTCTATCAGTTACAATTTCATTATGTGCGTGGCGTCTAAATAATTGACACTTGAATGGCTAAAATGTTTTATGTTATTAAGTGTCCTGTCTAGAAAAACTACATGTATATTGTTTTTGTAGTTAGACATTACTTAGGCTAGCTGCCTATAATTTTGACAATCACTAATGATTTCGCATTCACTTTTTATAATAATAACAATAATATTTGGTGCATATATATTTAGCGCATAATGCCCACAATGCCCATGCATTTTGCCATTTTTGTTTTCTTCTCATTTTGGGCCCCTTTTTGTTTACCCTGCTGACAAAGGCCCCTCGGATGCATTTAATATGTAGGGTTGGTATTGTTATTTCAATTAAAACTAAGCTCATGGTTACAGGTTTAGGTTTCTTCTCTAGGGGAGGGTTTGAACTTTCAAGTAAAAAGTGTGATTGGAGAAAGCTTGAATATTTTAAATGAAATTAAATGAAATTAACCCTTAATTATTTCAATTTTCTCTCAAATTCTTTTTCAGCCTTTATGAAAAGGTAGTATGGTAACTACAATTTTTTTTAAGAATTTTTTTTTTAAATACATGTTTGACTGAGATTCTACAATACATTTTGGGGGAAGTAGACATTTCCATGTTGTACAATTGAATGAAATCGAGAGGAAAAAGAAGAAGAAGATCCAAGTCTGTAACCATACTATAAACCTAGAGTTGAACAGCATGATTTTTGTTTGTTTGTTTGTTTTCTTTTTTTTTTTATTCATGGCTGACTGCGATTCTACAATACATTCTCGGGGAGACAGAAATTTACATGGTGTACTATAGTAAATGACATGACATCAAGAAGAAGAAAAAGAAGAAGAAGAAGAGAAGAAAAATAAGACACAAGCCTGTAACCATACCATAAACTCTTAAGATTTTTAAGGATTTACTTAAAGAACAAGAACAACCCTATACCTTTATGAACTCAGACGTGTTTTCTTGGGGTATGGACTGTGGGTTCCTTGGTTGGCCAGGTATACAAAAAGTGGCTCCAAAATGAGAAACATTTTAAGAATGGGCATTGTAGGGGATGTCAAACTTAAAAATTAATTGACAATCTCCGGAGAGGATTGGTAGTTTTCATTTAACATTTTTTTTCTTCATTTTTCGACATTTCCCAAACTCCTACACGGGTAAACTAATTATCTCCCCGAAACTGATCTCCCATACCCCCATTTTTGAGCCCTTTTTTGTTGACGGGAGGGGTTTGGGGGAACCAGACCCCCTCAGTCCAATACTCCCACAAAAAATGAAACATTAACAGTAAACGTAAAAATAAAATATTCAGTTGTCCATTATCCATACTCAACTACACTTTTGATTTCAAACCCTTCCCCAAACATATACTTTTTACCCTGTTACAAACTAAACCTAAATCTACCTGGAACTTTAAACGACAACCCTAACCCTAACCATATATATTATATATTAGGACCGAGGAGCATATATTAGGGCCGGGATAAAATTGAGCCCCGAAGAAGGGGACAATTTGAGAGATAGAAGTTCTTCAAGAGGATTGTGCTTTTAAAATCATGAGAGTAGGAGATGATCAGACACGTTCAATATGTTAAAACAAAGGGTGACAAAGGAACAAGCGCCCCCCCCCCAAAAAAAAGAAAGAAAAAGAAAAAGAAAAAAGAAAAGAAAAAAGAAAGAAAGTTTTTCCTTCTTGTTTTTTTTTTTTTTTTTTTTTGCCGGGGAATAATTGGCAAAATAAAATCATGAAAACATACTTCATTTTCCTCCGAAAACTGTCTTCAGTTCTAGATTATGTATAATCTTTGAAAATAATTGAGAAGATACATTTATTTCTGCAATTGCAAGGACAAATTTCGCATGTATTGCAAATACAGTTTAATGCAAATTTATTCCACTAAAATTAAAATTGAAGCCAATTTGTTACAGTCATACAAACATTTTGCCATTTAAATGTGTTTTTCATTAAATAAATATCCAACGCGCTTCACAATACATATTTAGAAATGAAGAAAGAAAAGATGTTTCTGTTCTCCAAACTATCGGTGTTTACAATTATTTTCTTATAGTAATTATACTGTACCACAATAATCGTGATGCCACACTTTCATTTTATTTTGCCGGATAATCACTACCTATCATTTTTTCTTCTTCCTTTTAAGCGTGGATTTTCTATTTATAATATTTCTTCTCTCTTTTTCGGGCCCTCTGACATGACAAATATCAAGACAAAATAGGTTGGAGTAATTAAAATGACCAATCGACATCACATTTTGTGTTCATTAATTTGTCTTTCACTCTCAATAATCGGAAATTTATGTGACGTGATAATGTTTGTGATGATGACACTTAATTTGATTTGATTTTTTTTCATTCGATTTGAATGTATTCTCATATTAATTCACATTATACATGTATAAGAAGGCCAATAATACCTGTTCCTGAAATTTTTGGTCAGGTCTTTTTCAGGTCTTTGATATTCATACAAATTCATGATAAATTTAGAATAACTAATTTCAAATATTATGGCTACATACATACTCCTATAGCTAGGTTATAAGGCCTGGGCAACAAAATGTAACACTGTACATACTGTATAGGCCTACTATTTATATGGTAAACCTCTATATAGTGCATACTGTATGCAGTCCATTTTGGTCAGAGGTTAAGCTTGTTGACCTCACAATTTCCTGGTCATAACATCATATCATTATATTTGTTTCAAAATATATTTTACTCTTGGATTATGCACATTTTTTAGCTATATATGTAGAGGCTAAATGTATCAGTTGTGAAAGACGTTTAATTGATTTTTTTAACGTTTGGTGTCGACCTATCTATTGTAGGCCTACTCTATTTCTTTCTTTCAATATGCTTTGTAATGTTAGTTTTTGTATATAGCCAATTTCTTATGTTTCCTGGCTGAAAGGAATTTAAAATAAATATATAAAATGTAGGCCTACTCAATATTCACATCCCCTCTCCATAATCGTATCAATAAGGATAGGCCTACCATTTTGTTAAATATATGACAAAAATATATTAGTTACAATACATTTAAATGTATTCTCTTATCAATTCACATTAAACCAAACAAATTATTTAAAGGATTGACACAGTCACATAAGACATAGATTTTAACATTCTATAAAAGCATAATTGTTATAATGTTGTTCCAGTTAGTGGCTATTTGAGAAGATAAGGAGTCTCTGAACAACATAAACATTAATTTCGTCTTATTAATCCTTTGAAAAATAAAATCTTGCCTATGATTAATTTTAATTTAAGACGACTTTTTTTGTTTTACTTATTAAAATTTTACACAATATTTCTTTTGTAGACTCTACGTGTTTATAGTAAATCTGATCCTATGATTTTTTAGTCAGGTCTCTTTGATGTTGTCCATGCATACCAAAGCATGATAAATTTAGAATAACTTATTTCAAGCATATAGCCAGGCTATAGGCAATGTGAATACTGTTCGTACACATGTACACATGGTCAATCATTACAGTGCCTATTGTATGCAGGCCGTTTTTTTTTTTGGACAGAGGTTAACCTTCTTGACCTCACACTTTTCTTGCCATAAAGCATTTTATCTTTCAAAATATAGTTTGCTTTTGAAAAGAACAGGATTGAGATAATATAGCCTATATCTAACCGTTGTGAAAGACCATTAGTTGATGGTCTTTTCTCTTTTAATTGTACCTATTTTACTTTACTTTTTGCTTTCAATAATTTGTAACGTTGGCTATATTGCATGTTATAGCCTAACATAATGTACCAGTGATTTATGTTTGTCATGTATAGTGTATGTAAATTATGATAAACATCAAAAGAAATTGGAAGAGTGAACGATGATAATTTTTATGCCTGATGACCTCATGCAGAGCTAGCTGTCACCAGCTGTATAGATCGAGGAAAGTTCTTTGCTTTTTGTCCAAATTTGTTTTGTTTTATTGTTTTATATATATATATATATATATATATATATATTACTTGTATTAATTGTAATATATTTTAGGACAACTTGAATAGATATTTCGGCTACTCCCGTGCACTAAGCAGTACTGGATTTCAATTGTGATTGATTTTTGTTTTGCATATAATAAATGGTGATGAATTGTTATAAGTGATCACAATTATATTTGAATTTGAATTTGCTACAAAAAAAGTCCCCCTTGAATTTAGATCGGGACGAAATTGATTCACCATTTCGGAAAAAAGAATGACCTGTAGGCAGAATGTAATAAATTTTTAGCCTTTAACGATTTATTATTTAATTATCGAATTTTAAAGATTTATCATAAACTGTTACTATTGGTTTTTATGTATTATTAGAGTAACATATAGGTCCTCCCAAATAATAGTCCATTCAAATACATTTTTTTTTTTGTACAAGCAGCTATATTGCTGTACAACACTACAAGACGCGATCAATACAGCTAGGAACAGATGATAGACAAATCGTGAATGGCATTGTAGAATATCCCCCCCCCCCCCCCCCCCCCTCCCTGTAAATTACACAAATTGAAAGCATATCAACTGATTAAAAAGATTTAGTAATGAAATAATATTTTATTCAGACATAATTCTGTTAAGAGATGATCGTCTTGCTCATGTGATGAGCGTGTTAATGAAAAGAAAATAGTATATATAAATGAAAGTTGTACATAATAATGCTAATATCCTTTCAGTTTCAAGCTATTTAAAGTAAAGTTGGCATTTATTCTCAACTATAAGCATGATAAGATTTAGGGTCATTATATAGTATGCAGGGGTCCATGGCAACATTCAACATATGGCCTATATATCAATTAGTTTAGTATACATGTACTGAATGCAAAGACTTCTCCTCCATACATGGCAACATACCAGTCGTAAAGAGGCAATAAATGTCCAGTTCAAGGACCATTGGCCTGGGTTAAGCTCTTGACTATATGAGTTGTTAGCACCCCCCCCCCCACCTCCCTTGTCGTGGAAAATTGGGAATACTGGAATATTCTACCTCAAATTCTTTCATGGGTTCAAATTATCAGAAACCAGGAAATTTGTTGGCGTTATTATATTTCTATTAGTGCAATACTGTAATAAAACGTATAAATAAAAAAATATATAATACTTATTCAAAGTTGTAATTTATTCGATTACCATGTTTGAATAAATCATTGCATTTGATATAACTAAGTCAATCTTACACCCTATGTTAAGTACAAATGGAAGTTCAACATGAACTATAAATTTGTGTAAAGCCATTTTCCTCTGGAAAACTGAGCTAATGTAAGTGTAGACAACGTTTAATCGATCTGCAAGCTATTCAATTGAATTCGAATTTCATAAGATTCAAAATTTTTCTTTCAATACATCAATATTGAATGATAATGAATACTTTGCATTAGTTGATATTCATTTCTAGATATATGGTGCATTAGATTTGAATGGTTGAATACCTTGTCACTGTGTGCATGTAACAATTGTAGAGTGTGAGCATGGTGGAGTGTGGTCAAGTGGAATATGTACATTATAGATTAATAACTATATATTTCAGACGATCAAGTACAAACATGGTATACACGAGAAATACACTCCCCTTATATATCATGGTCATTTCCAAACAATTCTTGGGTATGGGAATCTGTAGGCGAGATGTTGGAATTTAAAATGATATTCTGCGTCGAGTTTTATCCCTGTTCGTAAGAAACCGCAATAAGATGTTCAATGGTCCCCACCCCCCCCTCCCCGAAAAAGGTTATGTAACAAAACTAAGGTATATAGTGCTAATTTAGTATAACGTATTAAGCTTTTTGAGACGCTTATTGCATGCACAAAGAATGAAATGAACTCTAGGCCATGGTAAGGACATAGGTGTGTATGGTGTTATACAAGGTGTATAAAAGTATTGGCACTTAACAATTATGGTAATCACTTTTCATTTCAGAGACGATTGTGGAAAAATTTCATCTCTCCCTCCAATTAGGCGACATCGTCTCGGAGAGGTTCTCCGTAACGCCACCCCATCAGCCCTGGGCTGTTAAAATGCAAGTACAAATTATTGCAGCATCCACTTTATTCCTCAAAACATTGTTCAATAAGGGGAAATCAGCTGTTACGACAGATCTTGAACCCGTACACTATCACTATAGGCCTATTTAAAACTGTTGGTTGCAAAAGGACACCATGATATTTTCAATGGGCGTGATAACAAAAACGTCTCCAAGCATCTATTAAATTTCATTTGATAAACATGCTATTTTGTTAATGTGTATGTAATGCAAGTTCATTACAATGATTTGCATGCCTTTGCATTATCATTTGGATATCTGTATTTACATTTTCCATTCTACTTGCCATCTTCATGGATTGCTTAACTTCGTTTAGGACGATAAAAATATCTTCTACCATAATGTAAATCAATTGCAAATTGATTGATGGCTGAAAGTCCCTATTGCCATAAGCGTTTCCATGGTATGCTTATAATACACCAGAGTCTATGAAGGGAAATAATCACCCTTTTACTCATTGTGAAGCATGTAATGATGCTTCGAAATGAGTTTTTTCAGGTTGCCCTCTGAAATTAATAATGCATTGAAAGCATATAGGACCCTACAGCTCAGAGATTTTCTAGCCTCAATTAAAGATACGCATCCCCTACTTGAAAATACTGAATACTTGGTACAATGTTAAATACAATCGTTTGTGGAAATTCCTTACACATACTCTAGCAGTTTTCTAGCGCAATAAAAACAAAATCAACAACGCGATAAAATTATTGTTTAATTAAGGCGGAAGAAGTCCTTTTTCTAACTCGCATCAATGACGAATCCAGGCGGGGCGCAAGAGGAGCTCGCACTCTTTTCTTTTTAAGTACGCATCATGGGCCATGTTTGGTATTGGTCTATTATCTTAAGCCAGTACACACCATCAACTCACGACTGATGACTTGGATCTGAAATAACAAGCGCGTTGTGAAATATACGCGCTTGTAATTCTTGATCCAAAGTCGACCAGTTGCAAGTCGTATGGTATGATGGTGTGCGGTGGCCTTAAGAAAAATGTGGTGTCGCCTCTCCCCCCTCTATTTCAAATTTTCTTGGATACTGCCATGACTGAGAGCCTTTTGGTCTTGCATTATGTGTTTGAAAGAAAACCTTGTCAAGAAGGTTAACTCATGTATTTTCTTCTTTCTCATTCACAGAGCCTACAAACCGGGATCGTGAGCGTCATGTAAGAGAGATGAGGACAACGAATAGATTCTACGAGAAAGTACTGACACCCATACCTAAAGGGAAATCCACCCAGGAGAGATCAAACCTTACCAGGAAAGAGGAAATGGAGGGAGTAATATAAAAAAAAAGTTTCATCAAATCGGTTATAAAAAATAGAGAGTTATGGAAATTTGAAAAGTCTAGTGTTCCTTCTATGGGGATCCTCAAATTGGCACCATCGGCTTTCAAAATGGCCGATCTCATGGACAACTCTCCATTCATTTTGTACACAAATTTTTCAGATTTTCCCATTTTTCTTTCGGAAATATATCTACCTCCTTCTGACTGAGCTCAACATATGTTGGTGTGAAAATCTATTTTCCCATGACATATTTGAGCCAGAAGTAAAGAAGACAATTTGAGAGGAAAAATGGGACAAAATGAATGGAGAGTTTACATAGATCGCCATTTTGAAGCGATGATGCCAATTTGGAGGATCCCATAGAAGGAACAACTAGACTTTTCAACTTCCATAACTCTCTTATTTTTACAAACGATTTGAGAAACTTTTTTTAGATTGCTCCACTCATTTCCTCTTTTCCTGTAAGGTTGATTCGCTCCTTGGTGGATTTCCCCTTTATTACCCTTTTTTTCCCCAATTCATAGGCTAATATTAATATTGTAAAGAGTATGTATGGTTTGGTTTTCTTCTAACAAATTATCGGCGATTTTCACCTGTAGCCCTAAACATGTACCGTACACATCTAAAAATAAATGTTTTTCAGTTTTCAAGAATAAAATCAGTAGGCTATAAGTAAATTTATCAACAGCATATCCCATTCGGCTGAATTATAAAAAAATAAAAAAAAATGGATTTTTTTTTTTTTAGGCTCCAGCAAAATCAGTTTGCTCTGTTTTAATTTATGAATTCAGATTATTTCTACTACACTTTTCGGACCCTTGCCTATATCTTGGACGTTTCCCCAACCTCTCCCGGGGATTTTCTTAAGTTGTCAAACCCCGCAATACCCAATTTTTGCATGTTGTCTCTTTTGGGGGCCCCTATTTGATTACCGCACTCCTGATCCTCCCCCCATGAGTATGTGTCTTGAGGTGTAGGGTGATACTGTTCTAACGATGGTATCTCCACTTCGCGGAAGAGGGGTTCGAGACGAATTTGAGGACTACTTTGATCAGTTGAGCAGTTTTTAAAAATTGTCGCGGACGTCTCCGAGACGTCTCCTCAGTCCCGCGACGTTCATGATCTCAGGATCTCAAAACCGTCTCAGGTAGTCCCAATCCGTCTTCAGAGGACGTTCTCCCGACGGGAAAAATTATCGTCTCCCGCCAAACAAAAAAACAAAAAAATATTCGAGACGTCTCCTATAGTTTCCTTTTAGTCGCAGGACGGGTTTGGGCTACTTTGAGAGGTTGATTCGCAAGACTAATGAAATGCACGGGACTCAGGCAGCCGTCTCGGAGACCAGTCTCTGTGAAAGTTGTTCGTTTCAAAACCGCTTCAAAATAGTCCCAAACCTGTCTCAATTGTGTCGCTCGAGTGAAAATAAAATATTTATAATTATGAGAACGCACCGCTTTTGCGATTTTGGAAGACCCCAAAATTTGCTTGCTTTCAAAATTCCGGCAGACTGAAATTACTCTCAGTGAGGGGTATGGGGAGGGTGGCGGGGCGGAAAATTTGGCCCTATAGGTATGTGTTTTTTCCACTATTTACAAGTGAATTACATGTATGTATGTATGTATCAAAATTAATATATTAATTCCATACTAATGAAATTACGTGGTTATCTGTTTCAGTGCAACACAGACAGAAAAGTACATTTTGCTAATGATCGCAAACTATTCAATATCATTATCATTACACTTTCAAATCCACCGGGTGTTAGAAAGCAAATAAACACAAGTCAAAAAGTAAGTAAAAACGAGTTATCACTAATTCATTAACCAGGAAGAGTTGAATACAGTCTTATTATACGTATGTCCGTGTAGGTAATTTTATCAGCTAATATGTGAGCGATTTTTACTCTGAATCATTATGTCATGCTTCAGTGAGCAATGGTTGAAGGCAAAAATATTATTTTTTACACGCGTATTGTCACAAATTCGAATAAATGATTTCGGAACAAAATTTCAGATAGGCCTCCGCGACGACGTCTCGCCAGAGGCATTATGTTATCGGGTTGTCCGTCCGTCCGTCCTTCCGTCAAGAGGTCTGTACGTCCGACTGTACGTCCGTCCCACTTCCGTTCTCACGATAACTTAAGAACCATTTGACGGATCATCTTCATTCTTGGTACATGTATGCATACTGAGGTATCAATGATCTGATAAGATTTTGGGGTCACAAGGTGAAAGATCACAGAGGTCAATAAAATAGCTCGTTCTCACAATAAATCAGGAATTGTGTCACTAATCATCTTCATACTTGGTACATGTGTGCATATGAGGTGAAAATGATCTGATTAGATTTTGGGGTCAGAAGTCAAAGGATACAGAGGTCAATAAATACACATGTGAGAAGAATAGCTCGTTGTCCCCACATAAAGTCATAGAACGGCGGTTTTAACCTTATTATAGTTATATTTTAGTACAAGGTGCATACTTGCGTGGCAAGAGTCAAAGAAGATTTTGAGGTCTCGCAAGGTCAAAGAAGGTCATAGAGGTTCAATATAGGTTTCAAAAAGTTGTTCTCATGATAAACGATCACAACGCAAATTGCAGATCGTCTCATACTTTGTAGCATGTGTGCATCCGGGGTGACGAATATGGTCTGATTAGATTTTTGGGGTTAACAAGGTAAAAGATGTCTGTATAATGGAAGAACAAATTCTAGAGATTTAATGTGTCATTTAATATTTCTGATAGAGCATGGCAGAGGCATAAATTTCGAACCGTGCGCGGTCGAGGATCAATATCAATTCTACTCCAGTCATGAAATGTAAAATCTAACGTATGATATTAAATCTTAGCATAAAGATGCGTCATTACTTTGAGGAGGCGAACGGAAACGCACATTACATTCTGAGCTTTAGTGGAAATACATGCAGCTGAAAAAACAAACGCCGCGCTAAACGGCGGGAAGCGACCGATTGAACACTGACCATGCATTATTACTATGCGCAGCAAAAATCGCCTAAGAATTCCCTTGTCGGTAAAATGGAATTGTCAGCCGAATCCGTTCGTAGGAAATTAGTCCTGAGACATGAATAATATAAATTGAATATTTATCATAAGTTTTCGTAGGTAGATGTTCAGACCAGAATTGGGGAAAAGACATTTAGGCCAGACCCTTATAACAACTTGTGGCTTAAAGGTTGTAATATGAATCTTTATTTCACGTAGATGTGATGTTCCTAACGATTTATTGATCATAAATAGTGATCTTGTCGTACATGCTTGCTGAAGACGCGTCCACATTCGATATGCATGTGGATATGCGGAATATTGGACCCTGCGCGGTAAAGATTCGTTTGTGATAATGTTCAAAGTGACAGGAACTTATATTTTTTAACCAATGCGAGGGATGAATGTTACCATATTTGGGAAGCTGGAGAATTTCAGCTTTTAAAAAATGGCTTGTCATTAAGGTGTATTATACATTATAGCGTAATTTGAGGAAGATGACTAGCGAGGTATAGAGAGCTATGTTTGGAGCAAAGTTTGGCCATATTGGTCAGGTAATTTGATCTCTACTAGGATTTTCGAAGGTTGACACCAAGTTGAACAGGACTATTTTTTCCCTTTGCAATAAGTTATTCCTATTTTTTTTTGAAAATTCAGGAATCTTAGCGTTTTATTAAGTTGATATTTCTTTGAACAAGATAGTTGCGCTCGCCATTAATCAAGAAACAAGTGAAAAAAAACTGTGGCAAATACAAATATAGTCGTCTATGGCCGCGTCTCGACTTTGCGTAGAGTGATGCACCTCTTCCCTTAAGTTTTCCACTAGAATTGATATTCTCTTGTTAAAGGGGAAAGTTCACCCGGTGTATATGTATGTGTTTTCTAAAAATGAAGAAAAATAAAAGAAAATATGAGTAAAGGTTTTGGAGAAAATGACCAAAAAAAATACGAAGTTATGAATATTTAGGTTTTGATTTTGTGGCGACGCACATGCGAGCGAACGTGTCTTCCATATTGTTATAAATAGTATTTCCCATAAAGTTCATTTTTTCAAAAGAAATTAATTATTTCACACTGTGCGGTCGATAGCATCGATCAAAAACATATTGTTAAGTATTCCTGCCTCTATCAATGACCCATTCTTTATTAAGATACTATTGAAAACATATCATATTCTAATCCACGTGAAATGTAATCTAACGTATGAATAAGTCTTAACATAAAGACGCGTACCATTATGTTGGAGGGGAACGAAATCATTACATTAATGAGTTTTAGTGGAAAAGTGCTGAGCGGCGCGAAAAATTATAACGGCTCTAAATTAATGTCAAAAAACCCACCCGCGTCTATGCAGGCGGAAAGCGACGATTGAGGCAACTGCAATCAATTATTAGGTAGGCGTACAAAAACTCGCCTAAGAAAACTTCTGTGGTAAAAATGGTATTGTCATGTCGTGTTCGCGAGGCAAAATTACTCATAGGAACAGTAGTTTTCGTAGGGTAGATTGCTTACAGACAGATTTGGGGAAAAGAGACATTTTGGCAAGCTATTAACCCAATTGTGCTAAGTTGTAATCAGGAATCTTTATTTCACTTTAAGAATTTGATGTTCTAACGATTAATTGATATAAATACGTGATCTTGTCACATCTTGCGAAGGACGCCGTCCAATGCGAATAAATGCATGTGATATGCGGAATATTGACCCATCGGTAACAGATTCGTATTGTGATATATGTTCAAGTCGACGGACTTTTTTTTAACCAATGAAATGAGATGTGCTATTTGGAAAGACTGAAATTCAAGCTTTTAAAACTGCTTGATCATTAGGTGTAATATAAATTATGCGTAATCGAGAAAGATGACTATACAAGTCGTATAGAGCTATTTTGAGAGCAAATTGGCCATATTGTAAGCAGGGAATTTGATCTTACTAGGATTTCGAATTGACACAAGTGACAGGACTTTTTTTGTCCCTCCTTGGCAATAAAGTTATTCTATTTTTTTTAATTGCAGGGACTCTTAGCGTACTTATTACAAGTTGATCATTCTTCTTTGAAAAGGTAGTTGTCGCCATATAAGAAAAACGAAGTGATAAAAACTGTAGCAAAATAGCCTGTCTTATAATGTTATAGGCCGGTTCGCTTTGCGTAGAAGTGATAGCGCCTCTTCCCCTTAAGGTTTTACAACATAGATTGATATGGAAAAATTTAGGAATTTATCATACACAACACATGGGAAGCTGCTTGCACGTGACGTCACAGACTAAAACTTTAATATTCATAACTTCGTATTTTTGTGTGATTTCTTTTATATTTTTCTTTATATTTTTTCTTCATTTTTAAAACCAATATTCGGGTGAAGTTCCCTTTAACATTATGCAACATTGTGTCTCTAGACATAAATTAGATAACGAGTTCAGTGTCAATTTACATAGAGCACTGGATTAAAATGGCAAAAGCAGTTTTGATATCTAATGGTGATAAGTTAGAATTGATGAATTCCTGTTTTAAACTTTCATTCATGGTTGAATGAACACATTATTATGAAGTAAATATTGCAGTAATTTTGTGCACTAAGTATCATCTCAACAACAATTTTTTCATTATGTCTATAACATTTGGACAATTGTGTCAATGAGCCTATGGGTCGGTATAATGAACAATATTTATTAATGAAAATAGGTCGACTTTCACGTTAGTTAGGTGTTAAATGATTTCTTTCTCCGTTAATGATTTTAGGTACAGAGATTTAACAATAATTTATTGTGAAATTTGTTACATTGATTTTGTTAATTTTTGTCCATGTGACTGTGAGTTGTTTTCATGAAACTTGGCATATGGTAATGTATGGTTTTGCCCTCAAATGATCTCTAACATTAGCCTATGTCAAATTAATAATAATAAAAATTTCATTTAGATTGCACCTCATACTGGTATTTCTAAGCGCTCTGTTGTTCGGATAAACTTAAATAATAGGAGATATAAATCTAAACATATTTTTATACATTATGAATATAATATATATTACTGGTGTGCGCCTCCAGAATCAAATTGCGTATGCGACGAGTCACTGCATGACGAAGCCCTTAACTTTCCTCTTATTTGCATAATTTTCTTATAACTTGTGCCCATTGAGGCGTGAGACATTAGGATTAATACCCAAAAAATAAAATCAGACGTACTCCCCGAAAAGAATTGTGATGATCAATCACAGTAAGACATTTTATAGTCCATACATGAAAAAAAAGAAGGTTTTTTTAGTTTCACATGCTCACTGAAACACGATTTTTAAAATAAATTTCCATTGGATCATTGACACATGTCTGAAGGTTATAAACATAATCTAAAACAAAATATTGTTGAGATGATTCTAAGTGCATAACATTAGTGCAATACTTACTTCATAATTTTAAGATTGCATTTTTAGGGTTGTATTATGTGTTCATTCAACCTTGAATGAAGGGATATTGTTTACAAGTGTCCAAAGCACACTTCTAAAACAATTAAGATTCCATTCGTGGACATATTATTAGTTTTGTTTGAACCAGGGATCCCCTTTGCATATCCCTGTTTAAACTCTCGTGGTAAAAAAAAAAAAAAATATTGCCATCTGAAATGAGGAACTTACTTTTTGTGTTGTGATTATGTATACATGTACATGTGATGTAGGCTACATGTGATCATGATCTATTTTTTTTTTTTTTTTTTTTTACTAATGTTTGCAGATGTGTTCTTGTCAAAATTGTTAATACTTTGATCGTCCATTATGAACAAGGTACGGGTATGTTTGATGTTTTACTTCATTTGCAAATGCCTTGGGGTTCATGGACCTCTATTGTTGAATTTGCAGATATACAGTAGGCCTAAGCAGCGATATCTTCTATTATTTTAGTTTATTTTAACTGTTATTTCCCATTATTATCATTTTGTGATAAAAGTATAGCATTACATGTTTGGCAATTACTCTCAAATTAATTTCACAGAGTTAATGGTTTTCAAGCAGTACCATATTATCGTGCTTAGCAGCTATATATATACACACGTTCCTTTATTTCTTTGGAGGTGCTATAGAGATAACATGTACTAGAAATATTATAGATTATGTTGGTGATGTAGTTTGAAAGTTACAGTCCAATTATATGATATTGTCATAATTGTGATGAACATGTATATAAATATAATGGCAATTCAATATAAAGAGTTCTGATAAACCGAATTACATGTGCCTGTACCAAGCTATTTTTCATGTCGGAATAAGAATTTAAGAGTATTATATTCACTACTGTATCGTGTACACGAAGGCCTATACACAACAAATTGTCAGTGCCAAGTACCCCTGTCAATGTGATGTGTGCCTTGTAGTGTAGTACCATAAAGTATTGAGACATTAGTTTTGAAATTGGTATCTGATAAGAGTATTATTTTGAAGATGTAGTAGAAGTTGTGGTCATATTCAAATTCTGTTAAACGTTATCAAATTAGATCATGCCTACGGGTTTGATGTGACAATGTTGGCAATATGATGGGAATAGGATGGGTATTGTACAGTTTGTTAAATGTTTAGATGTTATCAATGCATTTAAATGCAGTGTATGTGTAAAGATTATTGTTGTATGTTAATACATGTTATATTTGATATTCAACATGTTGTGATAAATACATTTATGG
>CALNVZ010000992.1:404685-427773 GCA_940671915.1 Paracentrotus lividus
TTATTCTACCAACATTTTATTGGTACATATGGAAACATTGTCTGCAATGTCTTCACAATTAACATCCATTACTGAAACGGTTTTTTGTACCGTTACTGAGACTATATTATCATGAGATCTCATCTTTTTCCTAACAATTATTTACGTCTTACCAGATATTTGCTTTCAACTAAGCTGTAGATGACTGTCTGTAGCACTATGTTTTATTTTCATTTTTGACAATATCTATGCACATTTCTACGTTAAACCCAGAAACCTGTTACGTTACACGACACCTAGAGTTGTTTGACACGTTAGGCAGGCCGTCACACGACGGTCGTTCGTACCTAACGTTCTTGCACCGTTCTTGCCGCGTTCTTTAAAATATGCTGATGCGGGCCTTTGGTCGGGATTGGAATGATCTATTTTGAAGTTACATTTCTTGATACGGATACTAGGGCAGTTCAACATTGTTCTCGTTAGTCAATTCCGTCTTATCGCTGTCCGCACATACGTTTGCGTATCCAGCTTCAGACCGAGTAACGGCTCGTTCACTCTACTAAGACCGTTTCGTGACACGTCAACCCGTCACTACCAGTGCCTATTGCGCACAGCATAATAAGTTAGACTACCTGTTCGTAGGTTATGTTCCTGCCGTTAAGGCACGTTGTCATTGCGTTTAAATTTCTAGACACTTGACAGCCAGTGACGATTTTTTTGCATGTTAAAACAAATCGGAATGCCTTCCGTTCTCTCCGTTCGGGCCCCCGTTCGCCAGTTCGTAAACAGATTGTAAACGGTCTGTACTAGATTCTAACAGGTCCTGCACTACGTTCATCCGTGTGGTAAACAGATTGACACCGTTCACCAGACTACCTAGAACGCAGTGAGAACTAGCTCAGTGTCACGGGAATTTTATGACATGCCGTTCTGTTTAAAAATTGAAACGTATGTTCGTAGTACGTCCTTCTCGTTCAGAGTAAGTCCTACCGTTTAAGGAACGTTGTCACTAACGTTTAATTTTAGAACTTGAATAATTAATTATACATGCTCGTTTGTATGACGTCCTAGCACATCTTTAGAACGATTTAAAGTACGGCAATTTCGTTTGTAGTACGTCCATCTCGGTTCAGGGTACGTTGCCACGCGGCCGTTAAATTTAGGGACGAGATTGGCGCCCGATTTTTTGAACACTTTTTGGAAATCCGACCGAGCTATGTCCATGAAGTTCATAAACAGAGTCGTAAGAAGTATTTACTACGTCCACTGCAGGTTACATCAAAGACTATGCCCGTTCGCAAAATTGCAAGGACGTAGTAGGAACCGACTCAGTGTGACGGGGGTACTTAAAAACAATATCATTTTTAGGATGTTTATTAAGCACATTATTTCAAAACGTATTGAAATGTCTGTAGGAAAAGCATTATTTGAAATGTTCTAGAAACTGAATCATAATATAAAACGTTTCTTTAACATTTTAACACTCTATGTGATGAGATTATCAAACACATTTATTAAAACATTTTTATTCCTAAAAATGATTTTACGTTTTAACGTAAAGATAATGTTGTACGTCTAGACGTTTATGTGTTTCTTTTTTCAACATTCAGACGACATTGCTTGTATTAGGAAAATGTTAATAAAATACCAATATGACGTTATCCATGGGTACTGAATGAATTTATATTTTTAAAAACGTTTGTTTGTTACATTATCTACCAACGTTTTTATTGGTAAACATATGGAAAGCATTGTCTGCAACGTCTTAAATTAACATCATAGTAGAATGTTTTTAGAACGTTATGAGACTCTATCATAGGATCTCCAAAAATCTTTTTTTCCAAAACATTCTATTTCCTAACAGATAATTTGATTTTAAATGTAAAGGATGATGTGTAGGCAAATGTTTTTATTTAATATCTTTTGCAATATCTATGGTCAAAATTCCATGTTTAATTTAAAAAGAAATTTATTTATAGAAATGTTATTAAAGTTAGCATTATTTCAAAACGTTTGATGTCCGTATGGAAAATTTGGAAATGTCTATATAATACTGATCATTGCAGATTACTGGCTTATCTATTAACATCACATCTCATGATAAGATTCATCAAATCATTACACAAACATTTATTCCTAAAGTTGATGTTTTAGAAACGTTTGTGAGACCTTATCATGGGATTTCTCATAATAATCTTTTTCCAACACTCTAATGCCTTAATCAGATATTTGTGACTTTCTAAATGTAAGTGATGTTGGGTAGCAAAATGTTTTATTTAATTGATCTTTGCAATATCTATGCCAACATTCCTTATTGTAAAAAGTAGAAATTGTCATTTTAGAAATTGTTATTAAGTACATTTATTTTCAAAACGTTTGATAATGTTCCGTTAGGAAAACATTTTTGAAATTATTCTATAAATCTGTCATGCTATTGAGTATTAACGTTTTTAACATTAATCACTCTGTGATTAAGATTATCAAACAAACATTTATCAACAACATTTTTATTCCTAAAAGATGATTTACGGTTTTTACGTTAAGACAAGCTGTAAAGCCTAATAGTGTTTTTGTGTTCTCTCTCTCCACATTTACAAATCATATTGCTGTATTAGTGATATGAGTTAAAATATCAATTATACGTTATCATGCTATGGGGTACTGAAGAATATAATTTATATAAACGTGTGTGTTATATTATCGCCATACCAACGTTTTATTGGTACATAGGTAAACATTGTCGCAACGTCTCTCAATTATACATCTATAGTAGAAATGTTTTTAGTATATACGTTATGAGACTGCTTATGGATCTTCAATCTAGTTTTCCAAACATCCTAATTCTAACAGATATTATTTATAAAAATGTAAGATGATGTTTGAGCAGAATGTTTATTTAATATCTTTGCGGAATATCTATGCAACATTCTATGGTTAAAAAAGAAATTCTTTTTAGGATACTGTTTTATTAAGTACATTGATTTCAGACGTTTGATATCGTTACTGAAAACATTTGTTGAATATTCTAAACGTGGACTCTCGTAATGGATGTTATACTTTCTTTTAACATTCTAATATACATCTTGTGATTAAGATTTATTCAATACATACATTTACACAAACATTTTTATCCTAAAAGATTGATTTACGTTTTACGTAAAGACAATGTGCAAGCAATATGTGTTGTGTTCTCTCTCCGCAACATTTATACACATTTGCTGTATTAGGAAAATTGAGTTTAATAATATTCATATGACGTTGTGCATGGGGTACTGAGGATATTATTATTTTAAAAACGATTGTTTGTTACATTACCTACCAACGTTTTTTTGTAAATATTGGAAACCATTGTTTGCAAACGTCTTCAAATTAACATCGATAATTAGAGAATGATTTTTTGAACGTTATGATAGACTATATCATGAGATTCTCAAAAAATCTTTTCCTAAACATTAATTCCTAACAGATAATGATTTCAAATGTGTAGAGCTGATGTTTTGTGCATAATGTTTTATTTTCTATTTTTTTGCATTATCTGATATGCAAGCATTTCTATGTTAAAAGAAAAATGTTAGCCAGTACAACCGATCAAATAAGGATGGTTGTGAGAACGTTATAAAACAGTATCATTGTTAGAGACGTTTATTAATGACCATGTTATATTCAAAACCGTTTTGAAATGTCTGTTAGGAAAACATGTTTCTTGAAACGTTGCATAAAACTGACTCATAACATAAACGTTTCTCTAACATTATAAGCAAGGCATTGTATGATTGAAATTATCCAAACAACATTATAACACGAAACATTGTTTATTCTAAAAAATTGATGTTAACGTTTTAAATAACATATAATGTTGTAATCTAGAGCGTTTTGTGTTTCGTGCTTTGTTCAACATTTCATTACGAGACAGTTATTTCTGTGGTATGTAGGAAATGTTAATAAATACCAATATTGACGTTTAATGCATGGGTACTGAGAGGAATTATATTTTAAAGACGTTTGTTTGTACATTATCACCAGACTTATTTTAGTTGGTACATTATGGACATTCTGCGAATGTTCTTCAAATTAACATCATAATAGAAAATTTTTTGTAAACGTTATGAAGGACTAGTATTAAGGTCATGAGATGCTCAAAAACTTTTTCCTAAACCATTTATCTTAACTAGATAAGTTTGATTTTAAAATGTGTAGATGATTGTTGTAGCATAATGTTTTATTTTATATTTTTGCAATATCTAGTGACAATCATTTCTTTAAAAAAAATGTTACGTCAACGACAAATAAGATGTTGTGAGAACTCATAAAACAATATCAGTTTAGAAGTCTTAATTAAGCACATTATCTCTCAAAACGTATTGAAGATGTCTGTTCAGGGAAACATATTTGAAATGTTCTAAAACTGACATCATAAATATAAACGTTTCTTTAACATTTTTAACGACCTCTTATTGATGAAGGATTATCAAACAACATTTATATTAAAAACATTTTTATTCCTTAAAAATTGATTTATGTTTAGACGTAAATAATGGTTTGTACGTCTAACAGTTTTAGTTTCTCTTTTTTTTTGAAACCATTCAACACGACATTGCTTGTTTGAAAAATTTTATAAAATTAGCCAATGATGACGTATGCATGGGGTGGCTAAGAATTATATTGTTTTAAAACGTTTGCTTTGGTACATTATCGTACCGAAGCATTTATGTGAAGCATTTGAAACATTGTCTGCACGTTTCAAATTAACATCATAATAGAAACGTTTTTTGAACGTTATGAGACCCTATCATAGATTGCTCAAAAATCTTTCCTAGAACATTCTATTCCTAACAGTAATTTGATTTTAATGTGTAGATGACGTTTGTTTTTAGCTTGGTGTTTTTTTATATTTCTATTTTTGCAATATCTATGCCCATTTTCTAATGTTAAAAAGAAAATGTTACTCAAACAACAATAAGACGTTGAGAGAACGTGATAAACAAAATCATTTTAGAGATGTTTATTAAGCACATTTATTCAAACGTTTTGAAAATGTCCGTAGGAAAACATTTTTTAAAATCTTCTAAAACTACATATCATTAACATACAACATTTCTTTAACATTTTAAACAGCCTAATGAATGAGATTACTCGAAAGCAACATTTATTAAAATAATTTTATTCCCTAAAAAATTGATTTAGCGTTTTAACGTAAAAGACCAATGTTTGTAATCCTAACGTTTTTTGTGTTCTTTCATACCCAACATTTATATGACATTTGCTGTACTTAGGAGGAAAATTTGTGTTAATATTCAATTGTTAAATTATGTTTTGTTAGACAACATTATCTACCCAATAACTTTGAGACCTTCGAAATGTTTGTAAAATGCTTATGTGTTTTACGGGCTACCACAATGATTGACAAACCCTAGATTAAAGATAACGTTTTTGTTTTTAACGCTGTCAATCACTAACTTAATCATGTTTTCGATACAATTTGATGTTATTGATTATCGAATGTACGATGAATATTATCCGTCATATTATTAAACGTGAAATGCATTAAACGGTCCTGTCAAAATGTTTGTTTTTCCCTGGAGTTGTTATCGCATACCTGCGTTTACAAGACCTTGCTTCGTCGGGGGTATGAGGGTTTTGGAGTCAGTGAGTTGCGAGTCGTAAAACAATCTCGCTTTTCTTTTGTTTTTTTCTTTAAAACAAATCCTGGCAAGCACAAAAATATTATTTACAAAATATGTGAAATTTCTAATCACATGGAATAGAATGAATTTGTCGACAGCTATAGATAATCGTAAAAGATATTTTTAACACGAAAATAATATGAAACAAATATTATTCATATACAGTTTATTTAAAATGGCAATATATATATTATAAAAAAGCTTAGATGCAATGCATGATGTTAAAATTGTACATTTAGCCTCGTTTACAGTGGCGTATGCAAAATTAAAGCGCAACAAGATTTAATGTTCAAAGTTTCGTAAAGATTGTGTTATTGCATTTACACAATTTGAGTGTAACACGTTAAAGTCACATATCTCCTTTTTCCAATGCTATCTTATTTATTCATACTTGTTCATGGATGGGCTGGGCGAAAGAGGACACTGGTGCAAGTTTAGATAATGCTTCGGAGCCATCAACTCATCAAAATTTGGCGGAGAGTTTGCAATGTCAAGTAAAGTGGTAATTAACACTTTGCTCTTTGAGACAACCCCCCCCCAAAAAAAAAAAAAATAATAAATAAAAAATAAAATAAATAAATAAAAAAAAATAATAAAAAAAAATTAAAATAAATAAAATAAATAAATAAAATAAAAATAAAAATAAAAATAAATTAAATAAATATAAAATAAAAACATAAATAAATAAATGAATTTTTTTTTATAATTAAAAAAAAGATTAATAATAATAAAATTTCTTAACAAGTTGGATCCGGATATCGCGTGCCACAGTACAGGCCAATTGATAACAAAGTGAACTCTTAGTACCCCTAAACTGGCCAATTTGTTTCTTACTGCCTTTTGGACATCGAGTGATGCCTTGTATCATGCATGGAGTGGGTGGGTGGAGTGGCCACCGCGATCTTTGGATCTGACTTCTTGCCGTGGACTTTGTTGTGTGTTTTGTTTTTGTTTGGGGCGGTTATCTCAAAGAGCAGAAGGTTTATTACCCCTCAACCTGTGCCTCCACCTGACATTGTAATTCTCGACCAAAGAATCAATGATGAGTTTGAGTCTCTACGCCACAAGGCCCCATGATCAGCCAAGGCTGTGAGTGCGATGGAGAAATGAGCAACTCTTTTGTAGGACAGGAATGGGGGCATGGGAATGTATTGTTAGAGAGAGAGAGACATTCCTAAATAATACCAATGGTAAGTCGTAATGATCCAATTCCATTTACTTTCTAGCAAGATGTATGATTTCTTGCCTGTGTCTGAAACTTTGCCCAAGTCCACTTAAGTCCCATTGTCCAAAAGATGATAACTCAGGCCATTCCCTGCCTTGTATGAATAAATATGATATCATTGGAAAGAGGAGATATTGTGGCTTTAACGTTGGTTACCACTCACTTTGGTGTAAAACTCAGTGGGTATCTTAGGTTGGGCAAGGTGGCACTCTTGCCCCGGGCGGAGATTCGGGGTGGGGGGGGCGCGCAAAAAAGAGGAAAGGAAAGAAAAAAAAGAAGAAAAAAAAAGGAGAGAAGAAAAAAAGGGAGATTGGTGATCACATTGAAAATTGGGCCATGTTTCCTGCTCATTAATTTTTGGCCGTCCCCCCCCCCTAATAGCACCACTATTTTTTTTTTTTTTTTTTTTTTTTTGACGCCCCAAATTTCTAGTCAATTTCTAGGTATTTAGTAGGCTATACTTTTTGGTTCGGGTCAATTTTGCCCCCGTATAGGCCTATATTTGAAAGATCAAATCGGCGCCCAATTTAACATCCCTCGATAAAGGTTAAACCTGGTGTATAGTTTTGGTAACAAAAAGGAATCGGCATAAAACCGATGTATTATTTAATTTATTTTATTTTTTTTTATGTCAATGTTTTCTCGCTGCCTTCCTCCCTTTTTATTATTCTTAAACCCTTCTTTATTGTAAATTGTCTTGTTCATGTATTTTAGGACCATTTCGCTTATTGAGACCGTTCCTTGCAAGTTATAAAGTTTAGAGCTCTTAAAATGTGTTTTTAAAATCATTTGAGGAGGACCAACTAAAAAGTTTAAAATCATTATTTTCCTACTAAAATGATTCGATGCATACAACTCCCATTTATTTTTTTGTTGCAATGGGTCTTTTGACCACCCGAAGGTAAACGATCTTTTTTTTTGTATCTTCGTTGATAACGAAATCTGTATTCGTGATTTCTTTAAATGCAAGATTCAAGTAATGCAAGAACTCAAATTTTCAGCTCGCCGCTTCGCGCTCGCATTAAATTAAAATATGCAGAGGAAATTAAAAATTTGAGGACTACGTCTATTGTACTTATGAATGCAAATCACCCCCATGGTACATAAACTAAAACAAATCGTGAGCAGAATTTGGAGAGACCGGTGGGGGGGGGAGGGCGCAAAATAAACATTTGCCCCGGGCGCCTGACCCCTGTTTACGCCACTGGTAACTATTAAATTAATCATACTTTGAAATTAATCTGGTTGCGTTTATTTTATACGCACTTGCTTATAATCTTTGGAACAATCCATAAATTATTCCATAAACATCATGTTTCAATATAATTCTTTATCATAATCATGGCTACAATTGAGTTACAAGCAGTTTGTGACCATTTTCTTTAAACTATTTTTCTTAATTACGCTCTTTCGCACTGAAATAAAACCCATGAAGCGGGTCTCTAGAACACAACACATACATGTTTATTATGTCTTTATGTGATCCTTAAGCCAGATATGTAGTCCAGTATACTCCAAATGCAACAAATTTATTTCACCGCAAGCAGCGAGATCCTTAAGGGGGCTATCAGCCGCCCCCCCCCCCCCGGCTGTGAGATGGTTAAAATAACCCGCTTTAAACAAGCCATTATCTCACTGATTTACATTCATCACACAAAATCGGGCAATGTAACCCTAGCTTATTTAACCAACCACTCACGTCATTAGACATTCTTTCACGAGCTCTCCTCCTTATTTCCACAATTCGGGTAATTAGCGACTAGGTACTACAGTTTGTTTTACTTTTTGGGGGTCTTCTTCTTCTTCTTTATAAACAATCAATGGTAATGATATCGTACTGGATAGAAAAAGGAGGCCGATTTAAAATCTAAGGCAAACTCAAATAAACTTCCACTTCGAATATCATTAGTCTCCGTAAATTCCGGTGGATAAAACTTACAACACACACACACACATACATTACAGGCCAAAAGTCGTGGGTCACCCTCTGATTTAGAAGAAAATACATACAATGTTACTGCATCTGCCATTCATTCAAATGTAGGCCTACTGATGCAAATGATTTGTTTTGATGAGAGTACCTCTAATTCTATTTTTCACAAAATCCTAACAGTTCACGCCCAGTGCGGCACCAGCATGCAGAAAATCTTGCAAACGAAAAGAAAAGTTAGGGCTCCGTCATGGTTCAGTGATTTTCGCATACCGTAATTTTGCATTTGGCATTATTAATTGGTGGAGATCAATTTAAGTTATATCCAACTTTCATGAAATATCTCGCAGTCAATGACAAAAAATTACAATGAAATAGCCAGG
This sequence comes from Paracentrotus lividus, assembly GCA_940671915.1. NCBI lineage: Eukaryota > Metazoa > Echinodermata > Echinoidea > Camarodonta > Echinidae > Paracentrotus > Paracentrotus lividus. The sequence goes on from CALNVZ010000992.1 coordinate 413,887, forward strand.
TACATTGCAGGTATATGGGCCCCCTAAGCGGCTCATTTGCCTAATTGCTAAAATTACGGAAATGACACCACAGGCTATTTTTGTATTGAATCAATAACTATGCTCTAAATTTTATGGAAGAAAAACAATTGTCAACCAAACCCCCTGTCTGCAATATTCAAATGTTGACGTCATTACCAAGCCCCATATTTACTGCATGTGCAGGTGATATGGGCACTGTATTTAATGTGTGTTTAAAAACTACAATGTTCTACCATGTCTTGAATTGCTTAAAATTGTTGAAAAATCATTAACTTTTAAGATATAATTTGAACTTCTATAAGCCCTTCAGTAATCTTTGACTATATATTTTCATTTATGTTTTTGTATATTTATTTCTTTTTTAAAATAATATTTAATATTATTTTTTATTTACAAGTCAATATAGGCCCTTACAATAAGTTATTTATATCAATTATATACTGTGAAATATTACCCAAACAAATGTAGCAAAGAGATTGATGCCTATCCAATACTGAGTACGAGAATCATTTCCGCCATTTTGGATGCGCCATATTACCTGCCACTTAATGTTGCTGTGTCAGCAAGCATTCAATGCCACATTTGCAACCCCTTCAACTAAAACAAATTAACCTGTACACGCTAGTATTGACCAAAATGAGAACTATAAGCTTACTAAATATAACAAAACAATTGAGGTTACCCCCTCAAGCTCTCTTTCACTTATCACATTCTGTGAAATATACATTTTTACATCAGGGGTTAAAAAAAAATGCCGTAAGTTTACCTACCTTGTTGGTTTTCAGCAATTCTAAGAGAAATGTCGGGCATCAGATGCTCTCACGACGATATATTTTCGTATACAGTTCATATGAACAAACATTTATTGGTGCTCACAAGGGTCACCGGTCACCGGTCGACAGGTCACGACATGAATTTTGTTCGGTTGGCCCTATTACCTGCTGGCCCATTACTGCATGTACACTATGCCAAATTTCACTTTTTGTTAAAACTCTTGATTGAATTAAATAATTCTGGCCTAAATCCATTGATGATATTGTTCATCTACCATGGAGTTTTTCCATAAAACTGGACACACAGCTCCATCTAGTCACTAGCTAAACATGATTGTGATTCAATCAGGAATCACTGAACCATGATGGAAGCCCGAAACTTTCTTTCTCATTTTTATGATTTCTTGTATATTTGTGCCCACCTGAGGCGTGAAACACCGGTAGTTGTGAAAATAGAATTAGAGGTACTCCCCCCCCAAAAAAAAAAATGTTTTGTATCAGTACATTTGAATGAATGCAGAATGCAGTGTACTGTACGGATTTTCCTTTTGAATTCTTGAGGGTGACCCCAAACTTTTGGCCTGTACTGTTAATTTGAATTAATTTCACACGCCCTTATATGATTTAAAGAGTGTTTATGATGTCTCCATAGAAAAATGTCCCACACAGTAGTCATATGAGTAGAAGGGTGTTTTTACACCGAATCGACACCGAGATGACAGGTGCCAAACTACTACGCCACTTACAGACGCCGTCTGTTCCTATGCCATGCATGCTCAGCCCTAGATGTCAAAAGGCAAGGTATCTGAAATGGATTCGAAAGAGAAAAATACCACAAAAGTCAAAAAAGGAAAACAAAACCCCGAATTGAAAAAACAAACAAAACAAAACAAAACCAAACAATTAAAACGTAATTTGATTTAAAAAAGTAATACATAATTTAATTGAAATATAAAATACAGCTTTTGACTCAATAATTGGCAGGTTGTGAGTTTCGAAATCGCAGCTCTGGCCATTTCCCCACTTTAATTCAAAAGGCCCAAGAGTAATTTCTGTCGTCTATAAGGTCAACCACTATGACTAATTTAACTTAGACGTTAAAATGATCCCATTGTAAATTGGTAATATATCAGCTTTGGTGTTGATCAGCGTGAAAAGCTACATTCCGAGTTCCTGGCAACAGGAGTTACTTTACAGGAACTGAAACAGAAACAGATTGTAGACCAATTAATATTGTTAATCTTGAGTTCAAGCTTTGTTGTAATAAATTAATCCGCCGTTTGAGATTTGATTACAAATCTTCCTTTGTGGACGTGTTTCCTTGGAGAAAAATTGCCTTACGTTTTTTACATGCTGCATTTTCCCATGGGGGAAATTTTAAAAGAAAACCACATTTTAATAAAAATGTCACGAATAAAAGAATAAAAATGTCAGATTTCCAACTTTTTGCTGAAATATAGCCCTATGGATGGATAACAAATGAAGTAACTATTCTAAAATGATTACTTTCTTAAGAACAATTTTAGTCGGGGCTATAATTGACTCCACGGAAAAACTAAGTAAACTTTATCTTCAATGCAAGTAAGATAGAGCCTCACTCTTCATTTAAGTAAATTGTTTTTTGTATTTGTTACATTGCATCCTTAATTTTTGTTGATTGTATCCATGAGCGTGTCGGATTGTTGCGTCGGCTTGCCCTACCGCTATGGAGGGCCATCCACGCCATTATCATATCATTCACTCACTCACTCGAAGTGAGTGAGTGACTGGTAACACTTCAACAATCACTTCACTCTAGTGACCAATCAGAGAGCTGGAACCTCACCTTCGACCCCCTCGCTGGAGTGGCTTGTAACGATCATTCAAGTTGTTGTACGTTCACTCGAGTGAATGTGCAACCCACTCATCAGTGGACACCAAAAATGGCTGGTTTTATAACATCGTGCCGGGTGGGCCAAAATCGTCCATTCGAGTTTGCGATGAAACCTGTTAATATAGGACGACCAGTTTAACGCGGACACATTCTCCTTTTCTTGTTCAAATTATTCTCAACTTCCATGACATCGACAGGGGGTTTCACACTTTGCCATTGTTATGATAGATCTCCCCAAATTCAGACTCGTTTCACACGCAGGTTTATTCTGGTAGTAAACCATTAAATTGGGAGTTGAAAGGATTTTATGTTTAATAGCATTTCAAGAAGACTTAAGAAACACTATAGACGTGGGATCTGTTCAGTTAGCTAGAAACCTGAGGAATTTTAGATGGAGAAAATTCTTGTTCTACTCATTTCTTTCTTAATTTGTTTTATATATTATGTATTCATGCATATAAACAGACTTTCTGAACGTAACGTAAGTAGAGAAGAAACATGGTTAAGGCTTGAATGGGAATTAAATTTAATAGGTTTTGAATGTAAAAAATAAGAAATAAAAGGACTTGGACCTTTAGATAGCCATTTATTACAGTCTTATGCCATTTGTACTGTGATTGTCTTTAAAAAAAAACATCCACTATAACACGCCACGTAATCGCTCTAACAAACGTTCACTTTCACTATTGCAACTCTCGTGATTGTATTAACAGTATCCACTCGCTTTCCGGTCACGTTGATTCTATTCCCATGCATTCCACTCACTCTGCTTAACACATCAATTCGCTCCTGTGTAAAGTGGACGTCTCTAATCGCATCCACCCCACCTCTCTTGACAATTGGTAGTTTTTTTTTCCCAAACGCCCTCTTACTTGCGGTTTTAATTACAAGTTTTATATTGTTCTCTGCTTTATCTTATTTACTACCCCCCCCTCTCTTCCTCTCTCTCTCCTCACTTTATACAGGATGCGAATGATTGTGGCAGCAGCGGAGTGAGTGAATGCATGGGTAGAAATCACGTGACCGGAAGCGAGTGGATGGACTGTTTATACAATCACGCGATTGCATCAGTGAGTGAACGTTTTGTTAGAGCGATCACGTGGCATGTTGAGTGGATGTTTTTTTAAGCCAATACGTGCAAATTGAGCATAAGAATTTATAACAAATATGTCGGATAAAGGTCCTATTTTCTTTTATCTCTTTATTTTACCACAAAAACATATTAAATTTATTTTCATTCAGCCATTCACCAATTATTTTTCTTTATTTCTACTTACGGTTCCGTCAGAAGGTTATTTAATGGTCTATGATACATAATATACAGAACAAATTAAAGAAAGAAATCAATAGAACAAGATCAATGAAGGTTAAATTTTTCCTCAATCCTAATTATCAGGGTTTAATTTTATGGTTATTATAATCCCATACCAGACCTTGCGTTCGTGAAACCGAGTCTGATTGGGGGAGACTATCATAACCGTGGCAGTGTGTAACCTGTAGATGTTGATTTGAATGTGAGAATAATTTTCGGACTAAAATGGAAGAATGTCTCCGCGTTAAACCGGTTTCCTATTTTTACACAAGTTTCAATGCGGCACCCCGAGTGGACGATTTTTGGCTGACCCCGCACGATGTTATTAAAACCAGCCACTTTGGTCATCCACTGATGAGTGGTTGTACATTCACTCGAGTGAACGTACAACCACTCCAGCGAGGGTCGAACGGTTGAGGTTCCTCCAGCCTCTCTGATTGTCGAAACTGTACAATCACTTCGCTAACTAGAGTGAATGATTCGTTAAATGTGTACAGTCCCCACTGACTCGAGGTGATTGTGAGTGAATGATATGATATGGCGGTGGAATTGGCCCTCCATATACCGCAACTCCCCATCAATATACGTCGCTTAGCGAAAACCCGCTATAAGAACACAGCCATTCGCTGGGAGAAATTTCTCACGATGCAATGGAATAATACATGAGGACTGCCAGTTGATATCTCTCATTGATTTCGGGCTTTTGTGTCGGTTTTTAAGAGTTTCACCATGATAACGTTTCACAGGCTCATTCTTTCTGAAGGAGCAGGTAAAATATATTGTTTTTCATAATTGTAGGTGGACTGATTGTCTTGTTTCAAACATTCTAACTCTTCTAGTGCCACCCTCATCACCGAAATCGGTATGCTAATCACTGTAATAATTAGGGGGCTTCTTTTTTCCCTTTGCATGATAAGGTGATTTTTTGGTTAATGTTTTCTTTTGAGTAAGAAGTTTTCCGAAAACATCTATCAAGAAACCAAATAGGGCAATGGTGATTGTTACAGACGATGTTCTTTTGTGTGTGAGTGTGTGTGTGTTGGTGTGTGGGTGTGTGTGTGTTGTGTATGTATGTGTGTTTGAGAGAGAGGGTATACGTGTGTGTGTGTATGTGTGTGTCTTAATCATGTGAGAAGAAGAGGTTTAGATTTTAAACACTTTGTCAGGTAGAATTGAAACTGGAGAGTATAAACACAACATAAAAGAAAGTTCCCACTATTTCAGGATATCAATAATTTTCTTAACCAGAGGAATTAAAAAAATCTAATTATATGTCCATGTAGGAATTAATTAGCCACAATAGGAGCGAATTTTTTAGCGAAAAATCATAAGTCATGCTTTCAGTGAGCATGATTTAATGCAAAATGTCATTTTTGAAAAGTTTCGCAAGCCTAAAATGGCAACTTTGATTTCAGTGATAACAGACCCATTTTTCCAGATTTTTAAACATTTTATGCAAAAACGTGCTTCCCAATATACGGAAACGAAACTTGCCGTTCAATTTTTACGGTTGAGTGAGCATGGCACACAAAAAATTGCCCTAACTGCAGTTTTTCTTCTTTGTCCGGTAAAATCGATCAAATATGAGGGATTCCTGTTTGGAAAGGTGTAATGCTAAGCATATCCATTCATTCACGGTTGATGGAACCATCAAACAACCTCAAAAATAGGCTATTTTAGAAATTACAAAAATGCATTGCAGTTAATTTTATGCACTAGAGAGCATACTCAATAATATTTTTTGGGGTTGTAGGGTACATGCAGTTAATATGCGGCCAGCAGCTAATATGGGCCACCTGAAGCAAAATCATGTCGTGACCGTCGACCGGTGACCAGTGACATTAACTCAAAGTAGAAATTTACAATTTTAATCATCAATGAAATTGGCCGAATCTTCACATTTTGTCATGTATTGACTTCCTCCTCCATTGACTTTATGTACAGAGGTTTTAACAAAATCTTAATAAAAGTCAAATTTTTGCATATTTAATTATTAGTTTGTCCATTTTCTGTGAATTATTTTTAATGAACTTTGCACATAGTTCAACTGGTCTCTAACTAACATATCTTCATTCAATTACGTATTATTCGAAAATCACTAATCCATGAACGAAGCCCCATCCATGACGAAGCCCCAAACTTTCTTCTTCATTTCTTGATTTTCTTGTATCTTTGAGCCCACTGAGGCGTGAAACATCGGTATTTTATGAAATAAATCAAAGGTACTTTGATTGTTATATCATTCAAAGCAGAATTTTTGAATTTTTAGTCCGTACGTGAGAAAGGGCTCTTCCAGTCGCACGTGCTCACTGAAGCAATATAGGATGCCATAGGATCATGACAAACGGCCAAATAATATAAATAAAACCCAAAAAATGTTTCGAGATGGCTTTCTAGCTGCATAATAATAGTAATTACGAGGGCTTAAAGTAAGAACTGTTTTAAGTACGTTTTTGACAAAATTCAGTTATGTCCACCTAAGTCATGTGCATGTGGTGTGTGTTCCAGAACAGGCTATGTCCTGTGGGACAAAGACGTTCTGGCGCATCCATATCCTCGTGCAGGATTATGCAGTTGTTACAGACCAAGTACATGAGTATTGCAGAAAATTGGTGGACTAAAAACATGGACATAGACGGTTTTGTTTTCAGCCTCTTATACAATCTTAGATTTTTTTTTTAATGCGCGTTAATATTTTATTTTTAATCCTTTGAAACCAGGGGTAAGGTGGTTTAATTTATTTTTTGGCTTCGGCCATGAAGAAGTTTCATCATGTATCAAGCCATAGGGCTAGGGTTGGAGTCCGATCGGCTCTGCTCGTCTATTTTTACTTCGCCCTTTTTTTTCTTCTTCTTCTTCTTTTCTCCTTTTTTGTCTTTTTTGGCTGCGTTCATTTCACTTCAACACATATTTAACAGTAGGAAGTTCCTTTTTGCCCGCTGATACACTAACGACGGGTGTGTTTCACTGCGCCTGTAGACGTGAAGGAAAAGTGAGCTTGAGCGATAATCCTCTCGGACAAAAAACAACGAAAATATGGTTTCAAATTCTATACTTGGTCTATCGTGTCATGTATTAATTTGACTTTTCTCTTTATTACCAAAATAGACATTCTCTTCGAAACTATAATGTTGAAGTATTTTATTTGTATTAGTATTATGATTGATGGTATGCATTCTTTTTTTTGGCCTCAACGAAAAAAAAAAAGTTTAATCATTAATGAACCTTACCCTAATAAAAGACACTAATAAATAAATAAATAAATAAACAAATATAAATGACCGTTCTCTTTATTACCAAAAAGGACATTCTCTCCAAATTTATATGTTCCAGTATATTAATTATTATTATTGTATGAATTGCACTCTTGTTGGGCCTTCTGTTGAAAAACAAATTTTTAATCATAAAAGATGAACCCACCCTACTAAAAAGAGACTTAATAACATAAATAAATAAATGATTAAACAAATGAATAAATAGACATGCTAGTTCCCACTGTTACATGCCATACTCATGCTGATTGCTCCATGCATGCTTTGTTTTCTTACCCTCCCTGGAGCTTCGTGTATGACTGCGGCACATCAGAATTTAAAGTGATTTTACACCGATGGTATTGTTAAGGGCACCGGACGCTCGCTTAATCGACTTTATCGTAGTGGTTGTGAATTCAGATTTTTAGTTCTTTCACACTGAAGCTAGTTCGTAAAACGAACAGGTGGTTGGGTTTGAACTATAATTTTCGCCAAACTTAGGATATTTATTTTGAATAACGTACGGTAGTCTTTCCTCGTTGCGTTAGTTCCAGTCTTTGACTTTAATTTTCGAATGTTTGTCTACAATGATTTTTGTTAAAATGTTTTGAATTTTCATTAAATTCACCATTTATCATACAGCTTTGGATTATCACTCATCGATTACGACATTGAATCATAAAGGGAAAATTTAATTATGAAAAATATAGGAAAGTAATTAAAAGGAGAGTGATTAGTTCATAAACGCGTTTCAATACATTTGTATTTCTTCCATGTTAAAAAAACAAAGAAAACAGGGGGGAAATTACTTTCGCTGTAAGGTTCTTCTGTCCTGGTATGGTTGACATGATAGTCAGTTTACTTCTTGGTAGAGTTGCAACGTTATGACATTTATTCCTCTTCTCCTTTTTCTTCTTCTCTTTCTTCTCTCTAAATTAATGTAGGTCCATCTTTTTCAGGTGAAAGTAAAGTATGTTATCTAGGTTATATTGCAAGTTACAAGTTCTGAGCTTGAATAATATTAGTTTACTATTCAAGGTGGGTTTGCAGTTAGTAAAATATCTTATTTTATACGTTATTGGGACGTAAGCGCATACCTTATGACTATCAACTTCCAAACACTACTCAACCACCAAAAAAAATAAAAAAAAAAAATTAAAAAAAAAATCCAAAAATTGTAAATTTAGATAATTTCTTTTTATAAAATTTCCATCAGAAGTGCAATATTTAAAAACTTTTTTGGTACTTGTAGCGTGTGACCTATGTCTTAATTATTTTGGCATGTTGTTCAATGTCACTTTCAAAAATTTAGGTCTTGTTTCAGTCCCTATTTCATCACCTTTCTTTAATTCTCAGGACTTCATACAATTTTCGATCGCTCTTAATGAGTTCATTTGTTTGGTTAGATGACAAGGTTCATTAATCAAATATTAACAGCCCAAATTTGTAATGAAATATGATAGGATTTTTTAAACTCTTTGACATAGATATATTTTCTTTATGATGAGTCATAACACTTAAATCCGAACTAATAGAACACAAGGATATATCCCAAGGCAAGTGGAACCGCGAAAAATGGTTGGTGTGTTGGATAGAGCGTCCGCCTCATTATAGAGATCGTGGGTTCGATCTTCGGCCCGCCGTAATACCAAGTTGGTTAATTGCAGCTAACCTTTTGGCGTTCATCCAAGGAAGGAATAAAGCGACGTCCTTTTTGGGCGCTGCTCAGCGGCTGCCGGGTCCATGAAAAAAAAAGGGGCAAAAATGAATTTTTCCCTTCACCTTCACCCTTCAACTTTCTAACTTTGGATGCACCAAATTCAGACCTTAAAAATTTGGGCGCCAAGTTCATCTTAAATTTATAGGCGCCATTTTGATCATAATATATCCATAACAAAAAGTTTGTAAAAAAAGAGAAAAAAGAAGAGAAGATTAAATGGGAGAAATATTTTAATAAACCGATTGACCTGACTGAACTTAGCCTCGCCCCCCCCCCCCGAAATCCCAAAACATTTGAACACCTTCCCGTCCCCCATCCCGTCCCCCGTCATTCGCTCGGTAAGTGTGACGTTAAAAAAAAAAATTATTTACCTTTCACGCCGTGTGAAAAGAGGGTGTACCGAAATCTTAAATGGCAGTGCGAAATCTGGATACGCGGCCTGATGGTCAAGTTTCTTTGGATAAAAATAGACTATGGCAATGAAAAATTTGAGGACTGGATAAAATGCCCCCCAAAAAATATTTTTAAAAAATAAAAAATAAGGAAAGTTAAAACAAGGGATTATTTACTTCCTTTATAACGGACATTGTATTAATTCAATGCATATGTTTAATGTTTAAATTATTTCCATTCTTTTGTAAATATTACGTGTTTGTAGCCTGTGTCAATCTGCCCTTCAACTCACAAAACCAGTCATTGCCCTTTGATGACTTGGGAAATGGTGATGTCGTACAAACTGTTTTGAAATTGTTAGGTTCTCCAGTTGATTTCGTCTACTTCTTGAATCTAACAAAAGGTTATTGTTGTGCGATTACCAGGGTAAAGGATTAAGGACATGGAATTTAAGTTTTTCCTCAATTAACACTAAATCTAAAATGAATCCAGCGATCTTATTATATGCCAAACGAATTTTTTTTTTTTAACGACATTAAAATTTTGAAAACACTGAAAGTATTTTTATTATTAAAGAAGGCTTTTAAAAATTGCTGCAGGTTTTTTCTCACGAAGTGACATTTAACGGTTTTAGTGTTTGTTGATCACAAGATCTGTTAGTTCATTTTTTCCCCGCTTTTGACGTGGAATATTGAAAGTTTTCAGCGTTGATTATTGTATTTGAATGCTCGTATAAGATTTGCAATTAATATTATTAGTATTCGTTTAAGATACCTACTCACCGGTCCACTACATAATTCTTGCACTTGTACCCTACCCTCAATAACAATTGCAATTTATGGCTAACATATTTTCGTTTTGCTATGTCCGTTATATTCCTTGAGCAGTAAATGCCAGACCCGGTCATTTATGAAATAAAACAGAGAAAAAAAATATAGGCTTAAACAAAATTTAAGAAAATGTGATTTTCAGTTGAACTAAAATCATAAAAACTTGGTCAATCTTCAAGAATTTTTTTTAACGCTTTATTTCAAGTACAGAGATCCACGCCAATATCTTGAGGTCCTGATTATCCAGTGAAATATATTTATGAACAACGGAGAAATTTGATGCTTCAGAAATTACGAATATATTTATGTAAATCTCTTATTTTTTTGAACACTTTTTTGGAAATCCGACCGAGCTAGTCCATGAAGTTCATAAACAGATCGTAAGAAGTATTTACTACGTCCACTCAGGTTACACAAAGACTATGCCCGTTCGGCAAAATTTGCAAGGACGTAGTAGGAACGAGCTCAGTGTGACGGGGGTATTATAAAACAATATCATTTTAGAGATGTTTATTAAGCACATTATTTCAAAACGTATTGAAATGTCTGTAGGAAAACATTATTTGAAATGTTCTAAAACTGACATCATAATATAAACGTTTCTTTAACATTTTAACACTCTATGATGAGATTATCAAACAACATTTATTAAAACATTTTTATTCCTAAAAATTGATTTACGTTTTAACGTAAAGATAATGTTGTACGTCTAACGTTTATGTGTTCTCTTTTTTCAACATTCAAACGACATTTGCTTGTATTAGGAAAATGTTAATAAAATACCAATATGACGTTATCCATGGGGTACTGAAGAATTATATTTTAAAAACGTTTGTTTGTTACATTATCTACCAACGTTTTTATTGGTACATATGGAAACATTGTCTGCAACGTCTTCAAATTAACATCATAGTAGAAATGTTTTTAGAACGTTATGAGACTCTATCATGGGATTCTCAAAAATCTTTTTTTCCAAAACATTCTAATTCCTAACAGATAATTTGATTTTAAATGTAAAGATGATGTTGTAGCAGAATGTTTTTATTTAATATCTTTGCAATATCTATGCAACATTCCTATGTTAAAAAGAAAATTTTATTTTAGAAATGTTTATTAAGTACATTATTTCAAAACGTTTTGAAATGTCCGTAGGAAAACATTTTGTGAAATGTTCTAAAACTGACATCATGAGATTAACGTTTCTTTAACATCAAAACACTCTATGATAAGATTATCAAACAATTTTACACAAACATTTTTATTCCTAAAAGTTGATGTTTTTAGAACGTTATGAGACTCTATCATGGGATTCTCAAAAATCTTTTTTTCCAAAACATTCTAATTCCTAACAGATAATTTGATTTCAAATGTAAAGATGATGTTGTAGCAAAATGTTTTTATTTAATATCTTTGCAATATCTATGCAACATTCCTATGTTAAAAAGAAATTGTCATTTTAGAAATGTTTATTAAGTACATTATTTCAAAACGTTTTGAAATGTCCGTAGGAAAACATTTTTTGAAATATTCTAAAACTGACATCATGAGATTAACGTTTCTTTAACATTTTAACACTCTGTGATAAGATTATCAAACAACATTTACACAAACATTTTTATTCCTAAAAGATGATTTACGTTTTAACGTAAAGACAATGTTGTAAGCCTAATGTGTTTGTGTTCTCTCTCTCCAACATTTATACAACATTTGCTTGTATTAGGAAAATGTTAGTAAAATATCAATATGACGTTATCCATGGGGTACTGAAGAATTATATTTTAAAAACGTTTGTTTGTTATATTATCTACCAACGTTTTTATTGGTACATATGGAAACATTGTCTGCAACGTCTTCAAATTAACATCATAGTAGAAATGTTTTTAGAACGTTATGAGACTCTATCATGGGATTCTCAAAAATCTTTTTTTCCAAAACATTCTAATTCCTAACAGATAATTTGATTTTAAATGTAAAGATGATGTTGTAGCAGAATGTTTTTATTTAATATCTTTGCAATATCTATGCAACATTCCTATGTTAAAAAGAAAATTTTATTTTAGAACTGTTTATTAAGTACATTATTTCAGAACGTTTTGAAATGTCCGTAGGAAAACATTTTTTGAAATATTCTAAAACTGACATCATGAGATTAACGTTTCTTTAACATCAAAACACTCTGTGATAAGATTATCAAACAACATTTACACAAACATTTTTATTCCTAAAAGATGATTTACGTTTTAACGTAAAGACAATGTTGTAAGCCTAATGTGTTTGTGTTCTCTCTCTCCAACATTTATACAACATTTGCTTGTATTAGGAAAATGTTAGTAAAATATCAATATGACGTTGTGCATGGGGTACTGAGGAATTATATTTTAAAAACGATTGTTTGTTACATTACCTACCAACGTTTTTATTGGTAAATATGGAAACATTGTTTGCAACGTCTTCAAATTAACATCATAATAGAAATGTTTTTTGAACGTTATGAGACTATATCATGAGATTCTCAAAAATCTTTTTCCTAAACATTTTAATTCCTAACAGATAATTTGATTTCAAATGTGTAGATGATGTTGTAGCATAATGTTTTATTTTCTATTTTTGCAATATCTATGCAACATTTCTATGTTAAAAAGAAAATGTTACGTAAACGACAATAAGATGTTGTGAGAACGTCATAAAACAATATCATTTTAGAGATGTTTATTAAGCACATTATTTCAAAACGTATTGAAATGTCTGTAGGAAAACATTATTTGAAATGTTCTAAAACTGACATCATAATATAAACGTTTCTTTAACATTTTAACCCTCTATGATGAGATTATCAAACAACATTTATTAAAACATTTTTATTCCTAAAAATTGATTTATGTTTTAACGTAAAGATAATGTTGTACGTCTAACGTTTTTGTGTTCTCTTTTTTTGAACATTCAAACGACATTTGCTTGTATTAGGAAAATGTTAATAAAATACCAATATGACGTTATGCATGGGGTGCTGAAGAATTATATTTTTAAAACGTTTGTTTGGTACATTATCTACCAACATATTTATTGGTACATTTGGAAACATTGTCTGCAACGTTTTCAAATTAACATCATAATAGAAACGTTTTTTGAACGTTATGAGACCATATCATGAGATTCTCAAAAATCTTTTTCCTAAACATTCTAATTCCTAACAGATAATTTGATTTTAAATGTGTAGATGACGTTGTAGCATGGTGTTTTTTATTTTCTATTTTTGCAATATCTATGCCACATTTCTATGTTAAAAAGAAAATGTTACTCAAACAACAATAAGACGTTGAGAGAACGTGATAAAACAAAATCATTTTAGAGATGTTTATTAAGCACATTATTTCAAAACGTTTTGAAATGTCCGTAGGAAAACATTTTTTGAAATGTTCTAAAACTGACATCATAACATAAACATTTCTTTAACATTTTAACACTCTATGATGAGATTATCAAACAACATTTATTAAAACATTTTTATTCCTAAAAATTGATTTACGTTTTAACGTAAAGACAATGTTGTAATCCTAACGTTTTTGTGTTCTTTCATCCCAACATTTATATGACATTTGCTTGTACTAGGAGAATGTTGTATTAATGTTAATATTATGTTTTGTAGACAACATTATCTACAAACAACTTTGAGACCTTCCGAAAATGTTGTAATAATGTTATGTGTTTACTGGG
>CALNVZ010000993.1:0-14419 GCA_940671915.1 Paracentrotus lividus
TACTTGATATTAGATTTATTTCATTATTTCTTTCTCTCAAGGTATATTGACTCGCGTTCGAAATTACTAGCCATCGTATAAAAGGAAAACGCATTTTCCCGTCGTTGTTCAGGCGATATGCAGTGCACTCTGAGTTTCTTCTTCGCATGCACACTCCACAGCTCGCCTCCGGCTCGTGTGGAGTGCGCATGCTCAGAGAGAGAACTCTGCGGTGCACTGCACACTCGCAACAATCCCGCGGAATGCATTATTCTATAGTAATACTCTGTGGTAAATGATAGTAACAAAAGGTAATACGAGTTGATGATGCGTCGTGAACGTATCAAAAAATGACACAAATCAGTGATAAGACGCCTAAATACCGTGTCACAACACTTTTACGCGTACACTAAAAAAGTTTCAGGACCTAACATGTACTTTGACTGTTGTTATTTCACCCTCAACAGTGGAAAACAGACACCGAAATTTTCCATATATTTTTTGTCTTCTAATACAAATCCATCAAATTGATACTTTTTTTAATAACTCATGTGGTGAAGTGAGTAAGTCGCTTATAACAATTAGGGTTGTAGAAATAAGGTTAAGTCCTGCCAGCTAGAAAGAGACAGAAAAGAAAGAAAAGAAGGTTTTAAAGGCATGATGAGGGGGAAAAAAAGGAATGGAGAGAAAGAGAGAGAGAGTGAGACAGATAATAAGAGCATTAAAAAAAAAAAAAATTATATAAAAAAAAAAAAATATATAATAAAAAAGAAAAAAAAGAGAAAACAGAGAATGAAAGAACGGCCAAACAAAGGTCTGACCCCACAGGAAGGCGATCGTAGGGGCACCTATGCGCTGAAACTGCCAGAATGTGTCAGGAATCGTAGTGACCAAAGAAAATATACGACTACGAACTCTTCTACGATAGCCGACAACGACTTCTTCGCAAAAGTATTATTATTTTAAAATCGAATGATAATGTTAAAGTAAATTATTACTTTCATCATTGAACAGTAATATATATATACAGATTCTGAACAGATAAATATTGAATTATCAGTCAGAATGATGAATTTAATACAAAATGAAAAAGAAAATACTATTTTTAGTAATAGTGTTAATAAATATAGAGGTGCGAACTAATTTAAGAGTGGGTCACATTTTTTCCCCTAGAAATGGACACTTTCTTCAAGTGGCAATAAAGTGCAAAGTGTAAATGAAGAAAAGCGTGAAAATAATTTTGCCCCCCTGTATAGGCCTATAATTGAGATCAAATCGGCGCCCTTAATTCAATTTTAAGCGTCCTTTATCAAATTTAAAACAATTGTGTGCCCCCGGTGTGTGCCCTCCTAATCCTAATTGAAGATCATTTTGACATCCCTGATTTAATTTCATTTAGAGCCTCCTTAAATAGTATTAAGATCAATAAGGCGCCTCAAATCTTCAAGACAAGATTTGCCCCCCCCCTCCCGTCTTCAAGATAACATGAAGTCCTATAATTGTAAAAGGATTTTTTTTCGTCCTGTCTTTTTCTCGCTGCGCTATATTACTCCTTCTTTGTTCTTCATGATCAATTGTCTTTGTTTCCGTTTTTATGACCATTCGTTTCAAGACCTGTTCCTTGCAAAGTTTATTTAAATTTAGACTCTAGAATTTTTACGCTCGCGCTCACGCTCAATAATGTTTCAAATCATTGAGGAGGACCACAAAAAAGGTGAATTATTATTTTCCTACTAAAAAAAACCGACACGAAGCATAAGCCTACAATTCCAAAACATTTTGGCAATAGGCTTTTGACACCCTGAAGGTAAGGCTTTTTTTTTTTTTAATTTACCCTTCGTTATAAAGAAATTTGTATTCAGATTCTTAAATGCAAGATTCGAAGTAATTCAAAACCTAAATTTTCCAGATCGTGGCTTCGCGCTCGCATTAAAATTAAAATATTTGAGCAGGAATAATTAAAAAAAAAAAAAAATTATATTTCTACGTGTATGTACGGACAGCAAATCATCCCAGGTCTGGACATGTATAAATCCGGTACATAACTGAAACAAACGTTCAGCAAAACTGTAGACGGGGGGGGGGGGGCGCAAAAAGTCAACATTCCCCGCGCGCACTGGACCCTAGATACGCCACTCCCCTAAAGCCAACCCGGTGCGAATCTTTCGGCCCATACTCCACATATACAGAAGTATTTGATGACAAAAAATCGAATGAATCTTTTATTACAAAAAATCATAAATCATAATTCAAAAATATCATTATGTATCCTCTTCTCAATAAAGGATTTACAAGTTAAGGTCTCTTAAATTAAAACCATTCATTTCATATTCGAGCACTATTACTTATAGCTAAGTTTTATCTATACCACTTCTACAGACTTGAACTTGACCTCCACTGTAGATGTTAAATTGCTTGTTACTTGTTATGTTTTATGTTAATTCATGTTTAATTTTGTTTATATGGTATATGTTCACAGCAGGGCCGGCGGAGCGTTTTCAAAAGTGAGGGGCACAAAATTTTAGAAAAATTCATGCGAACATATTAGGCCCGAATAATTAGGATTTTTCGGGGGGGGGGGTTCGAAATGGTAAAAAGTGCACCTTTGCTTTGTGAATGAGCAGATCATATTCAAGCGCGAAGTCAGGGGTCAGTAATGAACTTTTTAAAGAAATTTCCGAGCGCGTACGTGGCACGAGCCGAAAATTTTGGCTTATAATTACCTGAAGGCAGTGTATTCTATACACATTTTGATAATTGTCATCTCCTCTGAGACACATTTGCGAGCGCGTAGCGCGAGCCGAAAATTTTGGCTTATAATTACCTGAGTGAAGGTAGTGAATTTTGTACACATTTTGATAATTGTCATCCCATCTGAGACACATTTGCGAGCGCGAAGCGCGAGGTGAAAATTTTGGCTTACAATGATGCAAAGGCCGTATATTTTAGGCACATTTCCCCCTCTACTCTTATGTATTTTGTTTTAATTCTTTTACCAGATAACGATCACCTTCATTTTAATAAAAATAAATTGCGAACGCGAGCAGAAAAAATTACATAATATTACTTGTTTTGGACGCCAGGGATCACTCAGTGTAGCTTTTTGTTTAGAAAACTTTGAGAGCGCGAAGCGCGAGCCGAAAATGTTGGGTTAATGGACCGAAGGTATAGTGTATTCTAGACATAATTTGAAAATTTCTGAGAGAAATTTGAGCAGACCATATTCGAGCGCGTAGTGAGGGGTCAGCCTAGTATAATAAACTTTTCTAGAGAAATATGCAAGCGCGAAGCGCGAGCCGAAAATTTTGGCTTATAATGACCTGAAGGTAGTGTGTTCTCGACACATTTTGAAAATTGTCATCCCGTCTAAGAGAAATTTGCGAGCGCGAGCCGAAAATTTTGACTTATAATTAACTGAAGGTAGTGTATTCTAGATTTTGAAAATTTTGAAAATTGACATCCATCACTTCACTTTGAAACGTCAGGAATTAGTCTTTCTGAGAGGAATTTGCGAGCGCAAAGCTCGAGCTGAAAATTTTGGCTTATAATGACACAAATAAGGCCGTATATTTTACGCACATTTCCCCCTCTACTCTTATGTATTTTTGTTTGAATTCTGTTAACACTAGCTATAGGTAACGATCACCTTCATTATAACAAAAATAAATTGCGAGCAGAAAATTTTACATAACATTACTTTAATATTTGGGACGCCAGGGATCAGTCAATGAGCTTTTTAAAGCGCGAGCTGAAAATTTTGGCTTATGACACCGTATATTTTACGTACATTTTCCATGTTATTTCTTTTTGTTTGAATTCGTCTACGGGTCAAGATCACCTCAATTTTAACAAAAATAAATTGCGAGGGCCAAGTGCGAGTAGAAAAATTTACAAAAGTTTACTAATATGGGACATAAGGGATCAGTCAATGTGCCTTATTGAGAGAACCTTGCGAGCGCGATGTGCGAGTAGAAAAAAAAATGGCTTCTAATGAACCCGAAGGTAATGTATTTTAACACATTTTGCCTCTCCTTCCCGTTCTTCATTTTTTTTCTTTTCCCCTTTTCCCCTTGGAAAATATAAAAATTTCTGGCAAAAAAAGTGGGGGGGGGGCCCGGCCCCACAGCCCCCCTCCCGTCTCCGCCGGCCCTGCACAGGGCCCCCGAAAAACAATGTTATACCACTGACAGGGCTACCCTGTATGAATAAAACAGAATAAATAAATAAATGAAAATTAGGCAAATGAAACACTATTGCACAATATTTGAACCTAGGATTACAGGGCTATTTTATTCCTAGCGTAATTTGGTACTCTTTCTTTTAATGCTATTATATTGAAAGACAAACATATAGTTTTCATTATCTATGCTCCCCTTTTGCAAAAAGAAATTTCACATATGGCTTTTAATTGGTCTAAATCGTTTATTTTTAGTATGAAAGTTTTCTCCTTTTCCACCTACGAATAGGGGGACTTCTAGAATGCTTGAACAACACATTTCCCACTTGATCCCTGGTGCTGCCGCCCCTCCATGTTAGATTGATGCTAAAGAGTGATGATCATGATGATGATTTTACCGACGATATTGACGAAGGAGAGCTGGAACATAAATTTTACACTGCCTATTCTGATCATTTTAACTAGATTTATCATTAGACAAATCTGCACCATATTGAACATACAGATCAATGGGAACTTTTAAGCCCCGTCTTTAAAACAGACCCCTTTTTAGTGTTAACCAATAAAGTTATAATTTATGAATAGAAAATCTTAATTTACAACCAAGACAACAGAATATTCCAACCTTACCTCAGATTACTTGCAAAACTTTATTATCAATAATTATTATTTATATACGATGTAATTTGTATAAAATTAATCAATAGTACATAATTTCCAGGAGGGGGGGGGGGTTCTTTGTAATTCTCAACTAGTTTGTAAAATTATAATAATAATACTTTTTTAATGGTATTCAATAACTATAATGATTACAATTTCTATACTTGTACTTTCTTTGAGGCAAAATGAAAAGACAAAAGTTGCTTCTAATGAGAGGTTACTATTTATTTCCAAAATTGTCTCAATTTCCTATTTCATAAAATATCTTAAGTTCGAAATAGGTTGATGTTATTTACACAGTTTTATATATATATATATATATATATATATATATATATATATATATATATATATATTTATATATATATATCATAATAGATTTGCAGATAATATAGACACTTAATTTTAAAACGGTTTTTAATAATTATGAATTGCTTTTTAGCAAAATCAGGGAATAATGCAGTCAAGATCATTGTAAATTTGTTTTTCTATGAGGGGCTATTAACGTTACTTGCCATGAATATGTTTCTGTACATAAAATTTCTGTTTTACACTTAAAGAACACCTGCGGACTGGAGTTTACATTATTACAAAAATAAAGTAAAATCTAAAAAGCACAACGCTGAAAATTTCATCAAAATCGGATGATAAATAGCAAAGTTATGAATTTTCTTAGGTTTTGAATTTTTAAATGAAACAGTTCTCGAATTGGCAACCTGATGATGTCACAGTCCCCCTACTTTCTTTATTTTTTATTGTATAAAATACCAATTATCAAGATTTTCAGCCCCAAGGACATAAAAACATGAATTAATCCTTATGCCTTGGTCACATATCGTCGTACTTGCACGTGCGTGCTGTCTACGTGCAAAAACGTGGGCAAAATTTGGAAAAATCGTACGTCACGTACGTGGTGAGTACCGACTCGGTACGGAATTTGGTGTGCGCAGACACGACGCAGAACTTTTAGTGCAGGACGAACTTTCGCTGCGTGTGGGCTACGTTCGAGCTACGGATTTGCCGCACGTGTGCGCACGCACGCCCTCGGCACTGCCAAGCACGCACAACGCGCCGACTCCGTAAGTCGTTTTGGATATTTGCGGCAGTCACTTACTGTACCGACGGCGCACTTGGCACGTGCGTGCTGCGCACGGGTTAAGTGCGTTGCCCACGGTTACTTTGCTCTTGCTCATTTCAACTGTTGATTGAGCACGCAGAACTCTTGTGGATCGTACGGACTAAGCAAGTGCTCCGCACTTACAACGCGCGTTGTGCGCACTGATTTCTACTGAGCCGACGTACGTTTCGTATTCAATATTATGTATATAAAAAATATACTAGTATGTATATAAAATATAATTATGATAATATGTGTGTATGTACATGTTTGTATATACTGTATGTCTCAATAATGCACAGAATCCCCTCACCTGTCAAAAAGTATTGCAGCATTGCATTTTTTAAATATATTTGTTTATTTATTGATTTTTTTTTTTTATGAGTCTTTATGATATTACATGTCATTGATGGCCTGAATATTGTCGACTTAATTTTTGTATGCCCTGGAAAAGAAATCTTCAAACATGAGAACAGTAGATGACTTGAACAGTCATTTCTTAAAAAGAACAAATGCCCCCAAATTGAAATTATGGGAGTGGGCATTATCAATAAATGAAAACTTAAAACATGTTCATAACTTCTCAACAAAAAATGTTTACAAAAGAGATAGCATATACGGCAGACAGCACACCAACAGATGAAGTTTAATTTTAACGTGACAAAGACAAATTTAGTCCTGTATTGCAAATACTGTTTGATGCAACTTTATTCACCAAATCATAGTCAATTTATTAACATAATTATGTGTAGTTTACAACAACAATCTATTTTTTGGGGGTAAATTTTTTATTATATTTTGCTGGATAATGACTAATGACTGCTTGTCATTTTGGCACGTTATCCGAGTACCATCGCATAAAGATGTCCCCCCCCCTTGGTGACCTCCTTTTTATTTGAATTTGATAATGATGACGTGATCCACAGCATCGAAAAACAAAGTTAACTTATTCCCAATATTAATTTGCAAAAGCGAACATTTCAACAGCATTCGAGTAAACATAAACGTAACAAATATTCATTTTTACGATTGTTATTACTTTTACTGATAAATTCCATCTCCAAAAGTTTCTTTCTTGTTTTTTCTTTTTTTCTTTGGCTACTTAGTCATAGATTTCGTGAACAAATCATGATACAAGTTTAAGTTTTTTCCGGAAACTGTTTTGATGTTCGCTTTTACATGAAATGAAAACTCGCCAAAATGTACCATGAAACTGTCAAAGTAAAAGAAACAAAAACAACAACAACAACACTCAAAGAAGATAAATTTGTTTCTGCGTTGCTTAAATTGAGTCTTACATTGCAAAAACAGGTTTAATGCAATTTCATTAGGTTTTGCTGTATAATCAATCTCTTTTGATGCACATCTTCCATTACAACGGCGTAAAAGAATCTTCTTTCTCTTATAGAGAAGGTGTTTGTTTTTTACTATGCCATTTGAAAAGACAAAACTTTCATTTCATAACATACCAAACAAAATGTATAAATTGTTGTAAAAAAGAAAAAGCATGTGTATTAGCTATGATGCAATATTGTGATGGTATAGGTTATATCAGTTTATTATGTATACTGATTATGATATCATAATATGATAATATAATAAATTATCTAAATGAATAAATATAATAAATACAAAAT
Source organism: Paracentrotus lividus (assembly GCA_940671915.1). NCBI lineage: Eukaryota > Metazoa > Echinodermata > Echinoidea > Camarodonta > Echinidae > Paracentrotus > Paracentrotus lividus. The sequence goes on from CALNVZ010000993.1 coordinate 7,571, forward strand.
TATACATTATTCACCACAAATATCGAGATCAAAAACTTACGTTCATCGCACTTGCGCGCACTTCCAACATGCGCGTGAGTACTGACACCGTACGTGAGGTGCACTTGTAAGCACGGCCTCCGTACGATAAACGATTCAAACGCACGGAGATCGTACGTTACAAGCACGTACAGCTCACTTACAACGTGCGCAACGTGCGATGCACACAACCGCCCAATTACCATAAATGGTGTACCGGCCACGTACTTACACCTTGCGCAGTCCGTGCGTTGACGTACTCGCACCGTGCGCTTGCCACTTCCCTCCACGTTTTCAGAAAAAACGTAGCGACCGTAGCCTCCCCAAAAAACGTACGGCCGAAAAAAACGTACGGCGGCTTGTGACCAGAGCATTATGGAATGTTCAAGGTCACAAGTATATTTACATATTCAGTTGAGTATATATTTCGTATACGAATGAATTGAAAAAATGAATAGTAGGATTCATATAATAAAATATACAAAAAGTACGGGGACTATGACATCATCAGTTTGCTCATTTGAATATTCAAATATTCGAGACCTGTTCATGAGACCTGCCAAGAACTGTTTTCACAAAAAGTGATTTCTCTGTATCCTGTTAAACACTGTTCGTCAATAAAGTGGAATATTTTTCTGGCTCAAGCGACGTTATTTGCACCGTTATTAATTTCTTGAATGTGTTTGTCACCGCTTTCATTTTTCTGGGATCCTGGGTATATCTTGGACGTCCCCTCAACCCTTCCGGGATTTTCTCAAAAAATTTGTCACCCCAGAAGATGGCCATTTTCGTCATTTTTTCTAATTTCGCGATTTTGTTCACGCGACAACCCAAGGCCCCCTCACTCCTACCCAAGGAAACACGTCTGAGGTGGAGATTTGTTATTGTTCTTTAAATTAAATCTAGTTCAATGGTTACAGGCTCGACTCTTTTGTCTAGGGGAGGGGTCAAAAATTATTTTGATTGGGGTTTAACATTCAATTTATTCATTTTTAACCATGGAAATTTTACATATTCTTTCCCTACAATTGTATTGTAAAATCTCAACCAAACATAAATCAAAATGAAAATTTTTCAATAATGACTATTTACAGCCTTTTCATCAAGGCTAAACAAAGTTTAAGGGGAAAATGATGATATTTAAGGGTTAAAGGTGGTTTTTCATTTTTTTTTTTTGGTTTTCAGCATAAAGATGGAATAAAATATTCCGAATTTTCACCAATCTCGTTTTCTACTTCAACCCCTCTCCTACACAAGAGACCTTAGCCTGTCCCCAGAAATATAGATTTAACTTAAAGAACAATATAAAACAGTACATTTCAGTCGCTTTTCCTGGAGGTAAGACTGAGGGGGGCTTGATCGGCCGGGAAAAACAAAAAATGGCCCCAAAATGAGAAAAAAATGACAAAAATGGGCCCCACGGGGGTTGACAAGACTTTTTTGGAAAAAGGTCCACATGAAGGGTTGGGAAAATGTCCAAGATATAGCCAGCGTTCCAAAAAGTAAAAGCAGGGACAAACATATTCAAGAAATTAAAGTCAGAGCAAAATCATGTCTCTATAGCGGAAAAAAAATATTCCACCTTTATGACGGACAGTGTACAAATTATTACCTTGTATTACGTGTATTTTGATTATTCAACTTATTTGAACTATCAATGTATAATTAGGTCAATTTATTCTTTGTAAATGCATCGCAATTCGGCTTTGCCCCAATGATGTTTTGTTTTTATCAATAAACCATTTAATCTATCTTTCTATCTATCCATCTAAAGCCCGCCTCACACTGTGCGATTTGCTGCGATGCGATTTTTGAGAAAACTGTTATATTATTTGATATAGACATTCAAACAAGGAAATTATTGCTGTCCAAAGTTGTTGATTTTCATGTGAATAATAAATTTGTAATTCACGGCGATTGCGAACCCCCTTCTCTGTATAAAATTAAATTGTTTCCATATCGCATTGACGTCACAGCGACCTTGCGATTTTAAGCTAATTTTACATTTAATCCCAATTAACGGCTCGCATTGGAACAAAATTTCACTTACATTGTTCTTATACATTTTCTTCATCGCATAAGATAATCTCGCATGTTGGAAAACGTCACATTTAAGGAAAATTGCCATTTGTTCCAAAAATCGCATCGCAGCAAATCGCACAGTGTGAGACGGGCTTTAGACACTGAGGCGTTGTGTGCAAGATAAAAGTGGTGTTTATTTTAAACATTCTATAAAAATTCGAATAGTTGTAAGATGTTCAACATTTATTACACCCCAAATTGTTATTGTTTCATTTAGAAGTAGTACATTGTCTATATGTATAAGCCGAAACAAAAAATATTGTTAGATAGACAATTAATTTATTCATTTGTCTCCAACAGTAGAAACCATGCAAAGTGGTAGAAACACACGCAACTGCTGTGTGGTAAATATTGGAACCAGAAAAAGATTTTGGGCTGCCCGGGCGGGATTCGAACCCACGACCTGCTTTGCTAGACCACCGTCATAACCGCTAGACCACGAGAGTGCCCAAAAATATTTATTATTTTTTTGTTCAAAAATACATACTTTGGTTTCCAATTCTATTATATATGAATTGGTCAAAAAATCTTTAAATTTTAATTTTCTATTCCCTTAAAACACTGCTTTATTTACCATGTTTGTGATATTTGAAATAATAACTTTTTTATAATGGCGATTGGCGTACATTTTGTGAAAAAAACCGTAAATCAGGAGACTTTTCTTCCACCTCCCTGTCTATACTTTTATTATTACTTCATAATGTCTGCATAGTTAAACGGGATCGACCGTTCGTCTTAGACCCTGATTTTACCATGCACTCCTATATTTATAATAGACGTATCCGTAGTGCTCTTTCAAGATAAGCCATTTCCTGAAACGTTCTCGGTTGATCGCGAGGAAATTCTCAGGTATGTCTGCAGACATGAATAGGTATGTCTGCAGGGTCAATCAGATTGCCTAAATAATTAACTCTTCGGCTTTGCTGACGCGGATGCGTGGCTGAGATTGCATACATTTCATCGTCCACCCTTCTTGGCCTTGTCTTTGCTCCAGTGGACGCCCCCCATAAAAGTTTTAAAAAATTATCCAGAGAAACCTGAAATACGTGCATTTCAAAATATATTATGAGCAGATGAGAGGGGGGGGGGCACAAAAATATTGCAGACCCTCCGAAACAATTGTTGAGCCCCAGCTCGAATGACCAATCTCCGCGACTTCTCCCTTACAATTAAGTATAAAAATCGTATCAAATGCGTCAAAAATAGTCCCAAATCTGTCTCCAAACCGTCTCATGACACGTGAGATACCACCGTAATATTCAAAGTTTCTCCAGGGCCGGCGGAACGGGGGGGGGGCCTGGGGGGCCGGCCCCCCCACTTTTTTGCCAAAAATTTTAATATTTCTAAGGGGGAAAAGGGAAAAGCAAGCAAAGAAGAACGGGAAGGAGAGGCAAAATGTGTTAAAATACATTACCTTCGGGTTCATTAGAAGCAATTTTTTTTCTGCCTCGCGCATCGCGGCAAGGGTCTCTCAATAAGGCACATAGACTGATCCCTTATTTCCATATTCTACTCGCGCACTTGGCCCTCGCAATCTATTTTTGTTAAAATTGGGGTGATTCTGACCCATAGAAGAATTCAAACAAAAAGAATAGATGGAAATGTACGTAATATACAGTGTCATAAGCCAAAATTTTCAGCTCGCGCTTCGCGCTCGCAAATTCGTCTCAGAAAGCTGATTCCTGACGTCGCGAGGTGAAGTGATGGATGTCAATCAAATTTAAAATCTAGAATACACTACCTTCAGTTAATTATAAGTCAATTTTTTTCGGCTCGCGCTTCGCGCTCGCAACTTTCTTCAAAAAGCTCATTGACTAGCCAGCTGATCCCTGTCATCCCAAATAAGTAATGTTATGTAAAAGTTTTGCTCGCGTTTCGCGCTCGCATTTATTTTGTTAAAATGAATGTGACGTTACCTAGAATAGTAACAGAATTCAAACAAAAATACATAAGAATAGAGGGGAAATGTGCGTAAAATATACGCCTATTTGTGTCATTATAAGCCAAAATTTCAGCTCGCGCTTCGCGCTCGCAATTCCTCTCAATTCTGACGTCGCAAAGTGAAGTGATGAATGTCAATTTCAAAATTATTAAAAAATCTAGGTACACTACTTCAGTTAATTATAAGTCAAAATTTTCGGCTTGCGCTCACAAATTCTCTTAGACGGATGACATTTCAAAATGTGTCGAGAACACACTACCTTCAGGTCATTATAGCCAAAATTTCGGCTAGAAAGTTTATTATACTAACTAGGCTGACCCCTCATTTCGCGCTCGAATATGGTCTGTCGAATTCTGTCAGAAAGACTGACTCCTGCATTGTAAAGTGAAGTGAGGGATGTAAATTTCAAAATTATGTCCAGAATACACTATACCTTCGGTCCGTAAGCCAACATTTCGGCTCGCGCTTCGGCTCTCCAAAGTTTTCTAAACAAAAGCTAATTGAGTGATCCTGGCGTCACAAAACAAGTAATGTTAGGTAAATTTTTCTGCTCACGTTCGCAATTTATTTTTATTAAAAGAGGTGAATCGTTATCTGTAAAAGAATTCAAACAAAAAACATAATATAGAGGGAAATGTGCGTAAAATTGCTTCATGTAAGCCAAAATTCGGCTCGCCTACGCGCTCGCAAATCCAGATGGGAGCAATTATCAAAATGTGTATGAATAACTACCTTTTGATAATATTATAGCCCAAATTTGGCTCGCGCGCTACGCGCTCGCAAATGTCTCAGATGGGATACAATTATCAAAATGTGTACAGAATACACTACCTTCAGGTTATATAAGCCAAAATTTCGGCTGCTCTACGCGCTCGCAAATGTTCTCAGATGGATGACAATTATCAAATGTGTACAGATACACTACCTTCAGGTAATTATAAGCCAAATTTCGGCTCGCGCTACGTACGCGCTCGGAAAAAAAAGTTCATTATACTGACCCCTGACTTCGCGCTTGAAATGATTGCACTTTTTCACATTTCGAACCCCCCCCCCACGTAAAATCCTTATTATTCGGGCCTAATATGTTAGCATGAATTTTTCTAAAACTTGTGCCCCTCACTTTTGAAAACGCTCCGCCAGCCCTGTTCTCTTGGATGAATAAAGCATCTTTCCTAACAGTAAATTCCGTCTTGTAAGAAATAAATAAAAGAAACTTGATTGTGTTTAAAAAATAATAACAAAACTATGTTGAAATAAGTGTGTAATCATATTGTCTAAATTTTTGGTCCATTTAAATTGAACATGCAGGTATTAATCAACAAGTTGACGACACATCAAAGCTAAATGGTCTCTTACAAGAAAGCTTTTTTAATTTTACAATTTTATTATTATTTGTTTTTCTTTCTTTATTTTAATCTTAAGTTTTGGAAGGCAAGTCTTCACTTTTAGAATACACCAAAATGGTCGACAACATTCTCGTTATGAACTAATATTACAACATAAGATTTTATATACATTTATAAATCACGTATTTAGCAACTTTATGCGGGCATAAAGAGTAGTTACATGACGTCCTTGTACACAAAAACATCGAATAACAAGGAAGTTAGTTATAAGCCCAGCTGGCAGCGGATTATCGTATCATCGTTATCAAAGACCATCGCTGCGCGTAATCATTGCATGGTTAAATTCTGACTGCCGTAAATGTGTCCCCTCGCTCTCACTCACTAGGACGTGACCTTGCACGAACCAATCAAAACCGATAATCACACTGTCGGTCTATAAGCAGAAATTTCATTTTACAAGCAGTAGATAAACTCTGCGCGTGGCTAATAAAACCCATGATCAAGGGTTAACTCGCGCTCGAAAAACCCATGATCATGGATTTTAACTCTGCGTGCTCTTGATAAAACCCATGATCATGGGTTTTAACTCTGCGCATGGCAGATAAAACCCATGATCATGGGGTTTAACTCTGCGTGCTCTTGATAAAACCCATGATCATGGGTTTTAACTCTGCGTGCTCTTGATAAAACCCATGATCATGGGTTTTAACTCTACGTGTACTAGATAAAAACCCATGATCATGGGTTTTTAACTCTGCGTGCTCTTGATAAAACCCATGATCATGGGTTTTAACTCTGCGTGCTCTTGATAAAACCCATGATCATGGGTTTAAAACCCATGATCATGGGTATTTTCAAATATGCAACAGTTCGCATTCCATAACACACCTTGCTCTGGCTGCCTACAAGAATGACCTGCGCAGGCACAGCGCACAACCTGCAAACAAAAGTGGTTACCCCTCACATTGACGGTTCGCTTGTTTGCAATGCATTCGCAACGCTTGGACCTACGCACATGTCACGAATGGTCTGCGTGTGTCTGGCGCTGGTATTGCGCGCTCTGCGAATGTCTGGCGCTGGTGTTGCGCCCGACGCTGTGCATATCTGGCGCTCTGCCGGCGTTTAAATCCATGCGTCGAGCTTGACGCAGATATTTGAGCATGCTCAAAATTTTCAGACGCACAACTGCGCACAACGACGAATCAAACAGCGTTCATCTAGCGCGCTCGACGAGTGAGCGACGAGTGTCAGCTACAACCCAGCGCAAGACAACGCATTGCCCAAAACTGCTACTTTTTTTGTGCGCTGGCCGTGCGTCGTGTAGCTGTGACCGGGCCATTACGTAAGTTTTATTATTGCTTATTAACATGATTAATGAAAATCTCAAGCGCAGTCACATCGCAAGACCAACGCATTGAAATTTGTGAAAATTGCCGAGAATGCGCACATCGAGCGCATATA
>CALNVZ010000994.1:2584-12619 GCA_940671915.1 Paracentrotus lividus
GGGGGTAATTGTCCCGGGGGTAATTGTCATCTTTCTTTTAGTCCGTCTTCAGCGGGGTCCCTTTCAAATTAATTGAAAAATCTTGTAATATTCAAAAGGTGAAAGAGGTAAATAAATGATTGAAATTCTCAAGATAGCCGATGCAATGATAAGAGAGAAATATATAAAAGTAGATTGTGCATGCGTGAGAGAAGTAAAGAAGACATTTAAAATAAATACTTTTTTTCATTTTCAACATTTTTAGAAATTACCTGCTTCTTCGCCAAACATCTGATGAGCTGAGAGAAACAGGTGAGACGAACTAGACCGCGTAAGTCGACGTACGCAGGTCTGGGGTACGCATCTTCAGCGGCCATCGGCGAATGAGCTCTGAAGCGGTGAGCAGAGAACGAACTGAGGTGTGACGAGCTATGGATGATGTAGAAGGATAACCTCATCTCCTAACAAGATTTGCTGTAAGGGTCTGTTCATCGTAACTTTCTCATGTTTTGGAGTCTTCAATTCGCCATAGTGAAAATGATGATAATGGATAGCTGTTAAATTAAAGTTGGTGCAAAGTCATTACAAATTTAATACGTATCATGTAAGTATAGAATTAAATCCAAAGACAATCACAATACAGTGACCAATATAGAGGAAGAGATTTGCCAAGAAGATGGGAAATTGTGAAATACTGGGAAGTAAAAGATTGAAAAGTAATGGCATATGAAAACGCTGCTTACAATTTCCACTTGATCGAATCTTCATTCAATTTTAACCAATTTAGATACAAGTTTAAAAGAAATATAATGCCCGAGATATTTACGCAGCATTTTATTGTTTCTCCTTAATTTCTACCAAATATGCCAACAACGCTTTTATCATGATATGTTATTGATGAAATTTTTAGGAGAAAAAATATCTTCTTTTTGAAAAGGTGATCAAATTGGAGGTCAGCCCAAAACAGTATGCCGCGGATGTAAATAATCTGGAGTATTGTTGAGTGGGTAGCAACGTAATTGCTACTCTCGCATATCCCAGCCTATTTCATCTACTCCTGACTCCATATCGTAGCGAGGATCCTTTGGTAATTTCTGTGGCGAAGATCGCCAGTTTCTTGCGACACTGAAAGTAAGTAAAAGATCATAAAAAAATACTTGGTGTTTGTACCCGGTTGCTTATGATGTCATATTGAAGAAGCAGTGTTTTTAGTATATTCCTCATTTAGGGTGGAAAAACATCCTCAAAAGAGTGTTTATTAAATTAAGAACCGTTAATAAAGTTCATATCCCCCTTTCCCAATTTTAAAGATTCGATAATTGTTCGGGAAGCTGTTTTGTGTCAGCTTCATCGCGTTTTTTTGTCCATCCTAGATTTAGTAGAATTTGACCTCCATCAATATGTTTGTGTCATCTGCTAACGCTCATTGAAATGATAGTTTTATGTCTGAAATAGCTCCATGAAACTGAAATGTAATAATAAAATCATGACTTTTGTTGCTAAACTCAATTGATAATTAATATTTAGTCTATAGTAGTTTCCTGAACTGAACTGCTAATAATACACTCATGACAATTTTCTCCATATATTGTCTATATTTACTAACATGTAATAATGTTCACATGCTCCCATGAACTACACTAACATTTTTATTCAAGAAGTTAGGCAGATGTTTAATGCTGTGAAAATACATGTACAGTTCTACCCTCATCCCCCCGATTTATTATATTTTGAGTTTATACAGATAATCTTTCAATGTACTCGTAAATTTACTTTTAATAATAAAATATAATAATTAATAGTAATAATTGAATGGTATTATTTACAAAATCAAAACTCGTAGCCACAACAGCCAAATTGCATATGATCTTACAAAGTTTGTATCACACAATATATATATGGTAATTAGTGAGCGGTGAGATATATTTCACAGTCGGTTGGCTTCTCTCACATAATTATGCATTTAATAGAAATCTAATGGCGAACGTATAATGCATTTAATTATTAATCCAATTACATGATGTCGCATTTGTCATGCTAACAGAGGCAGAAGATTACATGTCATATTGGTACGAAGTTAGAGTATGGAATATTAGCGGATATCAATTAGACTAAATCCCACGTAGGTCAATCGCTACGGCTCCAGTCGAACAAGAGATACACAATACTTGATAATTATACGGTCGGAGTGAACAAGGTAATTTTGGTTTGCAGGAATTCACCATTGAGTCTAGTCACACACACCACGCCACGCCTGAACTTATATTCCATATGAATTTTCCTTCGAATAAATAAGTTCTGAATAATTAGAGCTTAAATACCTCAAAAAATGATACGACTTCAACACACTACACGACACACTCATCATTTGTGCCATACGTTCGTATTACCGTCATTCCACGACCTTCTCGTTAATGTCAAACTCTAATTTGTGTCTCTATATAGTCTCACATGTTACTTGTTTTTCAAAAACAAACTAAAAGCTATCTTTAATATGATTGAATCTGCTAAAGATCATGTTATTATTGTAAAATCTCACGTAATTATCCACTATCCTTCCTGTGGATATGTATTCTCTGTAGGACTAATGTAAAGACAGCATACAGGTATCTTATTGGAAAAAAGTGATATGAAAAATGAATGTTTATGAGCCAGGTGTTAAAGGAGATTGATTTTATTTGGTATCAGGAACCGACCCGACAAGGACCGACAGAAAGAGGCCACCCAGAAAGAAGTTCCCTGATCCTGTATGAAACAAAAAAAAAAAACAAAATAACCATCCGTACATTCTCCTCTCCATCTCCTCTCATCCTTAATGTCGATCCAACATTGCATGTACTGTCGGTATTACTTCGAGTACATCATTCTTGTGCCAGCTTTCCTACCCCACTGCTTCCGTGTTTCCTGCCCTTGACTTTCTTTAAGTGTGAGCTTCACATTCTGCTTTTACCTTCCCACACAAGTGTTACTTGAGTAATGGTATAAGGTTAGTTACTTTTGTGGATATAGATCATTGATCGAAGTTTGGACCACCTGCTATAATATCATATTTATGTCTCAGTAGTATCAGCTTTGCCTTCTAGGCCATTATGTGTTTTAGGGTTGCTGACCATGTATAAGATTTTTGGGGTGGAAGTGAAAAGGAGTACTCTTTGCCTTTCGTGGATAATGTTACATCTCATCTTGTTTTCCCTTGGGCATTTGTAATGTACGACTGATTACGTGTGTTTTCATTGCTTGACCTTCTCTTTGTTGATTCCAATCATGATCATTTTTGAGGGGGAATCTTTTTTAGGATTTAATAATTAATTAAATTTCCTATCAAAAAACTTCAAAGGAGTGGTGTTTTTGAAAACAATTAAAGCAAGTATGCATCAATGAACTCAAGTCAAAACCAATTGCAAATTTTAAATATCAGAAATTTGATTGAGTGGTTCATAGACACATATTCTATCGATGAAGGAGAAATGTTACATTAGAATTTAAGATAAAAAATAAAACAGTTGCAAATAAGTTATTAGTAAACACTTAATGTGAACATGTTAAATAAGGCATATTAAAGTGTACTTATTTTATTTCCTTCAATGTGTTATTCCCTGCTTACATATCCTCAGAAAAGTTCAATCCACAAAAATGGTTAGACTCTTTGCTTCTGCTTATAATTACTTGTAACATGATGATAAGGGTGGTACTTCACTATGAATGTAAATTTATAGTAGTAAATAAAAGTATAAGTTGTATATTGGGCATAACTAAAGAATACTTTCCTGGGGGATCAACACACCCACTTTAATATTAGTGAAACGAGAATACCACAATTTCCGGAAATGTCTTTTACATCACTTAAACATCTGTTAAATCGGACGAAATATTTTAATTTTCGTATCTGCCCTTTATAAAGTAACTTTTCATAAAAACCAATAGCATAATTGTGTGCCATTGGCATATGTCAGTTATATATACCTATCAAAAATTTATGACATCATTTAGCTGATACATTCACTCTCTATTCATTGTGTTATTATTCTATTAATTGTTAACATGAGGTGTTGTGGTGAAGAAAATAGAAATTCACAATTTGTTAAAACCGCTGTCTTTTTAAAATATATACTTCTCATATTTGATTTTTTGTTCAAGGATGGATAATTTTGCAACTTTTTTTCCCAGAGATCCTTTTTTACGCTATGCCCCTTCATAGCTTCCAATGATAACTTCAAGTGGGATATAAATCGTAGTTGTGATATCTTGGACAATAAAATATGTAATCTTATTTTGGAATAGTAAATTATATATATTTAAATATTATCAAATGAGGGAAATCTTATTATGTTTATTCAGCAACTGAGTTCACATAGATCATGCATTGTGGCATTGAGTATTCCCAATCTGGAAATTGATAGGTTGTGTCTCTTAGTTGAAAAAGGAAATTGCAAAGGGCTTTGTTTTTTCCTGTAAATAGAAACCGTCCTTAAAGTCCTCTTGAAGTTCTTGATAATCTAAACTTGGATTTTTTTCTCTTAAGACTACTTCTGTAATATTATGCTGCCAAATGAAATGAAATAATATACCAAAAGGATAATGAAAAGCTATAATATCAATTATATTGAAACCCTTAACACTAAAATGTTTTCTTCTTCTTGAAAGTAAAATGTAAAAACATATAAGATGTATGGGGGTGTGCGAAACACTTAAATAAAATTATGTGATTCCTGTAGCGCATATTATAAATGAAAGTGCTTCAACATATTTAAAGACAATAAATAATGATATCATCCTATGATATTGTTGAAACATTTTTAGAAGACATATATAAAATTAATAGGCATGCAACTTCATAAAAATATTGAATGAAAACTACTGATAATATGGGAATACAGATGTTTATATTGCAGATTAATGTTTACTAATTGTTTCTGAATTTATGAAGAGTTTAACATTTTAAGGGATAGTTATGTAGTTATTATTATAATGTTTTAATAACATTTGCAGTAAGTATGAATGTATTGAATTAATGAATATTGTTACAGTAATAATGTGATTGTTGTTGTCTGTTTGTACTGTGAGTCCAATAGGTGCACGACGATGTTACATTAATAATACACAAGGAGGAATGGTAGAATCTGCATCCTGAAAAGAACGTCCGTGGAGTGGCCATGCATAACCTGAGTTTGTACTTCGAGTATATTTGATATATATGGATTGTGATTCTCGATACTTTATACCTGGATTGATTGTTCCCCGTCTACCCATTTCTTTGCACCTCTGAGTTAAATGTTGGTGATTTCATGGATATTTGTGAATGTAACAATGTATTATTCTGTTTTAATTTCCAAATTCTACTGATAGAATTTTGTAATTCCGCATATACAAAATATTCAACATCCCCATGCGCATGAGACCTGATACGAAAAAAATAGATACTTGTGATTGTTTTTGAAGGTCATAGGTTAAGGTTTCAGTGATGCCATTCTGCCATCGGAATAATGCAAAAGACATGGTTTTCAAAACAAAAAATGCTGTTACAGAATCGTAGCTTGCTGATTGTTGTTGTTAAAGTGAAAAGGTAATGCAAGTATATCTTATTCTAGGAAATTGAGGAGTAAGAATTCAAAATTGAGGATCTTCTAACTATGAATTATTTTATTTTCATATTATATGAGGTAATTCTTTTTCGAACTGCATTAATTACATTATGAGATATATTAAGTATATTACAAATTTACGAACTTTAAATGAACGTTTTAGAAATCACATTGGCAAGTTTCAATTCCATTTCGAAGAAGTTGTTGCATGCCATTTGTTTCTTACTTCTTCCAAGACAGGAATGTTACCCTTTGAATGCATGAAGGCTCTGAAATTTTGCTTTTGCTGTCAGTTGTAGAAATAGTGAATGGCAAGAGAAAACGTGCATTATGATAGGGGGGGGGAGGGGGGAGGGGGAGGAGGGGGGGATGAATAGATAAAACTGTTGACCTGAATACTGGAGATAAATAATAGATTGGTACATAGTTTAATTATCTAGTCATTGTATGATATGAATAAATTGACATGTTGTATGTAGATGAGGATTTATGTGGGAATGAGTAAGACTGAGTTATAGAATCCTATCGATCTGAGAGTCTGAACTGCAAACGGACACGAGCTAGAGAGAACAATATACATTCCAGTGAATGCATGTATAGTGGCCGCATAGTTTTGGGGACGTAGCATGGGAGTCAGTTTGGGATATGACTGAGGTATTAGAGCTGGTTGGAGTGAGGCAATGATGAACAATTTAAAAATTTAAATAAAGTAATGTTCTCATTTGTTATGGTCAAAGAGAGGAGTTTTTTTTTTTGGTGCTATTTAAGTAAACGCTAAGTTATGAAAATCAATCTCATTTTTTCATAAATATATTCGAAATAATTTTATAAGAGAAAGAAAGAGATATTAAAAGAAGAAAGAAAGTATAGATATAAATCAATATCATGAGAATATAACCTAGAATGGAATGATCGGTAATGGACATATACAATTAAATTGTCCTTATTATTCTATTTATAACTTCAATCAGTTATTTTATGTGAAGTATAGTCCCATTTTCAACCATATGTGAGAATTGGGTATGCAAACGTACCATTAATATTGCACCACTTATGGGATGAGGAATTTATTTTTAAAATGACATTACCATAACTATTTGATAGATAAAGGGGAGACTAGGGGTAATGTGTGGCCAATTTTCAATTCCTAACTAAAATTAACATGAAAGTCGACAATGATATTCTAATTTATGTAAAAAGTACGTCCAATCTATATCCTATAATATACAAGAAAGTAAACCAGTTTCTGCTACTCTCATTTGCATATTAATTACCATTATGTTAAATTTGGGGGGCCAATTACCCACGGTTTGGGTATTTATGGCCCTATTGTAATGAGTATAATTTCAGAGAGATAACTGTCAATTATGATGGTAATGGTAATAAATGTGATTGGAGTTTAAAGTAAGTCCTAAATAAAATTGTGAAATTGGTGATACTCTGTGGCCAGGGTTTAGGAATTGTAATGAAGGTAGAATTTGGTACTTAAATTCCTATTATTTATTGGGGTTTCACCATTAATCTGGGTCCGATTTATGCCAAATTCAAAGTAGTAGTTTGTTTTAAAAACGGCCGACACACCCCGGACTAACCACCCAACATCGGAGGTAATTAATAAACCAGTAACGATACCCCGGAATTTGTAATTCTAGGAGGCGGGGCGTTGGTAAGGGTTCCGGAGTTGAATGTTTTTGGCCGGGCGACAATTTATCCGTCTCCAACTCCGTTTGGTTCCGCTCAAGAAACTGGTTGTTTTTTATTTCCAATGGGTCGAACTAAGACAAATTACAAGAATGACAGACACACAATGTGAATTCATTACACGGAATCATTCGCCCACACGTAAGAACCCTAGACGGACGACCAGGACATAGCGGACCCACCGGGGGCTTTAATATTGCACGCGGGAAGGTTCAATACCACCCGGGGCCTAATCCTGGTCCGGTCTCCCCCCGAGACAATAGGAGCCTGCCTAATGTCCCCCGGGGGCTACAGAATATCTCGGTGGTTGAGGATATGATTGATTGATTAATAATGCGTTGTGCAATGAATATTAATCACTTGTACCGCCATGACCACTATCAGAATTGCAAAACACCCACACAAGGGTTTAGGACTAGTGCGTGTTTGTTTCAACGCTATGTTGTTTCCTCATATTTTCGAACATTTGGACGCACGCCTTTGATTAGTAACCTTCACTGAACGTATCCTTGTTTTTGAGTCATATCATCATAAATAAATCACATTCACTTTTCCAGAACCTCTGCGGGACATTATGTACCTCTACCCACTAGTGACTTCCGAGAGAATCACAAAAAAAAAAATAAAATCCGACACCCCCACGCACTCGCCATAACAGTGACTCCTTCGTAAATACAAATAGATACTTTATGGTTATTATCTTTTATTAATATAAAAGATCGCATTTGGTTCACCCTTTACCGGAGTTCCACGTTGCAGCTACCGAGGCATTCAGCATAAATGTAATTTACAACTGTTACTTTCTCCCCTCCTAATCTATTCGGTTTTAATGAGACTGATACACCAGCTGCCAGTAATCTCGCGTCTTTCTTGGACTCAATGGTTAAATTTGTCAATGTTAAAGTGCATCGGTAAGCGCATAACTCTTAACTACAGCAAAGAGGCCTTAATAGGAGACGTTATCCAGCAAAGACCAACTCACGCCTTACCGCGGGGCGGACGGCGGGATCTCCAGAAGGGGCCTAATTGCCTCCGCGGGGGGTAATTGTCACCCGGGTATTCCTCGGGGCGGTGAATTGTCCGGGGGTTAATTCCGGGGGTAATTGTCCCGGGTTTGTCGTGTCGGGGAGGGCGTAATGTCAGGTATTGTCCTAGGAAGCCGATTAAAGGATATATTGAGTTGTTCTCTATCTCATTATAACTGAACGTGTCTCTTAGTAACTCTTAAATCCTAACATGTATCTATTTACAATTAATGGAAGCATATGTGATTATAAAGGGTTTCTTAACTTAGACTAGCACTTAAACAACCATAGAATCTTAACTAACCTCTCTGACTTTATACATGAGTTAACTTCCGGTTAGTCTTATATTCTTTATACAAAAGTAATATGTTTCATCATAATATTTGTATCAAAACAATATTATGAATATACAACTTGATCTATCTTCTATTTCTGAATCTGAATCATTCTAAATATATCTTATATACACTAAAACAATCATCACACACAGGATGTTTCTCCCAAATCAGGGTTTCTACACTCCTGCCGCATAGATAATACTTTTAAGCAAACAGGGGGCAGGGGTAAGGAAATCCTTTGTTCTCAAACCATGTGCGCTCCTCCACACAGACCCCAGTGAGAGTACACCCAATGTTATGTAATACTCCCTACTGGGGCTGTGCGTAGTAGACACACACTTTGTTTACACACTGTACTTGACACACACTGAATATATGTCCCTAGTGTATTCACTAGATATAATACACTAATAAGTTCAGGGGGTGTTTCACAAAGAGTTAAGTAGACTTAGAGTCGCACTTAACTTCTACGCGCATCTTGTTTTATAACGCGCAATTTAATTGATAGATTTCACAATGGCGCGCATCCCGTGAGCATGGTCAATCCAATGAGGTGATGCGTAATATAACGCACAAAGCTAACGATTTAAGTGCGATTTTTAAGTCTACTAAGGGGGCCGTCACACTGAGGTCGTTCTATAACGTTCTTGCCCGTTTTTGCCCGTTTTAAAAAAAAATGCTGAACGGGCTTTGGTTGCGTTCGGTACGTAACGAACTCATTTTTAATTGGAGTTCCGAACGCTTCGGAACTTCCGTCAACTTAAATCTCTGCCGCCTTAATTGATGCCAACATACAACAGCCTTCTACTTCCACTCTCATTTCGTTTTTAGGTAAAGGAAATTCAAACCTTCTATCTAATATGCATTTTGTATTTCAAGTAAAACTATGACATATATTGATATATGAAGTATAACGTTATTGGTGGAGAATGCTGTATAAGTATGTATTGAAGTAGTTGGGTGAAGGAAGTGTGAGGTTGCTTGGTTCATCATTGGGTAAAAGCCCAAAACAAAGGAGTTTGAGCTGGGACATGTGCAAGCGAATCTTAGAACTTGGAGTTTAACTTAATAATACCTATCATGTAGAGCTTTCAGAAGTATGTGAGAGTAAGAAGTGAGCTTTACATTTCCTCTATTATAGTTCGCAGTGATCCTGTGCTCAGATAAATGTGTAATAGAATTGGAATATTTGATAAACTTTCTTATAATCCTGGGGGGTGTTTAACAAAAGGTTAATACCCCCGTCACCTGAGCTCGGGTTCCTTACTAACGTCCTTACAAATTTTGCCGAACGGGCCATCAGTCCTGTGTGTAAACTGAGGTGGACGTGTAATATTCCTTAACGAATCTGTTTTACGAATTCATGGACTAGCTCGGTCGGATTTTCAAAAAGTGTTCAAAAAAATCGGG
>CALNVZ010000994.1:12928-34672 GCA_940671915.1 Paracentrotus lividus
GTGTCTGGTGAACGGGTCAAGTTTACACTAGGACTGAACGTTTAGTGCAGACCTTTTAGAATTAGTACATTACTGTTTACCAATCTGTTTACGACTGGCGAACGGCCCGAACGGAGAGAACGGAAGGCATTCCGTTTTTTGAACATTGTTCAAAAAATCTACTGGCTTCAGTTCTAATTAAAGTTAGTGACAAGTCCTTAAGGGTACGGACTTCTCTGAACTAGAAGGACGTACTACGAACGTGGTACCTAACTTTTATCATGCTGGCGCATAGGCACTTCTTAGTTGCCGTTTGGACGTGTCGAACGGTATAGAGTGAACGAGCCAGTTTATCGTTTGAACTGGACTAAACACGTATGCGGATGCGATAAAGACGGAATTGACGTAACAGAGAACTATTTATGAACTGCCTGCATCGTATGCCAGAAATTATTTTTCAAATTTAAGTTCAACGACCAAGCACTCCTTATTTTAGAGCAAAGTTGAAGGGGTTGAACGTCCATTGTTCTCCCAAACAATGAGGATTGACCCGAACGCACTAGCGAACGTTTCAATTATCGATCGGTGAGTGCGTTCAAACGGAAACGAACGTAGCGATTATCTTTATCCCTCTTTTTGATTTCCTGTCGGCAAATGATAGAATTGAACGATGTAACGTGGTAAATAGTGGAAGCATGGAGAGAAATCCTTTTCTGAAACTTTTACTTCCAACTTACAACGCATATATCGCCTTATCTTTGTTTTCTTTTTCGTTGTTCAGTTTAGTTTTCCTAACCTTTTAATGATTCTCTAGTCCGGGAAATGTAATAATTTATTATTATTATTTTTTTTTTAAATAAGTTTTCATACAAATCTTCATTAATCCTTTCAATTCATGATGTTATTTAAACAATACATAAATCATGGAGTTACTCTTTAAACTTTCGCATTTGTACTTCAAGGATCAAGGACTAATCATCGGGTTGTTTTGTTTCTTCATCGGAGACGTCTCTAATACTATTTATACGTGGCGATTCCGTCGCGGAGACGTCTCCGCGAAGTGTGATACCACCCTAAACATGCTAAAAGCTTTTGGCTCTTCTGTTCTTGTGATACAATATTTATTACTGAATAATTTCTTCATCATGAACCTACTAAGAATTTTCGCATAATATGTTTTATAATTTTCGGAAACAAGTAAGTTTGTAATTTCAATAAATTAGACCTACGTTTAATAAACATCTGTCTGAAAATGGTTATGATTTCGGAAACTTATGCTTTCGTTATTTCGATGTGTTGGGGAATTTTAGAGCGCATGTTCATTTTGCGTTGAAAAAAAAAATGTCTCGGAAATTTTTCTCTTCTGTCCTGTTTGTTGATACATTAAATTTTTATTCTATAATCACGGCCTATTTTCACATTATTTCGTTATTTCTAGCGGAAACAAGTCTTCGGGTTTTGTGATGCCGTTTAAACCTTTTTGGGAAAATAATTCTGATTTACAGCGCTTTCATTTTTATTACAACTTTCTTTCTTTTTTTTGGGGGGGGGGGCAAAATTGAAAGACCAGGAAATGACCGAGCGGACAAAGCAACCTCTTTTTAATAACCCTAGCACGCTCCGCTTCTCCAACAGTAAGCCCATGTCCTGGTCTTTCAAGTTTTCATCAATTCCTACAAAAGGTGTTGCCTCATGGAAAACAAAAATGGCCATTTCGGGATGAATAGAACATGGGCTTTTGTCGGGAGGGGCGGCGCGGCGCGCTGTGAGGGCTATTGAAAAGTATAAGGCGCGGAGGTAGCTCTATACTCCCAATTATGTGTTAGTACTCTCGCCCGCTATTGTGCCCGTCACATTGTCGGGACCTCCTTTCAAGATTAAACTTAACTTTTTAATCTAAAGTATTCCTCTTAGCGATTAAACTTGTTTGTCGGGATGTTCGTTTGTCCAAGAACGATTTGAATTAATAATTTCAAATATGAGAAGGGGTCTACTATTCCAAAGGTTTATTTGACCAAGAAATAAATAGGGTTCCAAATGGGTTTTAGGAAAACAAAAACACACGCCATATTTTGTTTTATGAACAAAGATATGGAGTAAGATATAATGTATGTGTTTAGGCAAACGAACCTTTGGAGCGACCTACTCTTTTTTCAGACGTCAAACAAAACTTAGGAATAACGCACTTTTTCTTTTTGCTTTTTTTTTCATATTTACAGGCCTAAATATTACGTTCTTTTCTTTCTTTTTTGTTGTTGTTGATGTTGTTTGTTTTCCTTTTTGTCAGAAGATAACACTTCACTTTGTTTAACGTGATGTAGGCCTGGCTAACTTAGCAATTAATAAAAAGAATTTATAAAACATAACATAAGTATGTAAGTCTTTTTTCTCCTTTTAATCCTAGGGTATTTTAAAAAACGAAACATTAATAAAATATAAAATATAAAAAATTAAAATTAAAATTAACAAATATATAGTATATTTCGTTTTATTTCGCTTTATTCCGCCACAGTCGTCACATGAAATTACCGCCCTTGGTTGTTGTTGTTTCTTTATTGCTGAATATTTTGTTTTATTTTTAAAAAAATAACAAAAAAATACCGTCAGAAAAAGTGAACACATACATGCATTTTATCTATGTTTATCGCTTTTGTCATCCGTCTGCAACCATGGCAATTGATTCCCAAACAATGCCCTGAATTGTTTCTGAATAATTGCTACTTCAGGAATAACTAAAGCGTATCTGAAATTCTTTCTTGGCCTAAAGTCGATTTGCGGAACTTTTTGTGAGGGGAATATATTTTCTCAAAAAGACGCATATTTTACATGCGCCATAGTTTAAATGATTTTCAAGGCCTGAAAATAATAAATAAAAATTGCATGATCCCATGAACCATATTTTCAGAAGAAGTCTTGCTGTAAAACAATTCATGAGAACTTGTGCGCCAATAGCAATAATAATTGCCTTTCTTGGGAGCGTGATTACAGAAACAAAAATAGTGTTCCTGCAATGGAAATGCGCGGCGGCAGTATCTAAATCGCTTGCATCAACATTACAAATGCTCCGTATATGTTCGTGGTATAATAGCCCATGCTTTGGTCAGGTATTGGAATTTAGGAAATACGAACGCGTTCGTGCACAGACGTTTAACTCACGCCATTGTTACGAGGTGCGAACTCGTTCTGAACGTGGTGATTAATCCGCCCTTTGTTCCGATTTCAAGCCTCAGTTGAATGGGGAAACGAACGCGTTCGTTTTAGGGATTAAAATTTAAGTACAACGTTCGGAACATAACCGAGCCTTCGTGATATTTTATCTCTTGCGCCTAAAACAATGTGATGCCTTTCAAACAGGTAACACTGACTCACCTCTCATTTAGGGCTGGGTTGTTCCACTTTTTGTGAGGGGGTGGAACATATCAAAATTTTTGAGGGGGGGTCATATTTCCATGGCCTCAACATATATATATTAAAAAAAAAAAAAAAAAAGTTAATTAGAACGCATACGTTTAAATTCGAAAAAATTTGTTTCAATGAAGAAATTCAAAATCATCACCTTCACTTCAAATAATATAACTAGAGGGGCCGTCAAAGGCGGCAGACCCACGCCTTGGTGGCGCTACAGAGTAGTTGTAATACTATACTATGGGGTCAAAACTGAAATCTACAAAGAATCTGCAGGGATCAACCAATCATCACCTAAATCTAATCGATTCTTTCCTTTTACTATCCAAACAATCCCTGAAAATTTGGTGCAAATCCGTTCACCCGTTCTCTAGTTATCTTGTACACAAACAAACAAACATACGGAACCCTTTACAATACCCTGCCGATTTCATCGGCGTGGGTTAATGATGTAGCGTCGCTCGGCTGGCACTCAACTGAGCTGATGCAGTAATTCGCTCACCCATTTCACAATGCATTATGTAGACTCTATGTAGGAAAGCCGAATTTACGTAAATTTTTACCTTTTTTCATGATTTAACACGAATATTGATACCCGATGACTCTTTTTGCATAGATAGTTGTTGAACATGACTTTGCAATGGTTTTTGCATGTCTATCGTAGTTATAAAGACCCTTTTAGGCGCGTGTGGTGATGATTTCGATTTTACCTGAATGCACGTTTGATTGCAAGTTCGATATGTACACAAAGACGTCGATGTACAAAGATTCATTACCTTGCATTCGTCGTATGGATGGTTTCTCGCGCACGACATACATAGATTGCGAGTGCAGGCTTGGGCCACGGCAAAATCTTGTCGATCCTCACCGCGTGATGCTTCCGTGCATGCGAGTTCTGTGCACGGCTACAGAGTAGTGGTAATACTATATTCATCGGCGTGGGTAATAATTGTATACGTATTGCTTTGAATATGTTCATGTATACATGACATGTTGCATTTTACATGCAGTATATTCAGATAAGGTAAAGTACGTGGTACAGTGTAATATCAAGGTTTGAATAAAAGAACGTTATGCAGGATAGAACCAAAAAATAAATAGAATTGCAGGAAATAGAATGTACCTGAAGTTCAGTTTATCTTGGAAAGTACAGCAATAACAAATAGCACATATTCCCGTAGCTCAACCAGATTCTCGTGTGATCTTTTAATCTGATACACTTACCTGTCCAAAGCTGAGAGAGAAAAATGAAGGTACTCCTTGGAAATATTGCAACTAAGAGCTTGAGAGTATTGTGATGTTTATAAGATGACCAAGTTATTCTTTGAGAACAAGGCGTTGATGGGGTTAATTATTTCAGTTCAATCTATAATAGTTCTAGTGTTCTTGCAATATTTAAAACTCTTCGGAAGACTTGTCCTAACTTGTTCCTTTATTGGCCATTTGATGAGAAGTGGTCGCAGTTCAAGGTCCAGACAATGCATTAGTTGCCATGCTGGGTGAAATCCAAAATATCTGCTAGTCCACGATTTTGAAAACCACGTCGAAGACGAACAAGTGTATTAATGAATTCTTCATACACAGTCAATATCCTTGAACGATGTTCCTGAAAAGTAAGGCCATTAAAATAAAAAGAATATTAGACAGGCATTATAAACTCCCTTGAATGGCATCTAAATAATAATATTAATAATAATAATAATATATATATATATATATATATATATATATATATATATATATATATATATATATATATATATATTTATTTATTGGCCTCTCTCATCATGATCTTTATTCCGTACATGAATTCATTTGATTTTCAAATGTACTAAATTATTAAAACAGTAATTCAAATGAGTTATTATTATTATTCTATTCGGCAGAAAGATGACTTACAATATAAATAAAATTGATTGCCTATAAAAACATATTATTAAAGAATGACAATGAAAATGACATTAATATTGCCAAGCTCTAATTAAAGAAATGTTGGCATTCAATTGGTGAAATAAACCATTTGGTCCAATATCTAAAATACACTCCTTCTAAAAGGTGAGATTGTTATTCAAAAATGATTTTCATGTATAGATTCAAGTACAGAATTATAGAACATGAAGTGAACATACCTCAGATCTAGCTGGAGAAGCTTTCGGTTTGCTGAATCCCTTCCAGTACCTCATTTTGATGTCATTTCTTTCAGAAAGTTGAACAAATAGCTCAGCAGGACCAGCTTCAATCATGTAAAAGGGAAAAGAGATATCATGTTATGAATTAAAATAATAAGAAATATTGTTATGTACGTGTATACATTGCTCATGATAATACATCATTGGAAAATAGGTGAACAATCAGAAATACAACTCACCGGTATAAAAGAAGTAGGAGTCGTCTGACGAAGAAACACATTCTATGAATCTGGAGCGCGTGAAACTGAAAGCCCATGGGTCTGTAAGCTGTCTGTCTTCGTAGGATGCAAGGTGTTTGAGTGATGCTTCTGTTTGCGAAGCTTTATCTGTGTTGAATGTGATAGAGATGTTGTAGATACGATGGAGGCGTCTGGCATTCTGCATGAAAAATTAATGAAAAATTAATGTTAATTATTATTATTATTTTTTTTTTTTCATTTTTTTTTTTTGGGGGGGGGGGGGCTGCACCATCATTCTTATCTTTTACTAATTAAATTTGATTCTGGCAAGAGTTCCTTTTGCGACAGCCACCATAATTGAAAAATAAAAATGTGGAAATGGTTTACAATAATGTTTTAAATATAGACGAGAGTCTAGGGTTAGGCCGGGTTAGATTAAAAAAATGATTTTTTAATAATTAAACAAAAATAATAAAAAAATACAACTTAGTTTATTTAGTCAAACAAGATAAAACGAATAGGGTAGATGTAGGGAATGCCGGACAGTAGGGAATATCGGACGGTCACCACATGTCCAGCCCTAGCTGCCAACATAAGATCAACTGAGTTGAAATACCGCCATCTATTGGTCAGGTGGTCTGTCTGGGAAGGTTGAATGCTGAATTCGGCAACAACAAGTGAGAAATCTCCGAGAAAACTATCACAATCTGTCAAGGTAGGAAAATTTGCAGCCTGATGTAAAAAGTGACATTTTAGAGAATGTGATGGTATAAAAATAGAATTGGGGCATGACCTCTATTTCATGCATTATGGACATGTGTGGAGGGTGGGCCAAACGTGTATGGAGTGTTTGCACTGTACAAAGCATATGTATTGGGGTGGCAGTGTGTTGAAAAGTGCTAGTCAGTCATTTTTGTGTGTAGGGAATACCGGACACCACATTGACGGTTGTTTGTTTTACTTCCGGGTTGAGTTGCTAAGCATGTGGATCAAATAGTAAGTTGTATATATAAAGTATTATATTTCTTTATTAAATTGTTTGACAATTTTGAAATGTCTATTTCTCTTTATTATTATTGTGATATGTCATGATCTACATGAGATATAAAGTTATTCTGAGTGTTTTGAAATTTTGTAGTAAAATGCATATAATCTTCTAAAAATAAATAATGTTATAAAAAATCAATACAAACATGTTAAGTTGATAGTTTACATTCAAATCAGTGCTTCCAGACAGATCTTTATACAAAAAAAAAAGGGTAAAAACATACTGTCCGGTATTTCCTACACTGTAGGGAATGCCGGACAATTTACGATGACGTCATTATTTGCATATAACTGCCTCAACAAATATTTGATTACCTCAATTTTTTTGGAAAATAAAGTTGAATGATGTCGCTAAGCAATGAGAATCTTTTTCTTTTGTGATTTTATTGTATTCATCTGCTAATTAAGCAAATGAGCTTAAGTGGCCGGTATTCCCTACATTTACCCTAGTGGAAGTCGAATCCGAGTCATCACCGTCACTGTCATACTCTCTCACCACTACACCAACGAGACGACTTGCAAACTGCCGAGGATTTTTTTATTCTTGAATCAATCTTGAATAGCAAAAGCTGGACGTCCGATATATTATAGACGCGCATGCACACAGGTGTGTTTATATCGATTTATTTTGAGTGGCTGTCCCAAGAGGAACTCTTTCCTTGATTCTTTACAAGAATATATTCAATGATACTCATTATCGATCATAATATCATAACTATAATCATTCAGCAGACCATCCGAGTATGGAGTGGATTCTGTAATTTCCAATACAAATTACTAGTAGGTCTATTCCATCATAACTACAACTAACGTGGAATTGACCATATGGGGCTGCAATAATGATTTAATGTCACAATTTCTTCACACATTCCATGCACGGATTTCGCGTTAAAATATAATTATGACGTTGCATTCGATGTCGTTTATTCATTTATTTTTTTTTTATTTATTTTTTTTTAATTTTTTTTGTGCATAGCGATAAACCAGCGGTAACCATATGTGTACGTGTCCCTGTTACGTCTTTGGTTTGTACGACCGTGAATTATACGTGCGAGTACATGCCGTAGGCCTGTCATTTTGACCAATAACAAGTCATCTAAAGGCCTACAAGTCATTTATTAGTCATTTGACCGATATAAACAAGTCATTTGTTAAATGACTTGTTCAATATGGGTCGAAATGACTTACCTAAACTAGTCTTGACTGCGGTAATTAAGTCACTGAGACTGGACTAATAAAAATTAGTCGTTTTGACTAATTTATAAGCACCAATGACTAATTTATGTTTACAATGTAGTTAGGGATAAGTGATGTGTCAATGTGCTGCCTATGCATGTGACGTTGGAAAGCACAAATGCAGCTGGGGGAGGGGGGCAAACAATTAGTGATTTAGATGTAATTAGCTCGTGTGGAGCTAGTCCTAGATATGTAGCAAAATAGGTAGATACATTAATTTACGTAGTAAATAAAAATTTCTATGCTATGTTTTATAATAGATGGGTATCTACATCGATTGTATGTAAGGATGTCCAAATGGTCCATGGAAAGGGGTAAATTCGAACCTACTTTCCATTACCGGGGAATGTTCTTTTACATAGACGAATGCCACAGATGTCACATGACGAGTACAATGACAGGTGATGAATCCCATCGAATCAAGGTATGTTTCAACATTCAATTGAATGTACATGTACAATATATTACAATTTATCTGTATCGCTGCCCTAATCATGACAATATGGGGCATGCGAACTGTTTGCAAAGGATGCGTAATTTTTGAAGTTCAGCAGTCATATTTCATGTGGCAATAGCTCGCCAAATGTTTGCGCACATTTAGAATTGTCGCCAATTTTTTGCGGGCGTCGTAGCCGGAAATTTTTTTCTAATAAGAAATTTCTTGCAAATGTATTGAGAATTCCGGTTGTATTTTATCAAGGAGATTTAAAGTATGGAGTGACAAAGAAATGCAAATTAATTCATGACTTTTCCAATTTCTAAAGAAGGACAAAATAATACATAGGTGCACTATAGCCTTTGGTGGCGACCTGCGATGCCGCTAGTTTCATAGGAAAACTGAAAAGTAATTTGTATTGTAAATAAATCATTGGGAATATTTTTCTATTTTATTTGATCAAACGATAATAAGCACATGACGGATATATATCAAAGCCTTATCATGTCCTAAAATTGGGCGAAATATTATATGATAATAGTTGTAAAATATGAAATACCTCAGAATTCGACAATTTTTAAATCAGTATTTTACACATTTCCACAAACATCCACAGTACAAAAGTTTAAGAATACTTTGTTGGAATATATTCATTTTCGATGTTATGTGTAACATATGCGGCCACATGCGGCCAGTCGAGTAATTTCAAGTAATATTTCAAGAAATATTGCAACATTCATTTCTGCTTTCCCCTGTGAAAGTGAGCGATTTGTCTGCTTATACTGTCCGACAAGAGGCAGCGAAAAGTAATTATCATTACAAAAGCATATTTCGTTTTGTAACTGACCAGTTAGGCAGAATTTTTTTTTCTTCTACAATCTGCGAGAAAATTCCAATGGAACTCATGTCTGGCATATTTTATCCCTGCAGCATCACAGTCCCTTCAAATGAGTTAACTACTTTGTTTCTCCATGTGTTTGAAGCTCCTTGGTTTTTTTTAACATGTCATAAAAACTTTCTCAAGGTTTTTCTGAATCACAATTATCTGAATGTCTCGCACAAGCAGCGAGGTTCATTTGCATGATCATTTCTCCTGTTTCTTGGAATATTCCCGTTGTTTGCCGTTAGTCGCATGTTCTTTGTTTATGTGGACTGCGATAGGTCAGCGACGGTACACATGATGTCTGCGCATACGTTGTGAGTACTTTCAACAAATTGCCCAAGGATAGTTTCTGACACCATTGTCACAGAATTTTTATTTTATTTTTTTTGGTTGCAAATTTGGGCTCTGTCATTTTTTTTCGATATTTACATGCTTTGAAAATCGTTCGCCCTCGTTTAGGTTTTTACCCATGCTATTTTCATTGCAAGATTTCCTTTTGGCCATGTAAGGTCACCGATGTCCAAATTTTGCGATTTTTACGATTTTGCGGGTCATCCTGGCGCAGGGGCCATGTTAATCTATAGGTATTTCTTAATTCCATTTTCTCAGTTCATAATTATGTTTATCTTTGCTGTGAATCAAATAGATAATTATCTATTAAAGTACATAACATATCAGTGTACTCATGCTAATTAGTATACATCTATTTTTCTTCTCATGAATGTAAGAATGAAAACAAGAGAAAGCACGAGATGGTCTAAATAGACTGACTTGGAGGGGATATGTTGTGGTACTCGCGAAGGCATTATCTAGAAAAGTTCTTTTTGATTATTGCCGTAGAGCTCCACGCAATGGCACATTATATGATGTACTTATATCAAATTATTTGAGGCACTATATTTAGCCTTCATGATTTTTGTGTATGATTCCTTTTGTATGGAATCATTTTGTGTGTAGGCAGAAGATAAGGGTGGTATCTTACTTCGCGGAGACGTTTCCGCGATATCGGAGACGTCTCAATACTTTTTTATCCGTCGCGGAGATGAAATCTATTCTGTCGCGGAGACGTCTCCATGAAGTGAGATACCACCCTAAGTGAAATTGTCTTGACCACTTGTATTTGTTTTTCTTTATTAAACTGTAGGTTACGATATCCCGCATTGTCCCTCATCGTGCTCCAGAGAATCGTCCAAACAAGGTTGCAATAGACGGAGACGTGAGTATGATATAGATAATACTGGAAATATGCATGTAGCTACATGCTACATGGTGTACCTGAAAGACTTTCATGCGATCACATACACACATTTATATTTTTAACGACATTCAAGTCTGGTATTTTTTCATTTGGATAATATGGTTCTAGGACAACTACCCCCTGGACAATCCACCCCCCGACAAATTACCGACCCTAAGGACAATCGACCCCGGACAATTACCCCACCGGACAATTACCCCCCCCTCGAGACAAATTACCCCGAGGACAATTACCCCCGAGGAGAATTACCCCGCGAAGGACAATTGACCCCGGGACCCAATTCCCCCTCCACCGGACAATTAACCCCCTGACAATTACCCCCCGAGGAAAAACTAACCCCGGACAATTACCCCCGGAGAGTAACACCCGGTCAATTCCCCCCGATGACAATTACCCCCTTTACAAGCATTGATGTTGGAATTAAGCGGCGCCCATTATGGGTCTCGCCCGGTGCATGTCGCAGGTTTTCTAATTATTTTCTACTTGATCTTATCGTAATGAATCTCTCTATCTCTTTCATATACATGTATATTCTTTCTCCTTTGCTCTCTCTCTCACTTTCTTCTTTTTTCCTTTGTTTTTCCTCCCCCCCCCCCCCTTTTCACCTTCTGCGCCATAAAAAAATGGGGCCGGGGGTGGGGGCTTGCGCCCCAAGCCCCCCGTTTGGGTACTCATATATGCATCAGAAAATATGTAAACGGGCCCTCATATTACCTTTTATTTTCATAGAACAATAATTTGAAAATTCATGAAAGGACACAAATACATATGATAATCATACATGTTGAATATTTCTGATTCGTCTCTTATTCCAACTGATATGATTTTTAATTATTTTTTGTTTAATTTCACGAAAAATTGATAAAACCTTGGTCTGAACCCATGGTTTCTAAGGGCGGCAATAAAGGTTATAATTAATAACAAGCCCCCCCCCCCTCCCCATTTTTCATGGCGCAGAAGGTGCCGCTAAACAAAACAAAAAAGGGGATGTAGGGGGTGGAGGTGGTGTGGTCGAATGGATTAGTCGGCCGACTGACGATCACGCGGTTCGAATCCCGCCCATTCCACTAATCTCCTTTGGCAAGATATTAATCTGCAATTTGCCAGACTTGACCCAAGAAAGGTAATTGGGTACCGGTAGGAAGAAATTCCTCTAACGCGCTAAAGCGCCCTTTATAAGGGCAGCTATTGCTATAGCCGGGTAATAATATTAGCTGCGCGACTGCATAGTTATTAGTCGGCGCATTATAAATGCTTAATATTGATACTATTATTAAAATTATGATTAAAGGAAAGGAAGAAAAAAAGGAAAAAAGGGAAAAATAAGAAAGTGTAGAGAGAGAGAGAGAGACAGAGAAAAGGAGAAAGATAAATATAAAAGAGAAAGGGAAAGAGAAAGGCATTAAGATAAGATCAAGTAGGAAATAATTCAACAAAACTCACAATGGGCGCCGCTTGATTCCAACATCAATTGTCGGTGGAGGGGGGGTAATTGTCTGGGGGTAACTGTCCGGGGTAATTGTCCTCGGGGGTAATTGTCCGGGGGGTAATTGTCCTCAGGGGGTAATTGTCCGGGGGGTAATTGTCCGGGGGGTAATTGTCCTCGGGGAGTAATTGTCCGGGGTTAGTTTTCCGGGGGGTTATTGTCCGGGGGGTAATTGTCCTGATACGGGATAATTGTCCTGATAGGGGATAATATACCTTCTGTTGTAAGGTACTTCATAAATAAACGTAGTCCAATAGCTAGTAAATATGTTTTAATACACTTTTCCTTAGTCTTCGATTAGACTTCAATTAAAAAAAAAAATCATTTGGATTGATTTTTGCAGTTCAGATCCTATGTAAAGGATACACTGAAGGAAGTCAGGGATACCTGGGCAAGACG
Source organism: Paracentrotus lividus (assembly GCA_940671915.1). Classification (NCBI taxonomy): domain Eukaryota; kingdom Metazoa; phylum Echinodermata; class Echinoidea; order Camarodonta; family Echinidae; genus Paracentrotus; species Paracentrotus lividus. The sequence goes on from CALNVZ010000994.1 coordinate 25,426, forward strand.
ATTATCTTTCTGCATGGGAATGCCTTGTGAGACACCTGATTGCAAGGGAGTCATTCAGCTAGATTCGTTGCTTCAATGCAAAGATGCAGCCCCTTGTGACGAATGCGGTGGTTCTCTGCATGCTGAGAGGGTGAAACAAGTTTTCAGTAAGCAAACATTATACACATTTTCAAAGCTTGAAAGGGATAGGTAGAAATATTAAACTAAAGAAAAATATTTGACGAGTCGAGCAAACTAATCAAATATTTTTTTCGTCAGTGAGTAACAACATCTTCTTGGACTTTAGGACTCCAGATGTTCCCATCATCTCTCATCCATAGTAAGCATATGAGAGATGGCAACTACACCATTTCGATACACTAAGCCTGAATTGCCCTAATATCTGACCAAGCCAATAACCGTCCAGTCTGCCTCCGATTCAAATATTGAAAACAGCGGCAACTCTGCCTCCAACTGTTTGTAGAACCGTAAAGATTTTTTTTTTTCACAACTACCCCTTAGACAATTACTTACTTACGCCTATCGCCCCTCCTGGATCGACGTAGGCCGTCAACAAAATTCCTCCAAGCAGAGCTGTCCTGAGCCAGCGTCTCTAGTTCTCTCCATAAGCGGCCCATCCTTTTAGCATCTGGCTCCATGTCTCTACGCCATGAGTTTCGAGGCCTTCCCCGCTTCCTTTTCCCTTGAGGGTTCCAAGTCAATGCTTGTCTGGTTATGTTAGGCATCGGTTTTCTTAAGGTGTGGCCAATCCACCTCCATCGTCTCTGTAAGAGGTCCGTCTCAACGGGTTGCTGGTGTGCAAGTTGCCACAAGTCTTGTTTATGCCTTGGTCACAAGCCGCCGTACGTTTTTGGGGGGGGGGGCGTACTGTTTTTGGAGGAGCTACGGTGCTACAGTTTTTCTGAAACGTGGAGGGAAGTGGCAAGGTGTGAGTACGTCAACGCACGCACTGCGCAAGTTGTCAGTTAGTGGCCGGTACACCATGTATGGTAATTTGCGGTTGTGTGCATCGTACGTTGCGCACGTTGTAAGTGAGCTGTAGGTGCTTATAACGTACAATCTCCGTGCGCTTGAATCGTTATTGTACGGAGGCCGTACTTACTAGTGCACCTCACGTACGGTGTCAGTACTCACGCGCATGTTGTAAGTGCGTGAAAGTGCGATGAACGTAAGTTTTTGATCTCGGTGTTTGTGGTGGATGTATATATATTTTTTTATTCATTTTATATTTATTCATTTAAATTTATATTATATAAATAGTGCATACTCTACAATGCAACATACTACACTGTTGCTCAGAAAGGTTGGATATTTTTTGTGTGAACCAGCCACATCTTTTTGCTCCGGCTAAGATTTCTTGAAATTGTTTGTCCCTAGTACTATCACTTTTCTGGGCCCTGGCTATACCTTGGACACTCTCCAGCCTATTCATGGGGAATGAAAATTAAAAAGAGTCTGTCAACCCCCAGAACGCCCATTTTTGCCATTTTGATTTCATTTTGGGGTCCCTTTTTGTTTACCCGTCTCACCAAGGCCCCCTCCGTTATACCCCCTCGAAAAGCGTCTGAAATATAGAGTTGTTATTGTTCTTTTTGATAAATCAAGGTTTAAGATCACAGGCGTTAGTGTCTTGTCTAGGGGAGGGGTCGAAGGAAAAAGTGAAATCGGTAAAAAAATGGAAATATTCTATCCAACCTTTATGATCAAAACAAAGGAAATGAAAAACAACGATGAATCCTTAATTATTGTCATTTTCCCCAAAATCTTGTTTCAGCCTTAATGACAAGGTTGTAAACGGTAACCATTGTCTATTTTTCATTATGATTTATGTTTGGCTGAGATTCTACAATACATTTTTGAGAAGGTAGAAATATCTAGGTTGTAAAAATGAATAAATTCAATTCTCAACCCGAATCGAAGTAAACTTTGACCCTTCCCCTAGACAATAAATCGAAGTCTGTGATCATAAACTTAGATTTAACTCAAAGAACAATAACCACCCTATACATCAGACGCGTTTGGTGAGGGTGGGATAGTGGGGGCCTTGGTTAGCCGGGTAAACAAAAAAGGGGCCCTTAAATGAGAAAAAATGACAAAAATGGGCGTTCTGGGGGTTGCCAAACCTTTGTTTTATTTTCATTCCCCGGGAATAGTTTGGGGGTGTCCAAGGTTTAGCCAGGGTCCAGAAAAGTGAAAGTAGGGACAAACAATATCAAGAAATCTAAGCCGGAGCAAATAGATGTCGCTGGATCACACAAAACAATATCCAACCTTTATGAGCGACAGTGTAGATTATGTGCACGACAAAATACTAAATTATCCCGAGGGCACATTTATTTCACCGAGGCCGTAGGCCGAGTTGAAACAGATGTGCACGAGGGATAATTTAGTATTTGGAGTTCACATAGTCAGTAATGTTGCATTAATACATGTAGAGCATGCACTATTTATTATAGTAAATAGACCCCTAGATCTTTGATTTTGCCTAATCTGTTTTTATCTGTGCCAATGTTTGCCAATTTCTTTTGTGCTAATTAAGCTATTGTGACGTGTATTGTTGCTCCGCGTATCTATTGTTGTGCGCACAATTTTACTGTTATTACGCGCTAACGCAACAAAGCAGTCGATTTCACCATTCATTTTAACACAGGTAAAAACCGTTCAATATAACAAAAAAACCGTTCAATATAACAAAAAGCGTTCACTATAACAAAAACGTGAACGACACGTGACATCATTTCAACCAATCACAACTCTTAAAATACTACCACTTTTTACTATATTATATTATTATATTATGATATGATAATCAGTATATATGATAAACTGATATAAACCTATGCCATCACAAGTATTGCATCATAGCTGATATACGTGCTTTTTTTCTTTTTTACAAACATGTTATACATTTTGTTTGGTATATTCTGAAATGAAAATTTTGTCTTTTTCAAATGAGACGAACACCTTCTTTATCGAGAAGAAAATGATTGATTATACAGCAAAACCCAATGAAATTGCATTAATTTTTTTTTTTTTTGCAATATAGGACTCAATTTAAGCAACCCTAGAAACAAATTTATCTTTTTTGAGTGTTGTTATTGTTTTTGTTTCTTTTAACTTTGACATTTTCATGGTACATTTTTTCATTTTCAAAAATGTATCAGCGAAACATCAAAACAATTTCCGGAGAAACTTGAAACTTGTATCATGATTTTGTTCACGAAATCTATTGACTGAATAGGTTTCACCAAAGGGGGGGGGGGGGGGGGGGGGGAAGGAAAAAAACAAGAAATAAACTTTTGGAGATTTATCAGTAAAAAATAATAATAATCTTTAAAAAAAATATTTGTTTATTCGAATGCTGTTGAAATGTTTCGCTTTTTGAAAATTAACATTGGAAATCAGTTAACTTTGTTTGTACGATGCTGTGGTTCATCGTCATCATTATCAAAGCCAAATAAAAAAAAATAATTAAAAAAAGGGGGGTGACCAAGAGGGGAACATCTTTATGCGATGATACTCGGATGATACGGGCCAAAATGACAGGCAGTCATTATCCTGCAAAATATAATAAAAATTGTACCCCCCCAAAAAAAAAAAATAATAATAGATTGTTGTTGTAAACTACAAGATAATTATGTTAATAAATTGACTATGATTTGGTGGAATAAAGTTGCATTCAACAGTATTTGCAATAGGGTACATGCAGGTAATATGGGCCACCTTAAGCAAATCATGTCGTGACCGCCGACCGGTGACCGTTGACCGGCGTGAGCATCATAATGTTGTTCATATGAACTGTATACGAAAATATATCGTCGTGAGAGCATCTGATGGCAAAATTTATCTGAGAAAATTGCTGAAAACCAACAAGGTACGTAAAACATACGGCATTTTTTTCCCCTGATGTAAAATTTGGTATTTCACAGGATGTGATGGTGAAAGCGTGTTTGAGGGGGTAACCTCAATTGTTTCGTATATTTAGTAAGCTTATTAAGGGGAGATCCAACCCTCAAAATGAAGGTTCAAATGTTGTTAGTGTACAAACTAGGCACACCTTGTTTTTTCGAAAGAAAATATCATTGGAAACAATATTTCAGAGGTGTGCTCTTCGAAATTTGTTGCGATCACCTCTTAATCTAAGGAGGCGTCCAAAATAGTTGCCCCTTTTATGACAAATAGTAATTTGGAGATGAAATTTATAGGTACTATCATATCGCCACGAATGTCAGATCATATAAAAGAGGATTAAATTGCCTACAAGCTAAAACCCACTTTGATGGAATTTAGAAGGGTAAAAATGAATATTCAACCCAAACATGTTCATTTTTTATAATATTTTTCAAAAAATTGATTGTAATCAAAATTCGCATTTGTCAAAACTGCGTAAAGAATATTCAGTTGTAACTATTTAGAAAATTGTTCCAATATGTGCACGACATCTTTCGAGAAATTCAGGTTCGTATATCGTTTTAACAAAAAGTTATAGCATCCTTAAGTTGTGAACTTGATTTCACCGAAGAACGACAATCTTCCTAATATCAAAAAGCTCCGTACACGAACGTGTATTACTCTATGGGAAAAGGTATGGTGTCTTCTATAAACAAAATGCGTTTCACATTTTAAACCCTAAATCAACCAGTTTCAACAGTAAAATCTGACATTTCATGATTTTGTAATACATGCAAAGGTGGTCAAACATACAAGTGAGTGCAGAGTGAATTTGAGAAGACATTCCATTCCCTTTTCCAAAATTGATTGTTATGTTTATAATAGTTTGACAGATATTCCAGGAATTGTTTTTGTTTTTGTTTTTGTTTTCTTTTACATGGGGTTCGGCCGCCAACCTAACAGAGCCTAAAAAATTGGTTGGTTAGGATAGAAGGAATATGAGGGTCCAGCTCGTTGTTCCGATGGTTCATTTGTCCGAAGGTTCGATGTTCGCAAGGTTCGTTTGTCCGAAACCAGAATAGGGTTCGTTGTTCCAAATGTTTATTTGACCGAAGGTTCGTTCGTCCGAAAGGGAAATAGGTTTCGTTTTTTCGAAGGTTCACTCGTCTGAAAATGAAATAGGGTGCATTTGATTTGATTTGATTTGATTTTATTCGTCGAGTGAAACATTTATGATAGAAAAGAAAGAAACACCGACAAGGATAGCCCATGAAAGTCGAAAAGGCTTATTTACAATGGGGTCCTTTCTAGTGAAACGTAGGATATATATGACATAATGAGAACAAAGTATAATAACTAAATTAATACATACATATAACAACAGATATATACAAAGAGATGGACGAATCCACCAACAAAATTTTGTAATATAATACATTAAGCAGCAAATTTATAGTTAACATAATTGTACTCTATATAAAAAACAATGATGATGTGTTAAAGTTGTAATCTGATGTTGTGTCTAGGTTATCCTGTTTCTAGGTTGTTGCTTTAATACCACTCTTTGAAATTAAACTATAAACTTCTTAATAGCTACATGATTTTGGAGAGAATTCCAGATTGATACCATAAAATTTAAAAAAAATTAAAATTAAAAAATAATTAATAATAAAAATAATTTAAAAAAAAAAAAAGTTGTTTCCTAAGTATATCCTTCCACCGTTAGTGTTTAAAACGAAATATTTAAAATGACTATTTCTTGTTACGGTTCATGGATATTTGAGAGAACGAAGTTTGAAATTTTAGTTATATAATATCTATAGTATCTGAGTAAGAATATTTATCACATGGTGCAATCACAATTGTTGACCTTTGATCTACATAGGAGTAACCTGCTTTCTTCAGGTTCATTACTACCGACATGTGTGGGCTAAAATGTTAATGATCTTACACCTATCTGAATTATCCTAATTTCTTATCAGTCTTGCCTCAGACCTAACTGAACCAGCTGCATTGGCATTAGTCAACATGCACATGGGCCCTAAAATAAAAAATATGGGTCATCGTCCGAAAAGGAACCTAGGTTCACGGTGTATTAAAACAAAATATAATAATCCCATTTCATTTTTTGGACAAATATGCAACCTTATTTTCACAGCTTCGGACGAAAGACCTTCTGGAAAATGAAACGTATTTCAATTTTTGGATGAATGAACTTTGGAATACTGAACCCGATTTCATTTTGCTGCATGTACGAAATTTCCGGCTTTCATTTTTTGAGGAATGAACCATCGTAATAATGCATCACGTTCGGGCAACGAACCTTATTTTTCATTTTTCGAGGCAATCAAACATCCAAGTACGTTGGTTTAGAGAGACGGAGCTGTGACCAAACGAGCGGTAACCAAGGGGATGGGATGTCTTGGGCAATGGGCCTAATCACGCATTAATTTCTTTTTATTTTGTCAGTAGGGGCATGATCTTTTCATCACCCCCCCCTCACTAACAAAAAAAAGTACGTCTCCGCTCTACGCCAGTGCTCCAGGAGGTAGGGTAGGGTAAGTGAGAGAGAAGCATTTACTTTTGATAATAGTTTTAACAAATTTTTGCTTTGATGAAGACGTGTTCCTTTTCAAGATTAAGTGCAATCAGGCAGAAACTTTTTTTTTCTGCTTAAGGGCTAGATATATTACATATGAATGATCAAATTGCATTTATTTCATTTACTTTTTTGTACCTGCAAGTATAGCGAATAAGTTTAGCCTGTGAAATTTAAATTTAATATTCATATCAAAATATATACTAAATCAAATTGAATATATCTCTCGTTATGTAGGCTACAAAATAAATTTCGATAGCAGATTGGCCCCTCCACCACCCATCTATATAAACACTGCACCATTGAGCCACCATTTTTACAACTCCTTAAATTCAGAATAGAAAAAATCTTCCGCATTTCCTCTTTATTTATTTATTATTTAGTTAGTTAGTTTTCCAATTTCCTTCATTTCATACAGTTACCGGTAGCTATATGAATTTTTTCAAAGTGTAATTCTTATATAAAGCATTATTACGTGCTAATATTATTATATCCGTGCTCAGTGGAATTATTAAGTTGGCAGATTCATGATTCTATAAGGTAGGGCCGGGGGAGCTATTTTCAGGTTAATCACGGTTTACCGTACACCTCATTTTGTTGTCGGTCACATCGGCAAGGATTATCTTTTGTATGGGAGGGGTGTTGCAATGAAAAAAAATGCTTGTTTAAAATATTGAAAAAGAAACAATAATAATAACAAAATCATTGTAGCCGCTTCACTCCGAACGGTGTGCAACAACAGACTCAAATTTTACACTGAACTCCAAACTCACCTTTATTATGTGCTCTTGTTAAGAGTAGCCACAGTAAATGAATTAATCTCGTATCCTACTTTAGAGTCTGCATTATGAACTAATCAAAGACCAAACCGGCCCTGCCCCCCCCAAAAAAAAAATCAATAAATTAAAAAAAAATGTAAACAAAAAATGGCCATCTGCCTTCTTTAAGGTCGCATTTCAGCCATAGGGGTAGTTGTATGTCCGTCTATCGGGTATTAAGATTATTATTTTTTTTCTTCATCAATTGGCGCCCCAAAGTTAAGCGTCAATTTGTCGCCCCTTACTTTAACCCTCTTTGTGTTTTGTAGCCATAATGGCTACATAATAATTATGTAGCCATATAGCTACAAGGCACAAAGAGGGTTAATGTCGGTTTGGCGTCCCTTAAGGTCAATTTGCCGCCCCTTGAGCTCGTGCCCTCCCTCCCCCCTAAATACGGACATGAACCTATTGTAATAGATTCTTGTAATCAAACAATATTCTTTTATTATTATTATTACTATTATTATTTTTTTTTTAAAGATTCCCTTATTTACTTTGTGTTATTCTTATCTTATTTTAATTTTATTTCATTTATCTACATGTATTTATTTGTTGAGCTCCCTTCATTGCACAAGTAAATAGATGCATTGGTTTATGGATCCGAGATCAAATTTTTCCAGAACTATTGCATCTTAAAAAAAAAAGAAATTCCTAAATAATTGATACAATATTTAAATTCATCGTTAAAAAAAGAGAAATACAATCCGTAGGGTTCATATAGAATGAAGGAAATAGTTGCACCTTAGAGAATTGGATAGTGCAGATTCATAATTCGTTATCAGTTTAAAGGATTTTCCCCCTTTGATTTAATGTAAATATTATGTTGATCCTGGAGGATTAAAGTCGATGCTAAAAATCCGTATGTTTCTATATAGACTGACATTTTGATTCAATATCATTTCATTTAATACAATGGAGTTAGGGTTTAATCCGAAAATTGTTTGTTAATATAAGACACCATACCTATTCTCATAGAGTATTACACGTACGTGTACGGAGCTTTCATAGATATTGACCAGAATATCATTTTCGCCGAAATCAAGATCACGACTTTACGATGATATAACTTTTTGTCAAAATAATATACGAACCTGCAGTTCTCACAAGATGTAGTGCATATATTTAAAAAATTTTCTAAAAACTTACGATTTTAATTTTTGTACGCAGTTTTTTATAAGTACGAAGTATAAATTAAGATTACATTCATTTTTTTGGAAAAAATATGAAAAATTAACTTGTTTGGGCTAATTATCCATTTTTACTTCTTTGAATGCCATCAAAATAGATTTCAGTCTGTAGGCAATTCATTCCTCTTTAATATGATCCGCATTTCAAAGCAATTTGATATATCCATCAAAAGTTATCTTTAAAACATTGTTTGACATAAAAAGGGCAACAATTTGGGACGCCCCCTTGAATTTAGAGGTGATCGCAACAAATTTTGAAGAGCACACCTCTGAAATATTGTGCCCTATAACATTTTCTTTAGAATAAACATGGTGTGCTTAGTTTGTACAGAAACAACTGTCAAAATCGTTAACTAGGCATCTTTTTCAGGTTTGGATCTCCCCTTATATAGTTTCATTTTGATCATACTAGCGCGTACAGGTCAAGTTGTTGTATTGAAGGGGTGCAATGTGGCATTGAATGCTTGTCTGACACAGCAACATTAGTGCAGGTATAGTCCGGCATCCCAGAAGATTTATTCATGTGAAAAGCGCCGGAACAACTGACCCCATAGGGGGTTGGGGTGGACCCTGGGCCTCACAAAAAATGAATTGCTGCCGGGTCTGAGTTGTGGCCTTCCCGCCCAAATCACACATTTTATGACGTCACTACCGGAAGTCACTTTTGAGACAATGTACAGGGAGGTGCACTTGACACTATCACACAAAACGTGTCCCCAACATATTTTGAGGGCTTCATTTTTTATTTG
>CALNVZ010000996.1:0-13690 GCA_940671915.1 Paracentrotus lividus
ATATATATGTATCCTTCTTCCAATTCTTTCAGCGCCCATTGTGGCTTTTGTCTTAACCCACCGAGTCATTCACCCTCGCCTCCTCCTCGTTTTTGGTGCTTCGGCGGGAAGTTTTGCTATCGTTCTCGCGGCAGTCGCCACCAGCAAAATTCATTTTTTCGTTTTGTTTGCAATTTCTGGTAAGACTCAAACTTAAATTCCAGAGGCGTCGTAATTTTTGCGGAAAGAAAGGATTGGAGGGGTACGCCATTGTTTTTTAACAATGGCGCTTGCCCCTCCAATGCTTTGTATTCTCAGAGTCTTCCGACGCCTCTGCTTACTTCATTCATATTTACATCAGAAAAAAAAAATGTAATTGGTGAATAAATAATAGTAAAGCAAATCGGGAGAGAGCTGTGACGCGGGATTAGTTGGACACCACCACTAACTCGAAAATAGTTAACATTTTGCTAGGTGTAAAGTTTTGTTTTTTTTTGGACTCACTCGGTATAGTCTCGTAGTGATATTACTTACCATATAAAAATTAAGACGCTACAGTGATTAATCTAGAAGTTACAATGAAAGTGAAAAGTGCAAAATCATGATTTTCACCCCGCTCGCAAACGATCTTCCCTAAGCCTACTTAGTATTAATTAGTTGTTGTATTTTCAATTAATTACCACAGGAACTGGGTATCACATCATGCGTTTAACATGCATGACTGCTCTAGATAGACTTGCTGGTGAGAACTTTAACCTCCTGTACAGCTTCGCAACATGTGGGAACTCTGTTGGAATGGTAGCGCTTCCTTTGTTGGCTGAAGAGTTGCTGAATGCATACGACTGGCGAGGTGTCTTTCTGATCCTGGGTGGTACTTTGTTGCACATAATCCCATGTGCTACGGCCATCCGTATAACCAAAGAAGACCTTGCACCAAGAGATTCTCGGGTGCTGCAAAGACGTTACTCATTAGACAATTCTTTAGTTCCTGGGCTCGATGAAACTACAGACAATGACCCTGATGATTCGGTCAAAGGCACAACAGAGGAACCTCTCTTGACTCCTCGAAAGGGGCATACTATGACTGTTTCGGATAAGAAGTCCCCTAACAATGTCTTCAATCACAGCAATCGAATTAACAATCTTACCAGTATCCCCGGTAAGATGTCATCTTGGCTTGAAAGTACGGCGTTGTATGCGGACCCCTTTTCTGTTTTTATAGTTTTGTCCAATGCCATATTTGGCTTTGTGTACAACGGGTGGCACGCATTTCTTGTTCCACAGGCTCTCCAACGGGGTTTCTCACCTCGCAGTACAATAATCATAACATTCGTTGCTGGTCTTGGGAACTTGCTAATAAGACTAATCATCGGTTCCTTAACACATAAACTAATTGATCCAATAAACATGCACCTTTGTTTGACAGTCTTGAACATATTTTCAATGGCATGTGATGGATTTATTGTCAACTTTTACGTCATGCTTGTGACATCGTTGTGTTCAGCCGCTACAATTGCTGGAAGAGCCGTGTTAGGAATCCTTGTAATGAGGAACAGGGTTTCATCAGAAAACCTACCAATGGCACTAGGTGTGATTTATGTTACGGAAGGTTTTGGATACGTGCTAGGTGGATATCTATCAGGTAGGTATATTTGACAATTCATTTCATATTCTAATCATTGGAGAAGAATTCTGCAGTCCAGTGACAACAGGAAGCAACTCTGAAAAAATACACTTTCTGTAAAAGAGCAATATATATATATATATATATATATATATACATTATATATATATATACCTTGCGTCATTATAATTAATGTCAACGGAATCTCGAAATGTCGAATATTTTTCTTTAAGCTGGATTAACTTTTATACATAAACCTGGGCCAGAAGGAAGTTGCCACTAAATGAAATATTAAAACATCGAAAACACAAAATATGTTGATATAAGAGGTGCTTCCCTTTTTCACGTAACGGCAGAATTGCTGGATCACTTTCATTAAAAATATCCAGTGTAAAGTTAGAGTTAAGACAGTGTAAGAACTATAGGAAGAACCTCGTAAGAACTAGGGAGTGTTATTCCCTTATAAAAATGGACAATGATTGCGGATGAACATAACAAGGGCATGAATATATCAGGCTTAATTATTAAATTTTATGATGGTATGATGCCAATTTAAAGCACCCAGAACAATAATATCTCCAAACGGGAATTCAGAGGTTGAAAAAAAAGAAGAAATGTGTTGACAACAATAGTCCACTGCTTGGACCATCCTGTATTTTCTCATCAATCCTCAAAACAGCATACCCCCACCTATCGTTTTGCAAGCACATCAGGGACCCTCAGCATGGTTTGGGGAAGTGAATTTGTGATGGAAAGAGAAATGGTGAGAAGTAGAGTGAATAGAGTAAGCCTGGTCTATGACAACGCCAGCAAAACTTAAATAGGCTTGCTTTAATGTTGGTGATATTCATATTTTCAATGAAATATTACTGTATTAGGATTTTTATTTTATTATTCTCAAGTGTGAAAATTCTTTGTGAAATATTTGTTCTTGTCTCTCTTTTTTACTCCCGTATTCTCCTTTCCCCAAACTTCCTTTTGTTCCCCTGTGTCTGTTTTCTTTTAATTTCTTACATTATGCAGGTCTCATCGCTGACACGTTTTCGTCGTATGATGCAACCTTCAAACTCCTAGCAGCCGTTGATATTCTTACTTTTATCTTTATGCTTATTCCTAAATTGGTGAAAAAACCTAAGCTTCCTCTTGAGTCGACAAATTGAATTGAGAGTAGAATAGATGAGGGTGATGAAATTAAATCCTTAGATTTTACCAACTGACCTCACTGGACCCCATTGAGAAAAGATGTGAATTTTATAAATACATGATAGTTTACTCTGGTCAGCATAGGAAGGATCTTACTTATTTCAGGGATGTCTTCGTTACAAGTTCACTGTAAATGTATCAAAAATAGAGTTTTGCAAATATGTGTTTCTGTTCTGCGCGTAATATCACAAACCTATGCAGCCAGACATAGCAGTCATTGCAAATCAGGCTGTCCTATAAAACCATTGCATGATCAAATACCCCTACTTGCTCATGCAGTGATATACTCAAAGATGATATACGTTTTGGTCCGGCATGTATTATATACTTTCATGTATTTACTCTATGAGAGATTGACATAAAGCAGCGAATTCGGGATTTGAAAATTGTGGAGGAAACAATCGAAATTTTTTATAAATGTGGGGATTAAGGGCCCGGAAACTCTCTTAAATGAACATGCACCAGAATGTACGATGCGTGGTTTTAAAACAAAATACAGGGATGCCACCTCCAGCCCTCTTCCCCCACTTAATCCATCCTGAGATTTCTAATATTGTAATCTCATGTTTTTCAATACTCATTACATAGTGCAATTTAAAACTTTGAAGGGATATCAATGCATATTTTACACAAAATGATTAAAAATGTGCATGATGTAGCTGGCTTGCTAAGGCGTGTACGTGTAATGTTAGCAAATACAATTAGATAATAAAAATAAAAATGAAATAAAGAAAAGTGATGTCTTTCATGAAATACTGGATTTTGATTGGCTGTTCAGCAGTGTTACAATAATAGTAGTCAATATTGATGGAAAAGGTACCATAATGCCAAATTTAATTATATAACAGCAACGAGTAATCCCCAAGGAGATTTACATTTTTTTTTTCACAGAGTGACTTGGCTAGAGATCAAACTTTTTTAATAGCCTAGAGTCCCTACTCGTTGTGTGTATGTGAATAATCCATGGAATAACTATGGGAAGGCATAATGATTTTAAGTGTGTGCGTGTGTGTGTTTATATGTGTGTGTTGTTATTGATGAGATTGCACGCATGTATGTGTGAGGGTGTGTAAACGTGTGTAAAGGAGGGTAATAGACTAGGACATTGGGATCCGATGTGATGGATGAATGGAGAGAGTGCGTGTGTATTGTGATTTTGCGATTCAGCTAGTTATGAGAAGTTGAAGCTGGTGGGTGGGCGTGAATTTGTGTGTGTGCGACAGAGATGTAGCCTGTATGTGTGTGAGGGAAGGGTGCGAGTGTGGGTGTGTGTATGTGAATATGGATTCTCATACACACTATCATAATAACTATAGTTAGGGATATAGGGAGGCATACAGATTTAAGTGGAGATGTGAGTGTTTGTGTGTGTGTGTGTGTGTGTGTGTGCTGGTTTGGATGAGATTGCGCACATGTGTCTGTGAGGGTGTGCGTGAGTGAGAAACAGAGAGAGAGAGAGAGAGGGTGGAATTGGGGTGAGTTGGTCTAGTGTGGATCATGGTGCATGTGAGTGTGGTTGAGAGGGCATAGGTATTTTTGTGTGAGGGAGGGAGGGAGGGAGTTTGTGTGTATTTGGGTGCTTGTACAATTGTGTTGGTTGAAAATGTGTGTGTGTGTGTGTGTGTGGGAGGGACCGTGTGGGTTGTGTGAGAGGATGTGGGAGGGCACGGTTCCTTGCATGTCCCACACCTTACATGCACTCCCCCACACGCTCCCTCCCTCACACATGCAAACACCCTTTAATACAAATACACACACACCCTAACAAACACAAATATTTATTCCCTCACCCTAAACTCATTTTCATCCCAACCACATTCACGCATCTCAAACACACAGACACCCCTCCCTCCTGAACACATCCAATGTCCTCTCACATGAGCCCACACCCACACTTAGGCAACCTGAATGACCTACGTAATGTGGCAATCACATGTACACAATGCAAGACCAGCGCATTGATATTTGTGTAACCCGCCGACAACGCTCACACGGAGCGTATACATAGACAACACATATTAAAATACGCAACGAATGCACTGCGTTGGCTTGACGAGTGAGAAACGAACACCCAGCGCATACTGTACGTTGGCCATGCGTCGTACATGAATTTGCAGCATGGATATTTAAGCCCAAACTATTATGTTGTTTTCTTCTTCGTTCATATCACTTAAAATTCAGCACAGGTTATCCGTGAATAAATATATATGTCTTCATTTGTGTATATCATAAAATTTAAAAGAAATTATCTTCAGTAGCACATTGCAATTTATCATCTTAGAGTATAGGCATTCCCTGTTATACAAAATAATTGTACTTGTCAAACGATGCGAATTGAGTAGCGTAGGCGTATATGCCGAGTGGAAAACAGCAACTTAAAATATTGACAATTTCATAGTGAGGAATATATAACAAATCATTGGTTACATATAGGCCAACATATTTTATGATTTCCTAAGATCATGTGTGCACGCAATCATTCCCCTTAAAATATGGATAGGAAATGCTTATTCCAAGCCGTACCCCCAATCGGCCACCCAGATCTACGCAATTGCGCCATTGTCATGTTTGTAGGCTACTAAATTAAAAGTGCTCCAATTTACGGTTGGTTGATTTACGGTTTTCCCATTGAATTCTTTGTTTGAAATTCAAAAGCATTGCTGACTTTTGATGTATGTCCCTAATAACTATGATGATTCGTTCCTCGTTCATATTTTTCCGTGCAGCAAACTTGTATACTCAACACAGAAGATCGTGTATGCAAAATCACGATTGCAACGAAATATTGGTTCATCAGGATTTTTAGTTTATCAGGATATATCATTTTCAACAAACAGCAAATCAAGTTCTTCACATGTCAGCAGAAACGTCAAATATCAGCTGTGTATGGCCTTTCTGAAAATATTAAACGATTGACTTCCAAATATGTCATGCAGCTTGTGTGTAGCTTAGCCAGAGAGATCTTGAGCAACTCTGCATAGATGAAACAACTGTGTTCTACAGTCTGGTTTGTGCCTCAGTTTTGACACACTTGAAGAATTGATAGCCTCAGAACCTAAATATTCGTCTTCAAGCCTGGGCTCTGATTTTTTATTCCTACATAATAGGTTTCGGAGTCACCCCCCCCCCCCACAAAGAATTGCTACCATTTACATGCCCATGATTGTAATTAAATATCAGGTAATGCTTGATATTCAATTCAATTATGCAATTGGCAAGTTTTGTCGTTATTAAACTAGAAATCTAATCGAATTACGACCAGAAAATTGTTCAAAAAAATTGTACCAAACAAGTTCTGTCTCATAATAAACATGAAGAAAGTGCCCCCTTTTTTTTTTAAATGTGATCCCATTTTTAACTTCGCCCACCGCCCTAGCTGTGCAACTGCTGGTATTTCAAAGTGTTATTGCATTATTAAGTACAAGCTATATTAAACAAATATATTTTGGAGAAATTTTTAAAGCGCCGTACATAATCGCAAATAAAAGACAATTTGATTGGATTTATTACCATAGTGAAACGTTGCTGGTCTGGATATGGAGTTATGCGGCTTGATTCGCTCTCCTTGCTTTCCAGTGGTTTCGGTCCTTTTCTTGGAACCATGTTCCGCGATAGGTTTAGTGAAAGCCATGGGCATACTGTTCAGTCACATCTCAGAGTCAATATCGTGGAATTCAGCAGATCTAGGCCTCGTATTTGGTCTCTTTAACGCAGTAGGATTATTCTCAGGTAAAGTAACATAATAACATTAAAATGTCATTTTTAATAAATTTGAAAATTATTTTTCACACTTTGTAAATTAGCAATTCGTTAATGGGACAATAGACAATATACATCAACAATATAGATCAATGAGAATGAACCAATGACAAGATCAAACAATGTCCAAATATGTCAGTATATACAATATAGATAAATAGAGTAGATTATTGTCACAATACATTTAGATGAAATCAATACAATACAAGGCAACATAAAAAAAGGCAATAAATGTTACTTGAACTAATACATAAAAAGAAAGCAAAAACATCAAGAACTCTCTTGAAGCACTTCCGTTTGAGAAAGCCATACTGTTTGTTCGTTTTCCCATTCAATTGGGTAATTAAAACCAAGCCATGTGGCATAACGAATCCAATTCTCCACAATTTCTTCATTACAAAAAATAAATTCGCAAAGTTCGGTACCTAAGGACAATGTACTGTATTTTTATTTAGGAATAGTATCTGCGTCCATATATTTCATATTATTGCAACTGTATGATTGACTTTGAAAACTAAATGCAAAGGCCGTGCTGTTAATTTCATTTTGTTTGTTGTTTGTTTGTTTGTTGTTTTTTTTTTAGTTTTTAGAATAACGCGAGGTTAAATTTATTCTTATTCGATCACTTCAGCCCCCATCGTGGCTTCTGTCATAACTCGAGTCAACACCCTCGCCTTCTCCTCGTTCTTGTGCTATGATAGCAAGTTCAACAATTGTTCTCACGTCATTCGCCACCAGCAAACTCATTTTTTCGTTTTGTTTGCACTGTCAGGTGAGAATCATTACTTGATACTTGTTTTCACATCTACAAAGCCTGCATTTATTTTCACAATGTGTTTAATTGCTGAATATAAGTTTTGTGTATTGTATTCAATCAACAGTTGTTGTATTTTTAATTGCCACAGGGACAGGATATATCATCTTACGTTTAACTAAAATAATTTAGGATTATAAATGGTTTTTTTTATTTACATTTTTCTAGGTGTAAAGTTTTTTTTTGTTTTGTTTGTTTGTTTGTTTGTTTGTTTTTTTTTGGGGGGGACCTCACTCCGTATAGTCTCGTAGTGATATTACTTCCAATATAAAAATTAAGACGCTTACAGTGATTAATCTAGAAGTTACAATGAAAAGTGAAAATGTGCAAAATCATGATTTTCACCCCGCTCGCAAACGATCTTCCCTAAGCCTACTTAGTATTAATTAGTTGTTGTATTTTTCATTAATTACCACAGGAACTGGGTACACATCATGCGTTTAACATGCGTGACTGCTCTAGATTAGACTTGCTGGTGAGAACTTTTAACCCCTGTACAGCTTCGCAACATGTGGGAAACTCTGTGGAATGGTAGCGCTTCCTTTGTTGCAGAAGAGTTGCTAATGCATACGACTGGCGAGGTGTCTTTCTGATCCTGGGTGGTACTTTGTTGCACATAATCCCTGTGGTACGCCATCCGTATAACCAAAGAAAGACATTGCACCAAGAGATTCTCGAGGTGCTGCAAAAGACGTTACTCATTAGACAATTCTTTAGTTCCTGGCTTCGATGAAACTACAGACAATGACGTCAGATGATTCGGTCAAAGGCACAACAGAGGAACTCTCTTGACTCCTGCGAAAGGGCATACTATGACTTGTTTCGGATAAGACAGTCCCCTAACAACGTCTTCAATCACAGCAATCGAATTAATAATCTTACCAGTATCCCCGTAAGATGTCATCTTGGCTTGAAAGTACGGCGTTCTATGCATACCCCTTTTCTGTTTTATAGTTTGTCCAATGCATATTTGGCTTGTGTACAACGGGTTGGCACGCAATTTCTGTTTCCACTAGGCTCTTCCAACGGCGGTTCTCACCCGCGTACAATAATCATAACTATTCGTTGCTGGTCTTGGAACTGCTAATAAGACTAATCATCGGTTCCTTAAAACATAAACTAATTGATCCAATAAACATGCACCTTTTGTTTGACAGTCTTGAACAATATTTTCAAATGGCAATGTGATGGATTTATTGTCAACTTTTACGTCATGCATGTGACACTCGTTGTGTTCAGCCGCTACAATTGCTGGAAGAGCCGTGTTAGGAATCCTTGTAATGAGGAACAGGGTTTCATCAGAAAACCTACCAATGTCACTAAGTGTGATTTATGTTACGGAAGGTTTTGGATACGTGCTAGGTGGATATCTGTCAGGTAGGTATATTTGACAATTCATTTCATATTCTGATCATTGGAGAAGAATTCTGCCGTCCCGTGACAACAGGAAGCAACTCTGAAAAATACACTTTCTGTAAAAGAGCACTATATATATATATATATATATATATATATATATATATATATATATATATATATATATATATATATATATATATATATATATATATATATATATATATATACCTTGCGTCATTATAATTAATGTCAACGGAATCTCGAAGTGTCGAATATTTTTCTTTAAGCTGGATTAACTTTTATATATAAACCTGGGCCAGAAGGAAGTTGCCACTAAATGAAATATCAAAACATCGAAAACACAAAATATGTTGATATAAGAGGTGCTTCCCTTTTTCACGTAACGGCAGAATTGCTGGATCACTTTCATTAAAGGGGAAGTTCACCCTGGAATTTTATTGGTCTTTAAAAATGCAGAAAAATAAAAGAAAAATATGAGTGAAGGTTTGGGGAAAGTCGACCAAAATATGATAAAGTTATGAATATTCAAAGTTTTGATTCTGTGACGTCACATGCGAGCAGATCTCCTATGTGTTATGTAGTGTAAATTCCATAAAATGCCTTTTTTTCAGAAGAAAATAATTATGTCACCTGTGCGGTCGATATACCATCAAACATATGTTCATATACATGACTATATTAAATTGACCCATTCCTTTATCAAGAACCATGACAAAAAGACAAATTTTTGGAATTTACATACATAACCAATGGGAGAGCTGCTCGCACGTGACGTCACACAATCAAAACTTCAAATATTCATAACTTCGCTATTTTTTGGTCGATTTTCTTCAAACTTTCACTAATATTTTTAAATTATTTTTCTTCATTTTTTAAGACCAATACAATTCCAGGGTGAACTTCCCCTTTAAAAATATCCGGTGTAAAGTTAGAGTTAAGACAGTGTAAGAACTATAGGAAGAACCTCGTAAGAACTAGGGAGTTTTGTTCCCTTATAAAATGGACAATGATTGCGGATGAACATAACAAGGGCATGAATATATCAGGTAAAATTATTAAATTTTATGATGGTATGATGCCAATTTAAAACACCCAGAACAATAATATCTCCAAACAGGAATTCAGAGGTTGAAAAAAAAAAAAATATGTTGACAACACTAGTCCACTGCTTGGACCATCCTGTATTTTCTCATCAATCCTCAAAACAGCATACCCCCACCTATCGTTTCGCAAGCACATCAGGGACCCTCAGCATGGTTTGGGGAAGTGAATTTGTGATGGAAAGAGAAATGGTGAGAAGTAGAGTGAATAGAGTAAGCCTGGTCGATGACAACGCCAGCAAAACTTAAAAAGGCTTGCTTTAATGTTGGTGATATTCATATTTTCAATGAAATATTACTGTATTAGGATTTTTATTTTATTATTCTTAAGTGTGAAAATTCTTTGTGAAATATTTGTTCTTGTCTCTCTTTTTTACTCCCGTATTCTCCTTTCCCCAAACTTCCTTTTGTTCCCCTGTGTCTGTTTTCTTTTAATTTATTACATCATGCAGGTCTCATCGCTGACACGTTTTCGTCGTATGATGCAACCTTCAAACTCCTAGCAGCCGTTGATATTCTTACTTTTATCTTTATGCTTATTCCTAAATTGGTGAAAAAACCTAAGCTTCCTCTTGAGTCGACAAATTGAATTGAGAGTAGAATAGATGAGGGTGATGAAATTAAATCCTTAGATTTTACCAACTGACCTCACTGGACCCCATTGAGAAAAGATGTGAATTTTATAAATACATGATAGTTTACTCTGGTCAGCATAGGAAGGATCTTACTTATTTCAGGGATGTCTTCGTTACAAGTTCAATGTAAATGTATCAAAAATAGAGTTTTGCAAATATGTGTTTCTGTTCTGCGCGTAATATCACAAACCTATGCAGCCAGACATAGCAGTCATTGCAAATCAGGCTGTCCTATAAAACCATTGCATGATCAAATACCCCTACTTGCTCATGCAGTGATATACTCAAAGATGATATACGTTTTGGTCCGGCATGTATTATATACTTTCATGTATTTACTCTATGAGAGATTGACATAAAGCAGCGAATTCGGGATTTGAAAATAGTGGAGGAAACAATCGAAA
Organism: Paracentrotus lividus; assembly: GCA_940671915.1. Lineage (NCBI taxonomy): Eukaryota > Metazoa > Echinodermata > Echinoidea > Camarodonta > Echinidae > Paracentrotus > Paracentrotus lividus. The sequence goes on from CALNVZ010000996.1 coordinate 10,899, forward strand.
TTTTTTATAAATGTGGGGATTAGGGCCCGGAAACTCTCTTAAATGAACATGCACCAGAATGTACGATGCGTGGTTAAAAAAAAAATACAGGGATGCCCCCTCCAGCCCTCTTCCTCCACTTAATCCATCCTGTGATTTCTAATATTGTAATCTCATGTTTTTCAATACTCATTACATAGTGCAATTTAAAACTTTGAAGGGATATCTATGCATATTTTACACAAAATGATTAAAAAATGTGCATGATGTAGCTGGCTTGCTAAGGCGTGTACGTGCAATGTTAGCAAATACAATTAGATAATAAAAATAAAAATGAAATAAAGAAAAGTGATGGCTTTCATGAAATACTGGATTTTGATTGGCTGTTCAGCAATGTTACAATAATAGTAGTTAATATTGATGGAAAACGTACCATAATGCCAAATTTAATTTTATATCAGCAACGAGTAATCCCCAAGGAGATTTACATATTTTTTTTTCACAGAGTGACTTGGCTAGAGATCAAACTTGTTTTAATAGCCTAGAGTCCCTACTCGTTGTGTGTATGTGAATAATCCATGGAATAACTATGGGAAGGCATAATCATTTTAAGTGTGTGTGTGTGTGTATTTATATGTGTGTGTGTTGTTATTGATGAGATTGCGCGCATGTATATATTATTATTATTATTATTATAAAGTGTTATTTAAACAGGGTAAACCCCATCAGTGTCAAGCACTGTTCTCCCAGGGGGCCCTGTATGGTAAAGAGAGAAACAAAAAGCAACATTAATCAAAATAAAAAAAAACATTTACTCAAGTTGTTGGTGTCATTAAGGTATGTACAAATTAGGGAAATTATAACCTTGGCATTCGCCAGTAAGCTGAAATAAAGGTTGCAATGGTGTTTGTGTTTCTGACAGATTGGGGTATATCATTCCATAAGAGAGAGCCCTCGATTGATAGTCTCCTCTTCCCCTTTTTCTATTAGTTCCTAACCCGTGTATACTAATTCCTAAGCTGCTTGCATTTCTAGTACGGATATGTATAACATTTGTCTGATATTTGAAACAGGTCTGTAGATATTTGTTTGGAGAATTTCCATTCAGGGCATTAAATATGACCTTGAGTTCTGAAAATTTCCACCTGTTCTCCATTGATACCCATCTTAGTTGCGTAAAACTTCGACAGTCGAGTGTTCTGAGTATCTACTTTGAGAATTTATGCGCTCCCATTCTTTTTGCTGCTTGATAATTACACTTTCAATTCATTACAATTTGATATATTGTGAGGTGTGTAAACGTGTGTTAAAGGAGGGTGAGACTAGGACATTGGATCCGATGTGTATGGATGAATGGAGAGAGTGCGTGTGTATTGTGATTTTTGAGATTTCAGCTAGTTATGAAAGTTGAAGCTGGTGGGTGTGCGCTGAAATTTGTTGTGTGCGCGACAGAGATGTGGCCTGTATGTGTGTGTAGGGAGGGTGCGAGTGTGGGTGTGTGTTTTGTGAATATGGATTCTCATACACACTATATAACTCTAGCTAGGGATATAGGGAGGCATACAGATTAAGTGCAGATGTGAGTGTTTGGTGTGTGTTGAGTGTGTGTGTGCGTGTATGTGTGCTGGTTTGGATTAGATTGCGCGCATGTGTCTGTAGTGTGTAGCTGTAGTGAGAAACAAGAGAGAGAGAAGAGAAGGGTGGAATTGGGTGAGTTGATCTAGTGTGTTGATCATGGAGCATGTGAGTTGTTTGAGAGGGCATAGGTATATTTTGTTCTGTGAGGAGTGGGAGAGTTCCGTCGTATATTTGGTGCTGTACAATTGTGTTGGTTGAAATATGTGTGTGTGGTGTGTTGTGTGTGTGTGTATGCGTGTTTATGTGCTGGTTGTGTGAGAATTGTGGAGGCACGGTTCCTTGCATGTTCCACACCTTATATGCACTCCCACACACGCCTCCTCCTCACACCATGCCAACATCCTTACAAATACACACACACACACCCTAACAAACACAATATTTATTCCCTCACCCTAAACTCATTTCATCCCAACCACATTGATGCATCTCAAACACACAGGCACCCCCTCCCTCCCTAAAGGGCTCATCCGGGCATATTTGCATGATAAGAAAAATAAAGTAAAATCGAAAAAGCACAACACTGAAAATTTCTATCAAAATCGATAGAAACAGCAAAGTTATGAATTTCTTTGTGGTTTTGAATTTTTTAGGAAAACAGTTCTTCTAAATCGACAAACTGATATGTCTCAGTTCCTCCTGGGGGCGCTTTCACAATCCATGACAATTAGTCATATCTTTATCCACCAACCACGTAGTTAGCTCCAATCTTACTAAGTCGGTTACACAAAGCTCTTTTCCAAGCTGTACATATGTTGTAATATCGATATTATCGGATGATGATGTCATCGAGCAATAGCCTTAATCACGGTTTCGTTGATATTTAGATATTGTGGGGTTTAGCAAAATTTTCAATATTATCGAAATTGAAGTGATAAAATCGGTCAATAACAGTATGAAAGCTCATAAAATTATGTATAATAAACATAACATAAGCATTAAAACGCACACTGTTTCTTACTGCATATATTTACAAGGTGTCAATCATGAAATTAATAAGACCACGTCAGAACATGAGATGGGTACCCCCGGATGCGCTAATTTCATAGTTTCGTAAATCAGACTATAAGAAAGTACGCTAGCTAAAAATGGAGCTAGATTGAGGTTTTTTCCTAAATTTTCTGTTTACTCACAAAAAGAAATTAATAGTGCATTGTAATTTAAAAAGAAATCTA
>CALNVZ010000999.1:0-21615 GCA_940671915.1 Paracentrotus lividus
CTCATAATATAAACTTCTAAAGATAAGGTATCCCCGAGCGCATCAGAGTATTGCGGCCCTGTTTGCTGCACACATCACTCTACCCGTCCCCCTACTCGCAACATTTCAGTCAGGTAATATCGCATCATTGTATCGTAATAAACCAAACAAAATGAAAGTATTCTGTCCAAGAGGTGATTCAACGCACACTTTGTTATCTACACGTGATATGATCTTGGAAATGAATTTAAAATCATTGCGATAGCCCAGTTTGGCAGATGCATGCTCACGAATCTGGAAAGTAATAGAAGATAATCAAGATCTTAGAGGGTCAAGTACATCCTAAGTAAGGAATCTTCAACAAAAATCAATATGGTAGCGATAACTGGGGCATGAAACTGTCGGAAGAAAAACTAACAGCTATGGTCTTTACAAAGCCGACAACCTACCATCCCAATAGTCAAAATTAAAAGAAGGAATAATCAGAGAATGTAGTCATGGAGTACACGATTTTAGACTTTGCTTCGATCAAAAATTAACATGGAGAAAGAAAAACATAGAAAATAATTACTCAGAAAAGAATGAGCAAAAAGGATAATTATCACTAAGAAATGACATGGTGGGTAAATTAATCGGGTTCAGGACACCAAAAACCCTCTGCACCTAGACAAGAGCATTCGATGAGACATTTATGAGAGACACAAAATTACGGATGTGAAGGCCTTTAATCGAGCGTCTAACAATTCAAGAACAATTGGATAACATACAGTAGAATGTTGAGAATATGCCACTGGTCCTAGCTTTTAACCATTCTGGCAGCCCTCCCAAATTGAATGCTGGAAGATGCCCTTGAAATTCGGCGTCACTTTTTGCAGAACTTAAAGCGAACTATAAGTACTAAAAAATCAAACCGGCGGGCGTCCAAGGAGTGAATATTAGAATTTGCAATAAGTATAAATCATGGGGAAAATGAAATTCCATTTGCTCTACGTCACGAAAAATAATTTCCTGACGAAAAGCAACCATAGAAAATTTCGAGACTCGCTTGGCATCCTGATCCCAGACCGTTTTGATACAACTTACTTCATATGTCATACAATAAGAAAAAATGTGAATTTATTATTGAAGGAATCAGACAGGTCTATTATTATATATAATTTATTGTTCGAAAACTGAGAGATTAATTAGAATACTAACCGACAGAGACGCTTCAACAATCAAAACAAAACAGTAAGATACCGAGTGACACAGCAGTGTTAATATCACACAAGAAATCGAAATTTAGAAAATGCAAAAAGAATGATCAGAGGCATAGTAACTACGGTTTATTCCAAGCGAACAGATGGCATTCTTCTTTTCATTTACAATGGTCAATATGAAAACAAAAGAAAGACAAACTCGGCAAAAAAATCATGCAGCATAACATCCTTACAGAATAACATCCACCACACCAAAAAACCACAATCGACAATAAAAATAAAGCACTTAAAAAGACCCACATGAGAAAACAATATTGCAATAAAATATAAATGCAGACAATATAATGCAAAATTGCAACATAAACTTACACAAATAACATACATTCTGTTCATTTCTGTATGGATTCCCTTCTCAACCGAATGGCATTCGTCGAATGAAAAAGCAAGCTACTCTTTGAGCGAAAGCACACACTCGCTCTACTAAACGTCCCCTTCCATCGCATACCATATTTTGCCTGAAATAAAAAGACAGCAATAATCATAGAGCGTCGAATTTTCTCATACAACATTGACTACTTGGACAAGAGGATTTGGAAGCATGCGCTGCACGCCGAGGACGACATTTTCCTTTTGCAAAATTCAACCTAATGCTTAGAGAATCACAACACCATCAATCTAAATAATAGATAAGTAATAGGCAGTGAAGAGAAACAGTCACCTCAAACAGCATATACACGAAAAAGAGAAGGAAAGACATAATGTTTCTATATAAAATGAAACGCTCTATTTAAAAGCATCGAATAGACCACCAACGCAACCGAAATATGTGAACCACTAGTAAGGTGAACAGAAAACCAGCGTGACCCCATGCACTATAACTATTCAAAAACTTTTGTAAACCATAAAACCACACACACCTTATCAGGAGAAAAAGAGCAAGATTATGCAAAACTAAAATATACAAGAAAATATAATTTCATCAATCTGCATCTAAAGTCTCCCTGCCAGAGAGATTTATTTGCACGTTTTTGAAAGAAAACTCAGGAAATCCGATTTTCTAATTGCCAAAAACACATACAACAAAAAGAAACATCGTCTTCCTACGAGTCAAGGGCAGAGATAATGGATTCGTTAATAACCCAAAATTTCACACATCTCATCGTTAAAACGTCACTTTCCCTCTCATATCTAGAACCGACATGGTTGAAACATAACTTATTATTAGATAACTACTGACAAAAGCAGACACCCCGTCTAAAAACACTATTATAAGTACCACAAAAGTACATTCCATTAATTATTGTTACACATATAACAATTATATATTCCACATATTCTTTTCTTTTGTATTACATTTGTATTATGTGAAAAATTTACGTTACAATCAGTGTCATAGTGATATATGATATAACAATAGATGTGTGCTATGATATAATGTGTATAATCGGAACTGACATGCGGCTTTTGATCCCACCATCTAAATCTGAAAATAGAGAATCTAAAATCAAATATCATTACATGGCAATACACTATCACGTATAGTCATACATAGCCTCGTTATTCAACTTATATCTCACTTCGTAAATCTTATCACTCCCCAATTACCTTATTCACTTAATTCTTGTATTATTACATACGCAATACAAATATTTTCACTTTGCACTTAAACCTCGCATAGTAACAACAAATCACTCCTAAATTACCTGGTACAATGTTTAGTTCTGTTAATGTTTGATATTATCTATGTACACTTAGTTTATGTTTGTTCTTCTTGTTAATTGTTTATATGTACTCTGTATCCAAGTGGGAAACACAAAACAAAAATGGAGATCTACTACGATTCCTGTGCCAAACGGACTACTTACATTAAATGGAAGGGGAACTAAAGATCACAAACTCGAGAGAGACTTGCTCGACGTACTCCTCGAGTCCCCCGGATTGTCCGAAATACGAAAAAGTGGAAGAAACCATCAAACGGAACCGGATCTGAAGACCACATCACCCAAAGGTTTAATATAAATTTACATGAAAAAGAACATACACACCGCACGTAGATGGAGCTTATATACACACGACCCGAACGTACACGACCAAAATATTAAGAACAACACAATAACCCAACAACGATATAGCTACTTCAAAAGCGAAGTCACTAAAGACACCATCAAATTAGCAATTCAGTTTTTAGAGTGTAGCACCAGATTAGGAATCTGTAATTCTTTATTTATACAATAAGTTTGACTATAAACTAGCAAGAATAAAAAAAAAAACACACTGACAATCTAACCTACCATTCGCACACAATAAACTGATAGCACCTTGTTGAATAAATGACGCTGAAGGACCGAGAATTTTAACCACTCCCCACCCCCCTACAATATGTTATGCCCCAGTTACTAATGAATCACAGTACAGGATAGGGGCTGACCCCTACTCTGTTTTATAACACATTATTTTGTTATCTCCGCTGTTTTTATGCTATAGATGTAACCCCCACAAACATTTTCGTTTACCGAGCAGACAATAGTTTTTGCAATTCACTTCTGATAAAAAACGCACAACATTATATCAGCTTATGTTTTTGCTTCCTCATGACATTTTATCTCTTGTTTGTTTTATGTGCGTGACTGTGTGTTTTCCAAGCTCAAGGCCCTCTCCCCATGACACCTCTTTCATCGAAAAAACACCAAATTTTAATTTCCTACCGAACCTAACATTCCTAACTCGCTATACACAGAAAACCAAAGTGGATGCCCAAAAGAATTTGAATTCACTAGAAACGGGTACTCGTGTTCTTACAGGTCTAGATCTAACCCATAACACCAACCAAAGTTTGCAATACAAAATACCTAGTCGACTCCCCTGACAACCCTAAAAGCATAATCGTACATCACGATGCTTCCTGAGTTAGTAGTGTTCACAGTGAATGTATGATGGATCTAATAAGACACTTTGCATTGTTTTCAACCAAACCCCCACAAACCCCAACATAGGCAGGCCAACGTCCATACTCTAATCATCCCTATGTAAACTAGTAACCAACACTAAAATACTAAACAACAGAGCAACGAGACGAACCGGCTCACAGCCCCAACCGTCATCAGCCGCCAGCTCAGCCGAAGGCAATGCTCGACGACACCTGGAACACGCAACGACAACGATCTCGACCACTTCTACCAAGGCTTTCACAAGTAAATGATGGGGACAAGCAAAGAGAGCGTGTTAACTACACCTACTGCTGGCCTCGGACAGTGCACGCACCTGTAGATACCCACTTCCCCCCCCCCCAATAGATAAACAGGACAACTTATGACCAGGCCAGTGTCAGCACTGACGACACAATTTCAGATGCACCCAAACAAATGTGGCCTATCAGAGACATAAGTTTCGCCATGTATCCAGAAACACTATGAGATGTTTGACGAGTTTTAATATTCGCCTTCGATCTTCCAAGTCTATCAACTTGTGCTCTTGAGATAACACAGAATGATCACATATCGACGATAAGATACAAACAAGACAAAGTGCCTTCAAAGCCATTCGCACGTCTAATCTAGCACGACTAATACTGAACTGATACCTCACTCTACCTCCAATCTGCACAGCACTGAAGCAGCCGATAATCAGCCATGGATGATTGAAACATCTAATTTTCATAACTTCATCAGGCAAGCATCACAATCCAAAACAAAAATGACGATACCTAGCAAGACAACTAAACAGAGGCCATTACACCTCGCGCAAGATCGCAAGCAGCAACACATTTCCGCAACACCACACCCAGACGACAATTTCCTGACCCAAACTCACCATGCGGGGCAGGCATACCGCTCTACCACTGGACGGATAAAATAAGATCTAGCCCTAAAGTGCGGGAAATTGTGGACTTGATGGTCATCCGGCACAGTGATCACCTAACAATCGCGCCTGCTCAAAGGACAAATACATGCCGCACACGCTGCACAAAAGGGGTACATCTCCTACGCTCTCTGAGTTTGCCGTGGTTCCCATGTATCAACGTCCATATTCACACGCCCCATTAACAAGAATATACTGGGAAGAGACACGTTCTCACCCCGCATATCTCTCATGCTCTCGCCAAAACCGAGGATAGATACACACCCCAGGAAAATCTTTGATAGAATATATCTCACAAGATGCAGGGACAATCACCGACCCACAAAAAATCATCCGAGTGTATGACAAGATTGGAACATCCACAACTGATATCGATCAGGGTCTCACAAATTACAACCAACATCATAGAAAAATCGACCACGACACATATGATGCTATAGAGCAGGAACCAAGCACGACCCAAATCTGCAGTGAACATCCAGTTAGCACCAAGATCAATGTCGTCTTATGTACTTTATGGAGCTTGCCGTCTCCTCTTCAGTGAAGGGGAATTCCACTGCTCCTGTTTTCCTGTTAGAAAATATCACTAATAATCACCGGGAATGCTAAACAACGGATCGATATTCTGTCCGTGGAAGGAAGTTCTGGCTGTCTTCATCACGCAGAGCGACTTCTAAAAAATACTCTCCATGAACTCCAATTCATACTGACAGATGACGGCCAGTCCCACCCTTTCGAAGGACACGTGGCCTGGTACAAGATAACTAGCTACATCACAAGATCGCATAAAGACCGAGACCACATCCCTGCTGTTCAGTGCTCTAGAGAAAATCATTAAAAAAGCGCAAACTGACATCAGGTCATATCCTCCATATTGACTGCAAGCCTCAAACCTGAGTCGTTCAAGCTCCCTCCGAGCGATCCATACATCATCCGACCTTAAGCGAAGAGTCGCAGAGCAAAACTCCAAGGAACTAACATATGACAAAGAGACATTATGAGGAAGATACCCGGATCGACACGAAATCAATCAGAAAAAACTAGTACCGTTGAAGTTTGTTTTACCAAACAGACCAACGAGTGTATAACCGATGTGGTAGTGAGAACTAGCAACGAGACAAATGACAGCTTTCTGAGAACCCATAATCAACGAGACGAAGCCACCCATACCCACACTTGGAAGAAACATTTTGAGGCCCTCAACGAGAGAGCAGCAAAGACTGTAAGCAGTACACAACAAATTGAGACCAATTCAAATGGGATTATCACCAAGGTAGAAGCATAATGATTATGACCAAAACTCCAATGAGAACCATTACAGACTTACGATCACCACAAAGCCCTATAAGGAGCGTATCATGCAATATAAACGCTGCATTTCGCTCTGATCTATCTGCGACTCGGAGCGTGTACATCAGTAGCCCATAACACCAAGCCGGAGCATAGATGGTCAAGAACGGGGATCCGAGCAAACATCATCAGTTAATGAAACTAACTAATTAGCTTCGAACGACACATCCCAGGGAGCACGACCGGAAGTGCATTCGCCAAAGAGTGCATAGAAGACAGAGCTATCAAGGGACAGTAAACCATAAACAGTAAACCAGACACCGCAGCGAAGCTGTAATCTTAGTCGACGTAGAAAAACAGGACCACTATTCATTCTAATACGGCTTCACCTATCAAGGAAGGCTAAGCGAGAAATCTCTACGAGACTGCCGAAAAGGCTGGATGCGATCCGAAACGCCAGGAAGCCTAACACACCATGCTGAAGTCAGGTCATTCCTAGGGGCTAGTAATTATTGCGTAGATCACGACAATCACTAGACAATACGAAAACCAAAAATAAGAGAAGCGATCCAGAACTGAGACAAAGAGCTCGACCCGTGCAGCAACACAACACTGATGGTAAAATCGGTCTACCGCCAGGAGAAAAGCCACATACATCCATCTATGCCACAGACAGACGACACTCAAACAAAAAAACGAGCAGACATCAAACCAGAGGCGAAAAAAAAAGAACAGAAAAACAAAAACAAAAAAAAAAGAAGACAAATCACACACGAAGTAATAATGAGCAACACATATTTGTAGAACGAGAGAGAGCGGAGAATGAACTAATAAAGCTTACAAGACGAAGACCACATATGGTTGGAGCAATAATCACTCACCACAAAGAATATCATACGGTGAAACCGCACAGTCGCTTACGCTAGTCGGCCCTCCTTACAGGGATGAGACGCAGGTCATTACGCAACGGAAAAAGAGGAACGTAGCGGTATATGGGGGCTGATGAGAGGTTCCCTATTATCTACTTGGAGTAGAGCCCTTCATCTAAGTTCACACGGATCAATGAAGCCCTCTGGTGGTCAAATTGTCTACTCGTCCTCGTGGAACACACACACTAGGACTTGAGAGAGTGGATATCTACAGTATAAAAGCCTGTCGGCACTACCGTCCATGCCCGGGACAGTACAGATCCGGCTGAATGTTTTGAGTAAGCGGTTTGCCACTAAACCGATCCGTCGACCAAGTGATCTACATAGCGTGTGCAGAAAGTATTGGACACGCACCATCACGTACAAGGGACGGAATAACCGAGCTCCTGTGGCTGCTCGGGCTGATTAAATTTAAACAAGCATCAAGAGAAGTCAAGAAACAGATAGTGTCATTGAGGTTTCTTGGTGCTGTCGGTCAAAGGCAATGGCCTGAAGAAAAAGGCATTTGAGTGCCATCGCAACGTCGCGATAGAGCTTTACTACTCTATGAGAAGTCCTACTTTCACGCGATACCAGAGATCGGATTCCGATAAGCTAATGAAAGCGTTCCTTAGAAAATCGGCGCCACGTCAATTCACTCAAGGTGTGCCAATGTACGTCTGTAAACAAATCATGCGTACAATAAGGTGTGGTGGCCCCACTTTGGAACGAGAGCAGAAAATCTTGGTGAAAGCGGAAAGTCGTCAGCGAATGCTACCCCTCCGCTCAGGACCTTGTTCTTTGTCCGTCGCCTATCCAGATCCCCATGGAGCCGTGTTTACATGTTGATTTTTGTGTGGTTCTCTTTCTCTGCAGCAGAGACGTAAGTTATCCGGATATACTGCGATCGAGCGCTGAGGTGGAAGATTATTTCGGCGCTCGACATATTCAGTATACGATCATGGCTCTGCGAATTGAGATTCGATCTTATGCCCAGCACGGGTATATCCCAGAGGAATGTTGTTTTCGGAATAATCGGGCACAGTTCAAGTCTCGCGAATGTTGCAGATTACATGAAGTCGGCAGGTATGCAAACACCGTCGCATAACACCATACCATCCCGCAAGCTAATGCAGAACGTGGAAAGGTTCCAATTCACCCAGAAAGCGATCCGCACAGCTCAAGAAATAGTGCCATGATTGGCATCAAAGTCTTCAGACTTCTTGTTGACATATCGCTCTAACGCTCACGGAAAGAGCACCCAGCAACAGCTCTCTACAATCGCGAAATACGCAATAAGCATCCATCGCGTGCACGCCAAAGTCCGCGACGAGATTTCGCAGAGCACGAGATCATGATGGTAAATACAAAGCAGCAGCATGGAAGTATGATCATGAAATGGGTAGGATGCGGTGCCAGAAGCGAAATATACGCAGGAGATCATTAAGTGTGGACTTTGCAGCGAAGAAAAAGTGATCATTCTCTAGTAAGATAATGATCCACACACTTGCTTGTTACAGGGTAAAGGAGAGGTAAGTGTAAAGCTATAGCAGCGTGGAAATGAGAACCTAAGCGTCTCTAAATACAGATACCCAAGTCGAAATACCGCTACGCAATATCATACGTAGACTGCGGATGAGCTCGAACACGACGACTTCGAAAACTAATCGCGAACAGCGTATAACAACGCATCCGCACAGTGAAATGACCCTACGCAGACTCAAGCGCAAATCACACGACCACCAAACAGACTCCAATTATCAGCTCAGGATTATTACCCTAACAGGATATAAACACTATAACAATAAAGAGAATTTCAGAGTGAATTTAAAACTTTGAATCTGGAAGTTAAGAAACTATCTAACAACTAGCCAGTGAGAAAAATGCAAAAGGAATCAGTTAAGGACTGCAGACTCGGAACTCAGTATACCTTTATGTTGCATTATGTGTCGAAATCATCTCATTGATCATGTGAATTACCGAAGTGAATTTTTTGTCATTTTGACTCAGCAAATGTCTTGAGAATATGGAGCTGTGATTATGGTTAACATATATTTTATCCCAATATTCTAAGTATCTTACTGATTGTATGAAGCTATCTTTAGGTTTCACATAAACATCAAAAAATTCAAAAAAAAAAAAAGGGAAAGAAAGATAAAACATGGAAAAACTGTAGATTAATACCTAAATGGTATCGAGAGACAATAAATTGTCATAAATTAAAGTGACTTTAAAAAAGGAGTCAGAAGCCTTATTCAATCATACGTTTAATTTTGGTTAGTGAAGCAAGGATTATAGGTGCATTTTTGCAAGACTGCATATTATACAATTTGTCCGTATAAAAATGTATTCTAAGTGCACACAAACCTACATCATTTGCGAGAGTAGTTCATGTGATTTAATGGTCATGCATCAAACAAATATAATCAGTCAAGTATTAGGTCAAAAGTTGGCTATTTTATATGCAGTTGAAAGGATGACATTAATAATGGCTTTGAGTTAGTATTCACGTTGTGAAAGTTTTGGAGTTTTGTCAGAGGCTGTTCACAAGTATAGTTTGACACCATTCAAGTAGTTTTTAAGACAAAAAAAAGCATGCCAGAAAGAGCTGACGTATTTAGTGTTACTTGAACAGAATAACATTATATTAAAGAGTATTGAGCACTTGACATAGTAATTAACAGGCAGGAAAAAATCTGATCTCACAAAAAAAACCTTTCGTTTATTTCTATCAAAAGATAAAACCAAGAATGTTAGGTTCTACATACTAAACACAACGTGCAATGACTTAGCATCAATGCACCTCTCTAAGAAATGCTAACGCATATAGTGAATTGAAAGCTTGTTGTCGTACATATCACAGTGAAGTCGCTATAGTGAATTTAGTAAGAGACACCCGCGCCTACGATGTATGTCACATGATCAAGCAAGCAGTATCGCTCCCATCTGTAGCTTGATTGCACATAGTCAGTAAAAACGTGGAACTTTGTACGTATGGATGCCATCGTGAGCATAAAACCACTATGAATGTTCTCGGGTAGGCAAGCAAGTCATAATTGTCCCTCTGTATTGAACCGGGATTACAATGTTTTGAGCGAAATCTGCATGTATGTTACACGCAGGCCATTACAGAGATTGAACCTGTATTGAAGTGTTTGGCTACCATAAACGAAATTTCAGATTGCAGATTGTAACGCGATCACATACGCGGACGAAAGCGTGGCCGAAAGAATGGTCAAATTGATGCGACATATGTTTATCACTTGGACGGGAAAAGCCTATAATCAATAATAATCAATCAATACAAACACCAAATTTCCTGTCCTGCTCTCCCGTTCAAATAATGGAAAAAAAAAAAATCGCGAATGTGCATAAATTCTTAAATGTAATTTCAACACAGCTGTTGTCAAATAATAGCTCACACCTGGAACAATTTTGTTATGTACATGAAGATTAATAACACGTGAGTATAATATTTGGTATCTTTCTAATAGCATGGGAGGAATCAACCTTTCTTCTGGGCAGGACTTTTTTTCAATAAACATTTGATGCTGTAATTAGAGATATGAATATGTTTTCTGGCAATCGAGAAAATCCAGTTTTCGGCACGTCCGATCCCAATCCTTGTGTGTAAGGGTTTCGCGATAATCGGCCACGTAGAAATCTCAGCGCTCGAACAATTCAAAGTTTCGTAATTTCTAGTGTGTGGCATCCACTGGGAAAATAAGGTTTCGTTTGCAGTCATGTTTAAAGTTTGCAACCTCTATATTATTATATGCTTTCTACTTGATTCACCGAATCAGAAAATATATTCGCCAATCTATTTTAATAGACCTTTTATTGTGACCAAAAACCAAAATGAAGGTCAATGAGGTCAGGCGTCATTCATCACTTAACATAATTTTGTGTAAAAACTGTGTCGCAATTTGGTATCAAATTGTAGGTATGGTACAACTAGCAATTAAATCATTTTGCATAATTTTTTCACCCGACATTCATTTGGAGCAAAATGCCAAAGTTAGTCTTATTATGGCATAATTGAATTGCATAATGGAGTCAAGTTGAATACCGCGGATCAGCCACAACATAGCTTGCATAGACAACTATTTAATAAAGCGTTAATCAACGATTAAAACGTGAATCAAATACTAGCACTAATATTGTTGCCAGAACATTCTGGTAAACCCTTATTGATCCATTAGAATAGGTACGCAGTTCAAATTTATATATGATGATTAAAAACCTGGAATGGCATTATTTTGGCAAAACGCCCATTTATTTATGAACTTGACCTTATTTCTAGTCAAAGGTGTCAATTAGCAGAATATGGCTACCTTCCCTTTTTTGTTTGAAATGGCAATCAAGAGGAAATTAATATCCATAGTCTAGTTGCAACAACCGTTAAGCTTTATACAGACCAACAGGTCAAAGGTCCAAGAGTTCAATGAAAGACGTTATGGCCCTAAGATTTTTTTGTCTTGAACTATTCTTATATTGGGACCTGTATTACCTTGATAGTTAATCTGCTGAACACCGTTTTGTGTGTCTCTTGAGCTGAGTACAAATAGCATCTAACCTGGAGGGGTCAAGAGTGGAAAACACTCATGAAGTGCAGTGAGGAAACTCTTTGATAAGTTGTCACTAAAGCTGTGGCCCTTGGGTCCAGTAAGATGTACTGGATGGCTAGGCAGTCTAAGTGTAAGCTAACTGATATTTGGGTATAAAACTCATTTGGGGGTTTAGCATTTGTTCCGAGTATGACTGCTAAAGAAGTCGTGCATGTTAGACCTCTGGGAGAGGTCAAGTGGGTAGACCTCCACAATGAAGTGCATGGGACCCATTCATATTGAGTGCTCATCTAAACTCCCTTTGGGTCCAAGTATAATGGGACTTCTGTAGGAGTCTAAGGTGGTAGAACTCTGATTATGGTTTCCTCTATACTCTCTGGGGGTACTGAGCATTTGTTCCAACGAGATGACTTCCAATAAGAAGTCATGCATGTTAACGACTCCTGGCAGGGGTCAAGTGGTAGACTCAATGAGGTGTCACTAACCCTAGGGGCGGGGGGGGGGCTAGACTCCTTAGGGTCAAATAAGGAAGACTTCCGATGGGTATCATCTCTAAATTCTCTGCTGGTTGGGTCGAACGTGTCTCCTGAGGATGACACTCAAGAGAGTCTAGCATTTTGACTCCATGGTTGGAGTCAGAGAAGGTAGACTCCCACGAGTGTATCTAAGACTCCTGGAGGTTGTCAAGTGGGTAGATCTCCAATGAGTGCAGTGGGTACCCTTTCAATATGGTTCATCTAGACTCCTATTGGGTCCAAAGTATAATATGGATCCTGTACGGAGTCTAAGTGGAACTCCTGATATGGTATTCCTCTATCTCCTCTGGGGGGTGACAGCATTTGTCCGAGATGACTCCCAAATAAGAGTCATGCATGTTAGATCACCCTGGAGGGTCAGATGGTAAGACTCCAATGAGGTGTCATGCTAAACCCCGACTATGCTGACTCTCCTACGGGGTCAAATAAGGAAGACTCGCAATGAGGGTTGTCATCTAAACAGACTCCGGTTTTGGGGGTGAACGTTGAGCCCTGAGATGACACTCCCGGAAGAGTGCCAGTATGTTTGACTCCAGTTCGGAGTCCAAGAAGGTACTCCCACGAGGTGTCATTAAACTCTGGTTGGGGGTTAACGTCTGTCCCTGAGATACACTCGAAGAGAGCCTAGTGAGTAGTGCTTGAATCCAGATGGAGTACAGAAGGTAGACTCCACAGATGTGTCAATCTAACTCTGGTTTGAGGGGTTGAACGTTCGGTCCACTGAGAACAGTCGAAGAGAGTCTAGTATGTTTGACTCCAGTATTGAGTCAAGAAGGTAGACCCTCCCACGAGGTTGTCATCTAGAATCTCTGGTTTGGGGGGTCGAACGTTTGTCCCTGAGATGACACTCGGAGAGCGTCCAGTTGTATTGACCCAGAACTGGCAGTCAAGAAAGGTAGAACTCCTCACGAGGTTGTCATCTAACTCTGGTTTGGGGGATCGAACAGTTTGTCCCTGAGATGACACTCAAGAGAGTCAACATCGTTTGACCTCTAGTCGGAGTCAAGAAGGTAGACTCAATAAGGTGTCTTGTACTCAAATTAAAGAGTCTGCTTTAACCAATTTAAGTGTCATCTCAGGGACAGAGCTGGACTCTTGTAAAAGGGTCATTTAGACACTTGTTTTTTTCTGTGTGTAATATACATGTATAGGAATATTTTGAAACACTTTCGCGAATTATATGATTTTTAATTTTTTATTCAGCTGAAACCGATTTACTTAATACATGTTCCAACTAACCCCGTTCAAAATGTTCCAACTAACCCCAGAGGCCCATTTGACATTTAAAAGCTTACAGCACAAAAGAGGGACAACAACATGCCATATATTTAACCTTGTTTTGTAGCTTGGTATAACTGTTTGTTATACTAAAAAACTGGCCAACTTAATTTATGATCTTTTCTGAGATAATAAAACATTTGTAAAAATGACAAAATTTACTCAGAGGGTGAAAAAACAAACATTGCTTTCTAACTTCACGAGGCTTGAAACATGTGTGCTGTCTAAAATGTGGTGGATGGCAGTTGCTAATAGCAACAACCTGAGGGTAGATTTGCATAAATATATTTATAGCCGTTAAAGAAAATTACAATGTTTCAACTAACCCCGTGTTCCAACTAACCCCACTCTCCCCTATATAAGCGCTGATAAGCGAAGATGGGGACATTAACTTGTACGATTTTGTACATAAATATATGTATTGCTTTTATTGCAAAATTTCAACATTTTGGCTGAACCAATTATTGACTAAATCATTGTTGGTGGTTGATAAGAGTATTAGGAATACCCAACAACATTTATTATACATTACCATCATTAATTAACATAATATCTTTGAATTCATACAGTCATTACAATAGGGGCCATAAATACCCCAACCCGTGGAGTAATTATGGCCCCCCCAAAGTTGTTAAGATAATGGTAATTAATATGCAAATGAGAAGTAGCAGGTTTATACTTTCCTTTGTATATTATAGGTATATGGACCGACTGTATTTTTACATATTTAGAATATCATTGGACTTTTCATTTAATGGTAGTAATAGGAAATGTGAAAAAGGGGGCCATAATTACCCCAGTCTCCCCTATGCTATAATTGGATAATCTTACACTTTAAGACAAATTGATGTGGGGTTTTTTTTTCATTTGTACAATGATAAATACATTTTGCTCGAGCTGAAATACACTCCAAATGATACATTCTTGGATTTTTGTAATAAAATGAAATTGCACATTTACATCATTGTTTTTTTACAAATTTTCTCATTCCTTTAATATCATTTCCGTGTGTAATTTTTTATTCCAATATTGAGAGATAGAGATTTAAAAAAAAAATAGAGAACAGGAAGAGAATGTAGTGTAAAAGTGGAAAGGGGTATATAGATGGGATAAAATTGATCATTATTCGACAAAATTATATTTTTGCACCCCGAAATTGTCTTGGTGTGTGTGTGTGTGTGTGGGGGGTGCCTGCCCCCCCCCCCCCCTGGATCGACGCGCCACACCTCTGCGTGTTATATTTTTTCCTCCTGGAACTTTTTTTCTACAAAACATATTATTCCCACTGATCTCCAAGCACGTCGAGTTATCTACCAATTTACTTCTTCTCGATGTAAAACTCGTATAGAGTTTGGAAAACTTTAAACTTTTCCTTGTATTTTGCTATCTGTGTAGGTGAATTTATCCCGGCTGACCGTGAACTGCATCCATTGAATCAACATGATCAAGGGATGGGTATATCCAGATGGTGGCTACTATTGATCGGCCTACTGGCTCTTCTAGTCGCTATCCTGTGGAAAGTTTAATTTTCTGCATCAACCTTCTGCACTTGCCAACGGACATCAAGGAATTGAGAGGACATCTCATCCAATACTATGATTTAAGCTTTTGCGACATCAAAACGGTTCCTATAAACTCCTCGAAAATTATAGCACTGGACAATTTATTCATCAATCTTAATCTTCTGCATCGAGATGTTGGTCATGGACAGAAATTAATGCGAACGTCCATTTCCCACACAAACCTTTTCAAACTCGGGGACAAGAAGATTGGGCAAAGGATTCTGTTAAGGGGAGCTGCTGGAACTGGAAAGACAAGGCCTGACGTGTAAGATAGCTCACGACTGGAGCAGGTGCCTTAGGGGATTCTCCTTGCGATGTACACCTCTAGTGATCAAGAGAGCTGTGATTCTTTACAATGGATTTCTGTGTCTGTAAATTATAAGAGATTGTCTGTTATCTTGTCTATCATGATTTACCTCTTTCCCCATTTAAAGCTCATAATAGATTGATGGAAGTATCTCGTCATCCCAAGGGGTGCGATTTTAGAACCTGGGATAGGCGTTGGGAGAGGCGGGGGGGTTGAAAAAAAAACAATGGTAGAGAAATAGACGAAAATAAAAGAGGTTAAACGGGAGAGTGAGAGAAAGGAAGAGGGAGTAAAAAGGAGTAGAAAGGTGAGGAAAATATGAATTTTTTTTTCGGGGGGGGGGGGCTGTAATTTTCATGACTGTCTTCCATTCATAAAAATATATATGTGCCAAGAAAGACATGGAAATTATAAATATTCAATTCAATTCATTTCAATACAATCATATCTCACAGTAAGCATACACTTTAAAAATATATATATACATTATTAAAAAAGTCTCTGTATTTTTACTTCTAGGTGATGTCAGCAGATTACCATAAACTTTGATTAATGGGAAAAAACAAAATTTATCCTCCATAAATCTTTGAAAGAGGTGCAAATAAGAAATAATCGTCAGAATATTTGTACCAAACGGTACAAAACGGAAACACATGTGTTCAGACCTATGTATATTTTGTATCTCTTAAGTAAATATTTGTCTGAAGACAAAAAAAAAACTAAGTTCTGTAATTCTGTAATTTTACATCAGATGTAGCGACTCTGCTGACAGATTTGCTGTAGGATTATTGATTTTTATTTACAGTGTAACTAGGTTTAAGAATAAAGGTTTGGCCAGTGCATAAAAGTTACCCATTAAATTTTATCCGCACTACAAAATACCCATGTCCTCATTTACCACAATCATCATTATCATCATCATAATAATCATCATCATCGTTGTTATTATTATTATTATCATCATCACCGCCATCATCACCGCCACCATCATCACCACCATCATCATCATATGTCATCATCATCATTATCACCATTACTCTCATCATTACCATGATCATTATCATCATCATCACCATCACCATTTTCATCATCACCATCATCATCATCATTATCATCATCATCATCATCACCATCATCATTATCATCAACATCATCATCATGACCACCATTAACATCATCACTATCATCATAACCACCATCATCACTATCATCATCATCATCGTCATCACCATTCTCCATCGTTTATAGTACAGCATATGTACACACATCTACGCATTATTGGAAATGTATTATTGTATTCTTGAATTTAATAGACCATCCATTTACAAGGTTGTTTTTCATCGATATGAGTAGGCTAAACACCCGACGTGAATTGATAGTTTGACAATATACAGTTACATAATTCAAACGTACAGTATATACATTGCAAAAACTGTGGTGTTTAATATAACACCATGGAGTTTAAATGGAGTTTAAACACTGGTCCTGCTTCAATAGAGCACCACTGCCATGACTGCCATTGGTGTTAAATAATCGTCGGCATTTGGTGTAAACATAGCCTACAACAAATCCACTAAATGCTGAGTGTTATACTCGCAAGAATCCAAATAGTCCTGTATTATATCGTTTAATAATGATTCCTTTTTTTTTTTCTACCTATATATCAAATCATAGTCCGTTTCTTACGATAAATATATATTGTGATTTGCTTTAGTAAGTGAGTTTTACACATACATGAACAAGATATATTTTACATGTTGCCGTTTCCATCTAGCCTTGTTTTGGTACATTATGGCCATTATCTTTTCAAGAGAACTATAACACAACCGGGAAACAGTTTTGGGAGAAATGTGACACAGTTACATGATTTCGTTTACAAAATAATCCTTACCTCCCAAACTTTCTAATTGGTTGTTACCTTGTTTTTCTTTAACTTCCCTTCTTTTTTTTTTTTTCTTTTTTTTTTAGAGATGACCGGGTCTGGTCATCTACTGCTATCAGGAATGAAAATGGACCGGGTCTCCCTTTCGGAATGTGCAAAAATGGTCGACAACACTATGGTTATAAATGAAATGTGTTTTGGACATATTGCATTTAAATCAAGGAGGATAATCAATAGAAAAGTAACATAGGTTGTAGGAATCAGTTTACACAATAAGAATGGGAATAATATATATATATATATTTTTTAACGAATTTTTCTTATACACAAATATACAAATATGATGCATATACCATAAATAACGCAATAAAGTACATGAATATTATGACCACCAAACGTCAATCAAAAAATTCCTAAAAATATTAAATGAAAAACATATAAAGATCAATTTGCAGTTATAATAAAACTATTTCATATGACAATATGAGATGGAATTATTCGTATGAGATTTATTAACCCTGTACAAATATACATCTATGGTATAATTAATTTTAATACAGAATAATTTGTGCTCGATTATGCATGTACATTTAAATCCTAACCTCGAATGGTAAAGTCCAACATGATCATAGCATATTCAAAATATTTTTCATTAAAGTTGCATTCCATAGTACATTACTTTGTACGAAAAGAAACACAATCTTTAAAAGACTGGTAAACTAATTTAGAAAACAAGAAATGCACCCAAAGTGGGATGTGGGAGGGATAGCAGAAGACTATCCCGTGTCCTATCGCAAGACAAACACAAATTAATGTTTAAAGGGGAAGTTCACCCTGTAACTTTTTTGGTTTAAAAAAATGCAGAAGAAATATAGTGTAAGTGAAAGTTTGAAGAATATCGACCAAAAAATAGCGAAGTTATGAATATTTACAGATTTGATTTTGTTAAGTCACGTGCAAGCATCTCTCCCATGTGTTCTGTATATAAATTTCATGAATTCCATAATATTTTGTTCATGTTTCTTGACAAAGGAATAGCTTAATTTGATAGAAGGCATGTGTATGAAAATAGTTTTGATGATAACGAAGTTATAATTCTCTTAGAGCTGTGAAATGCAACATTGTACGATTTTCCAAATAGAAACTGATCCAAACTGTTGCTTTATAGGACTCTATTGTTTTGCCGTAGAAGAAAGGACAGATACATAATCGTTCTACTTTTAAACGTGTTAAAATGTTATTTCTCAAACAGTCAAGAATATTACTTTCCCAGCTGTATTACTTCTTAAAACCATTCGAACCAATTATACGCAGTATGAGAGGAGCCACTGCTTCAATTTAATCTCAGAGAAAGAGAGATAGAGAGAGAGAGAGAAAAAAAAAAGGGGGGGGGGGTATTAACCCCTGTTTAACCTTTTAAAAAGACAATAAAAACACCAGTCCAGTGTTGGACTATTCTGATTCTATTCAGGTGCCATATCCGTAGACTTGGCGATCATGCCATTCCACAAATCTGTGTTTTTAGCTTTCTCCATTTGCTGTAAGCCTCTTTCTTCTACTCCTCTCTCTTCAAGCCATTTATTCATGCTGTCCATTATTGTTAGTCTTCTCCTTCCTCTGCTCTTTTCCCCGTGAACTTTTCTGTCAGTGAAAGATTCTCTAAACCTCCCTTTCGTGTAAGGTGTCCCAAAAATCTCGACTGTCTAATTTTTATGTGACAAAGCAGTTTTGTTTTACATTAGCTTTTATTAACACTTCGTCATTGCTGACTCCATCATACCATTTGATTTTCAGCATCTATCTGAGTACACGGGACTTTAATTGCTCTGGGATGAACCCTTCTATGTCTGTGAGGTTACACGGTTGAATTAAGTGGGACATACCAGCAGGTTTTCCATGGTCTGCTCTTCCCCACGCTCACACAAAGTTTGCCCAACCTTGTGCCCATCCTTGGGTATGGTATCCCCAATTTCCCACAGGGAAGTTACAGCGTCCTGTGCCTGTACGTCCTAAGACGGTTCAGCCATAACCACATGGGCCATGGCTCATGAGAAGCTGATGAGAGGGATTCCTTCCACAGGCTCCTGTTTTCTTCATCTGTGATGAAACGTCTCGTCTGATGTAATGAGGAGCTATACCACACAAACAAATCTTGTACTGATGTAGGGCGTAGACATCCAGTAATAGCTCTACTTGTAGTGTTCAGGACTGGGTCTAACTTTACAGAATGAGCTTACCAACTCAAGACTGGTGCAGCGTATTCTGAAGCAGTACAGCAGGGTTGTGGTCCGAACGGTTCTGGCTTATGTTTCCCATTTGGTGTCAGCCAGCATTTGTAAAATGTTTGCAAAATCAATGGAACAGCAAGAGAGGGAGAGAGAGAGAGAGAGAGAGAGAGAGAAAGAGGGGTGAGGGGTGATCTATGTTATTGTTATCAAATTCCTGGTAATATGCATGTTTGATTTATGTTTTACTTTTGATGCAAAATAACTTTCAAATGAATATTAATTGAATAGCAATAAAATTTCCTTTGAAGGCCTAATGATAGATTCTAATAAATCAATATGCATTGTGAAGGATGTGTTTGGTATTCTGTTCATATAAGATTAAACATGGCGAACTTGACGTTTGACCTGAAATCTTTTGAAGGTATCACACGTTGATTGGTGTGATGGTCAGTTTGAATATATAAAGTCTATCAGGGGTACAGAAAGCGATATCTCCTAATGTGTTTATATCGAGATAATACCAGTTTCTCCCAGGTTTCTCAATCTTCTGATCTGAGACGATGGTCTTGATGTGTTTCAGCTCGTCGTTGTATTCATCGATACTCACCAACCCATCATTGTGTTTGACCCAGGCGATCAGGATGGAGTCATTCCTAGTCACAGCAGCGTAAGCACCGAACCCCGCTTTGTGTACATTATGCTTTACATTGCCCTTCTTGTCAATCATTCTTATTATCAAGGTATCTGAAATGACCAATAAGTTCCTAAAACTAGTGATCTGCAAAGGTTCATACCCATTACAAGGTATCTCCCTGATGGCCTTCCCACCTGCTGGTGAGAATACCTTGATCTTCTTTGCTTTCTTGTAGCTTACATAGATCAGATCATTACAATCTACAGTGAGTTCAACAATACCACCTTCTTCTTGACTCAGAGTCTCAAATAATTCTGGTTCAAAGTCTGGAACAGAAACAGAATCTTTAGCAACTACAAACAATATGATTTTGTTTTCAGTGGTCATCAGGCAAACAGTCTGAACATCTCCGAGACGTCCAAATCCGCAGACAGTCATGCCGCTAATATCTTGGAACTTTGTCTCCACTTGACCCTCCTCATTGATAATGAAAACTCCACCTCCATTAAATCGATTTCCTACTCCAACTCCATCATTCTCAAAAAGAATGAAATTCATACTGTCTTTCTTCGGGAGCTCGACATTATGTTTCAATTCACTTTTAACGAACTGGACTTCACTAATGTTCAATTGATCAGGTTGACTGTTTGGTGTGAATGACAGCTGCTCTGCACGATCAGCTACATCAGTAGCAAGCTTCTCCAGTGGATCAGCCCTATCTATTACACTCTTCAAATCAACAGACAGTGAATCATGAATGTGAATAGAATCACTATCTAATGGAGCCTTCAAGCTATTACCCGCCAACACAATCGCACTCTCAACACTCTTAATCAACCTCTCATCAGCACCTTTCATCTCATCCAATTCCTTACATAATCTCTCTTTCTCTGTCTTTAATTGTTTGTCTAATGCTGTCCATCTCTCGTTGATTTTCTTGATTGACTCCTGGCGAATATTGTTGATTTCATCTCGTTTTCCATCAATATTGTCAGTGACACGGTTCATCTGACGCTCAACGCATTTCTGGTGATTCTTGATGATTGTAGCTTTCTTCTTTCCTTCGACTTGCAGAGATTCGATGTTAGCTTTTATTGAAGCTTTGTATTCCTCAGCACTTTGGACTGTATGGCCTATCTTCTCATGGTTCAGCATGCGACATCTCAAACAGATGAACGTCTTGCATGTAATACACACATCGGTGCAGATATGCTCCTCTTCGTCTCCTTTGTGTTCTTTACAGAAGACCTTTTTCTTTAGGACTACCTTGCCCTCTCTGATATCTTGTACACTCAAAACTTTATGTTTAAGGTTAGGAGGCCAATTGTTATGCTTCTCAAGACATGTTTTACACATATTCTTACCACACTCATTACAGAAATGTGT
>CALNVZ010001000.1:0-13041 GCA_940671915.1 Paracentrotus lividus
ATTTTCCTATTGCGCCTCTGTACTAAATTACCGGTCCATAATATCCATATTTTGTCTGGTCAGGTCTCCTATTATATTTGTGCCATGAGTAGTTTATGCCTTTTTAAACATTATCTTATTGTGTTTATAAATTTATATAAAGATAGTGTCCCATCATTTTTGAATTTTAAAGTATGAACATTTATTCATGGGTTTCATGATATATCTTGTTAGCGTCATGAAAAAAAAATGCTCCAAATTTTATTGTCCGAAACGGAAATTTATTTTGCCCCTTTTCTCGTGGGCCCGGCAGCCAGACATCCTCCTTGCATTTGTAGGTACCGCCCCATCTTTGCACGCATGACTGAACAACAATCTTCAGAAGACAGCAAAATCTCACTTGCGCGCATTGGCTGGGCGAAGAATAAACAAATTGAGAATTTATTCCTAAGCTGTACGCACAAATACACACATACCTCAAACCACATACACGCCCAAACTTCTCATCAGTTCTCTAAGAGCCAAAATAAATGATCTAGAACAATACTCACGGAGAAATTGTCTTCGAGTTTTTGGTGTTCCTGACTGACAATAATGGATGAGGATTCAACGACGACAGTATGTAAGCTTGCAAAGGAAACTTCACATAGATCAGCCCTATACTGACATAAACTAGGAGTCATCGGAATTCCCTCACGTAACAGCCCGGACCCCACCACATACGGGTGGACGAGTGGGACCCCAAAGCAGAACCCAAGCCAAGCCCAAGGGGCTATCAACGTCCATAGTTGACCTCTACAGACATCGCACAACGGCTCGCGAATCAGGAAGAAGTTGAAGGATAAACAAACTGGTATTGAGTAGTCTACGAGACCTCACCGACCATGAATCGAGCTCTGTCTATGGATTGCCTTCAATGAATGCAAAAAGAAGATACAGCAAGATTCTTGTCGAAGCCTTGGTCCATGCATGGGAAAGATCGTTGTCTTGTAAAGACAACCACGGAGGAACTATGAAAAGAAAAAGATTCTACTTCAAAGAGAATCTTGCCTAGTCTAGAGCAAATTGATGCTAAACTTGACAGTTCTTCCCTCATAACTTAACAGTTCGCCATTTAACCATCATGTTCTTATTTTATATCGTACTATACATTCTTATCTGAATATTACCACTTTAATATCATCTCCACACAATTATTATAATCAACTGGAACAGGATGCCTATTTTTCCGCTAATGATTTTGACCTTGCTTGTCTGTCCTCTAATTTGTATTATCATTATGTATTTTGTTTTAGTTTGAACTTTACATTGGCTCTCGTTTCAATTGTTATTGTTTGTTATACTTGTAGTTCTCTCTCTCTACAACTTATTTTAACAATACATTGCTGAACTTGATTTAGATTTCTCTAATGAATTTGTGGTCCCTGTTACCCGTACTAGCTACATTGTCTAATCTTGACATACCTGATGAATTCATACATATGTTCGCGAATAATATCTGCCACAAGAAAGATCTACAAATAAATTTCACATGTAATACACCTAAATGATAGAGTCTAATGTTGCTATACTTTGAAAAATTCATTATTTTGTCCCTCCCTGGGCACAATATCAAACATCTGTGATGAATCCCTGAAACATGATTTACTGCAAAATTCCCTAAAATCCTCTATCGCAATCTATGAAAAATAATTGTTTAGTTTAATCATCAATCGACTTCCACAAAGAGGGCGGTGGTGGTTTATTTAATGTAGAGAGATGTTTAAATTTTTAATACGACGGCCTTGACTCTATTTAGCATGTAAATTACCTTACCTATACTTTGAAGGTCATTAATTATTGATGATTATTGTACAGTCTAATCTCGTCTTCCGGTTAATTTACTTGTGTGTAATTTACAAAGACATCTGCACCAATCACTTGAACGACTATGAATGTTGAATAATATTACTTCATACTATGTACAAATTAATACGATAAAAGGCAACTATTATTCTTAATTGGTATTAGATATAATACAGTCTTTTGAGTGAATAACGTGACAAATCAGTTAATGAATATTTTAGAGAAATATATTACTCAATTCAATTGATACATTTCCTCTAGTGGCAATATCCACATAATATCAGTGGTTGGACGAACCATATACGAGTCCTACTATACTCGAAACATTTTAATTACTTAATGACTTTCAGATATTTAAGAATCAGTGTTTACATTTTAACCAGAATGATAAGTTGCTCATCTTCCCTATTTATTACTGTATCTGTATTCGAAATAATATTTCAAAATTCGAAATGTAAGTGATACACCGTGGAAAAAGGTAGAGATATATGATACCCAAGATATTTGCAATTTTCTATCACGATCCTTGGAATTCTACTAATGTCAACTGATGAAACATGATGATTATTAATAGTTACAATACAACTTCATATGAATCTTTCTACAGTTTGTCATTATAGATTGCAAGCTTTCCACCTGAAATAAGGAACATCTCACACAATCAAAAGCGCTGAAAATAAAACCTCTGTTTTCAAATAATGATCGATTCGCAATGCATTGAGTAAGAACGAAAATAGATTGTCAACATTATGCCAAAGATACCTGACATTCTTATCATGATCAGATAGTGACATAAAAAGGATCGTAATAACTCACACAAATTATGATGATTATTGCTACAAGGGAATATTATGCAAATCAATTTACAGAATAGAAACGTAATACATGAAGAAGACTTGGCAAGTCATTAATCGTGCTCTTGGAAACAGGAGTAATCAGATATTTCGTCTATTTTCCAGTTGCAATGATCGGTTCACTGATAAGGAAATAATGTGCACTTTTTAACGAACAATTTATCTCAACATTGGTTATGACTTAAATCGCTCTGTTCCCTCAGTCAAAATGGGGAAAATACTAACAACATATTATTTCTATTAACGATAAATGCGCTACTTCAAAGCCCATTAAGTAGTAAAGAAATAATGAATAGTTTATTATTGAAAGTTTTACCAACATCAAGTTGCTGGTCATGATGGAATAGAATCAGTAATAAAAAATTTTCATTCATTGTAAACACTCAAGTGCAATATTTACATATATGTCGTGTTACATGGAGTTCTTTCCGGATAAATTAACAAAATAGCAATGAGTGATCCTAATTATAAAAACGGACCAAGTAATATGTCTAATACAGGCCTACTCAGTTACCTATCTTTGAAGATATTTGAAAGGAATGTATATAACATTCCAGATTATTTAAATTCCAAGGTGCAATATATAATGACAATCTCAATATGGGTTCGGCGGGCATTCTCACTATATACACAGCTCTTTTGGACTTGCGTAATCTAAAAGTGGGCAGTGGCAACTAGATAGAAAGGAACAACAATTGGGTTTATTCTCGACTTAATGTATGAAAAGCCTTTGTTCCTAGATCATAACATCCTATTTATGGAAAATTACACTTTCTGAAAGAGGAGTTCCACTTAATCCTTTTTAGAGTATTTATCTAACCGAGAAACAACTTTGTTTGTACTTGGGCGATATTCTCATGTTGCAATCTTTTAAAATGTCTAGGAGTGCCCCAAGGTTAAGTATTCTTTGGTTCCGCCTTTTATATTTCACTTTATCGGTATATATGACAAAACTATGCTTATTCACATAGAATTAAATGTATTTATTGCCAGAGACCACTAGCGTTTCATTCTCATAGAGATTTGCACAAACTCCAAACAGAATTATAATTCATGATCATCTGTTATTGTTCATGGCTTCTTGCCAATAAATTGAGTGTTAAACAAAAAGAAAACAAAAATTCAATATTATTTACGGAATAGAAAAAGTTTAATTTGAGTATAACAATTAAATGGGAAACGGATATGTATCTCGGGTCAAGGTGCATAAACTTCTGGTATTAATTGATGGATAATTAACTGGAATTCCACATTGTGTCATTTGTAATCTAAACTATCAATAAAATATTGTTAATGAATAGCCTTAAAACCAACTCTTCAAAAAACTTTCTTAATAATGCTTATTCAGTTCAATTCATGCTATTAAAAAGTTTATGGTATATTTGTAGTGGGGTAATGCTGCATTATTCATTAGATTAAAGTCATTAAACTTCAAACGGTGCAATAGGAATTATAAAGCACAACTCATCATATTATCATACTGCACCTCTGTATTCATAATAATATATTTAATCACAACAAGTGTATATTATACAATGTATTTATGTATTTATGTAATATAATCACCTACTCCCCCTACCACCATTTGTCTTATTATTCACTTTTAGATTGTAACGTCAACGAGCATACTACAGATACTAGGAATTGCCTTATGAGTTGTTCATTTGCCATTCCGTGGCGTACACAGTTTTATTTAAGGGGACATTTACAAACAGGACCAGTTCTAATGGAAACGCTTTTACAGCATGACATAATCTCCCCCACCATAAAGTCATTACAGCGAAATTTGGAAGTCATTTTTATAATTTAATGTTAACACCAATGATAACGTTATTCTAATGTATCAACTAACCAGTGGATTTGTTATGTTTTTGTTTTGATGTTTTTTAGCTGTTTTGTTATGTTATATTTTTTGTCTTCTTTTATTGAACATATTTATATAGTTGAATATAATATTATTGTTTTTGGGGTAGCTCAATGATAGGGCCCAATTTCTTTGTGGCTGCTGGCCCACTCATGCATATTTTTTTATTGGTTATTACTTTGTATCTTATTTTACCTTTTTTCTTATAATCGTTATCGTTTCATATTTTTCATTATTTTATGCTTGAGAGAAATAAATTGGAATGATTTGATTGAATTAAGATACACACACAACACGCACGCAAGCCACACATCACTCACACGTCCAAACATTAATAATGATTCTCGGGTTAACAAGACTGCTATATTCATAAAAAAGAGGAAAAATGTTATTTGTTAATTGTTTTGTGTTTGGGGGCTCGACATTTGTGATGATGTGGCGTGGGTTTGAGGGAGGAAGGATTTTTTTTTCTGCGTGTGTATGTGTGTTGTGTGGTGTGTATTGTGTTGTGGAGAGAGATTGTGTATTATGTGTGTCACAATTTACACTGAATTCCTGCTAATTCGCAAAATTGTGCGGTACAAGATCTGTGCACATTGACTAGACCGTTTTACGAATTATATTTGCACCTTATCGGAATGCGAATGGCTGTTGAAAAAAGGAAGGTCGGATCCCAGTAAATTCGATTGACAGGCCGATATTCGTACAATTTGACTTACGCGATTTTCAAATAAGAACGACGACCTTTTCTCAATTGATTTGGGATAATTCCTTACTAAATGTATGTTCAGTCAAACTTCCAGAGTTTTAACCGCCGACATGTTGATGTTGAAGCTCACTTATTATATTATTTATTTCTCGCTTTCTTTTTTTTTTGGGTTTACGTTTAAGATACATCACAATTGGTCTCTGTTATTATCATTTTAGTTTCTTCTATTTATTTGAGCGACATATAATAGAACTTTCTCCGTCTGGGGTAGTTTTCAATCTCAATTTATTTATGACCTTTTCGCTCTTCCAGAACTGTACAAGTTAGTGAAATCTTATTGACGTTTTCTTAAAAAAACTCACAACAAAACAAACCAAAACAAAACAAAATCAAGTGCCAAAACCCCACCTCATAGCTTGTGTATGATTGAGATTTTGCTCAATAACCCACTGATCAAATTATACAAGATTTTGACCCTCCGGCTCGAAAACCACCATTTAAGTCGCCAAACTATATTTGGGTTTTTATGTACTTTCTGAAACTACAAATATTTAACGCTTATGAACAAAAACTTGTAGTGAAGTTAAACTTCAATTAATATCCCGTTGGATAAGAGGAACCAACGCTTTTTCATATGGAGAAGGCGCTTCTTCCATTTACCTACTGACATGTTGTGGTGATTATTCAGTAGGTATTTAAACGGAGAGGTCACCAAATGAATATTCCAAACTAATGACGATGAGTATTTTTTTTATAAAACTTTATATATAACATTATTTGTCAGTGTATTAGTTTACTCGTTAATGTTTCAAGGGTCTTTCTCATGTTGGCGAACCCAAGGCGAATTTCAGAGTGCGTATATATTATAGATGAGATACTACCAACGTTACCATTTGTGACTTGCTTGTTCGTAGCAAAGCATAAAGGGTATATTCTGTGTATCCGACATGGCTCATGTTTATCTGTTGTGATGCTTTATAAAGCCAAGCTCAAAGGGGTCTATCTTTTGTATTCAATCATTGCATTTTTCTTGTTTGTGCTGCTTAGTTAGGCAGGCTTCAATTAGGGTTATCGTAATGTTATTTTCAACTTGTGGATGTTATTTCTTGACTGCCTGTTAAGCAGACAAACAGGGTTGTAATGAATGGACCATGTGGCATGTTTTCTTTTGTAGTGCCTATGCGTTGTCGGACAAGTACAAGTGGTGTATATATCTGTCATGATAATTGCATATTTTCTTTGTACCTGTTTATGCAATCACAGCAGGTGGAGCGACGTCCTAGACAAATTATTCTATATATATGTGTAGAAAACTTGATGTTCCTTCTCTAAATAAACACAGAAACAACCCCCACACACACAAAACAAAAACACACAACCACATAAAAACACCAAAAACCAACACAACAAAAAAAAAAAAAAAAAAAAACAAAAAAAAAACCACAAAATATAAAAAGGGTTATAATACAAACAATACCACCAATAAACTCTAAAAGACAATTATTACATTAAACAGGGGTACTCACAAACAACATGTAGCTAACGCATCTCGTTGATTACTTAAAATAAGCTACGCATTCATATTCGTATAGTCTTTCGTAGGCAGCGCCATTTTTTTCTTTTATATTTTTTCTTCGTTTATTTGATTATATTGTGTGTTTGTGATCACACACCACACACACTGAAAATTGAAAATGCTTATATTTTCTTATTTAAATTTTGAAAGTAGAGAGTCTGAGGCCGGAAGGGGGGAGTGGGGGGGGCGGACAGACTAAATTGACATGCATATTGGTCATTATTTTCAATTTGTTTCCACGTGTGTGCTGAAGAAATGAAGTCGGGGGCTGAGCCCCCCCCCCCCGCCCGGCTTCCCACACACCCCTTCAAAGGGCTGTAAATTTCAACTTCAACTGTGAACACAAATCAATGAAACAAGTCAATTTTGCTTAGTTGGTTTGTGTAGGCCACCGTAGGGTGCAGGTGTGTGTGGTTGTGTGTGGCTTTGTACTCGTCTGTGGGTCGCACTATTCTGTACCCACTAGTCAAAATGAGATATGATTTCAGTTATCAGTCATTGGTTGCAGAAATGAAAAATAACAACAACAAATGATACCATGATAGTGAAAAAGTTTTTTGATCCTAGTAATTGGAATTAAAACTAACATATTAACATTAAATGGGCTACAGCTCATTACCCCAAACACCAGGCCCACGCCCGACAGTGAAATCTGAATGTCTGTTCATCTCTGCGTCTTATTGCTATAATTGCAATTCCATCAACAGAGTTAAAGACCACCCTATTCGTGGATTATTATTATTTTTCCAAACATATGGCGATACATAGTTTTTTTCATCGGACGTAATTCTTCCGAAGTCAAATTTATGTTGGACCCTTTCCAATTTTCTACGTAATATCAGTAACAAACCTATTATGTATACATCACCACTTTGACGTAACTAAAACTCGCCTATTGTAACTTTAACATGTCAAAACTTTTTTGGCGAATTATTTCCAATGGAAAAATTCCCGGGCTTATCCGAGGAAATTGGGTTTAAAACTAAACCATGCTATCATGCGCGCCAGCTGCAGGATAAAAAATTCTAGTATCTTCGGACTTCCATTCAGTTTTCAGAGTTCGCTGCATCGCGCAAGTTACAAATCTTTCCATCATTGTCCCACGGAATATTAGACTAACATTACATCTGACAAACGAACAACAGATCAGTCCATGCCAGTCCGTACGAATGGCAAGGGCATGTGAGGATAACATTAATCTGGTCAAAAAAACATCTGTGAGTAGGTAGTTGCATACATGATCAATACCTACTCCTCCAGTGAGTCATTGGGTCACCTTCGGAATAAATACCTTTGGCAAAATATCGCTCTACGTATCTGGCAAACACACGTTGCAACAGCACCATCCCGATTGGAGATACCATATCCCTTGGACTATAAGAATGATGTCCATTGTGTGTCTATTTTCTGTTTCAAAGTTGGGTTATCCCAATGCGTTTTGTCATGAGAGCCAGGCGCGAGGCGCAAACCCCTATGGACTAAGCTAGAGTAGAGAAGAGCGAGTGTGATAAGCATCCGCAAACAATCAAGTGGAAGAGCTGGTTGGATGGATTCTATTATATAGAAAAAGACAGTGAGAGGAAGTCATTTAGCGCACAGAGACGATTTCAATCTCACCCTTAATAGAAATTCACAGAATAAGTCTCGCTATTGCGAACATGTGAAGTATCATTGTACACCTATATGTTGTAACACGACTTATTTACCTTATCAATAACATGCTAACATTAGCGCCATTAATTTAGCGAAATCTACAGTATAGGTAATATTAGTTAGTATGTACTAGAAGAGAACATATAACGTGGCCAATATTCTACATAAGTCTAAAAGAAAAGCAGACAGGACCTTTTGAAAGACTATACCATCTCTCAACCAAGAGAAATCTGATGACATAAAAACAAAGACCAATACACCATTCACATGTTGTTTCTATAGTGGATGGATGAAACTCAACAATACCCAATAGAGGAAACATTACAATATCATACATACACACTCTGAGTCCACATGGTTACGATCATTATACTAAAATATTCGAAGAAGTGATGTAGTTTCGTCTCTATCTATCTCCATAAGTGCTTTCATGAGAGTTACTCCATCTCTCCACGGTTGGATGTCCCTACCATTTAACGAACAAAATACTGTGTACATGCCAGATAAAATATTATTCTCGAAATTGAAAATTTGACCCTGAAGAAGTTATACCCCATGCGCAAAATGACGGCCCCATGGTAATGAACGAAGCGACCCCTCGTAATTAAAGAGGACACCGTCCAATCGCCATAGAATAAGATCTAAACTACGAGCGCCAGAGAGCCTACAGCTGGCTGAGAGCGAACTCATGACAATTATGAAGGCGGCTAAACACAACAAGAATCAAAGCACGGGAGTAGCTAATTAACAAGACATACTATAAGCAGGCGATACCTACCTGCAATTTAGCCGTTGAGCAGAATCATATAATTGTATAATTGCAATGGTTGAATGTCAATCCAATTAGAAAGTGAGGAATTAGTCCAAGCATAATTTTTTTCAGGAACAGAGTGCTCCTATTCTCATGTGTTTCTCCTGAAGCTACAATCATTAACCAGTAAGAGTAGTAAGGCTCCCTAGTGAAATAATCTACAATTGTCAAGCAGCAGAGTTCGGTGGTTTAATCTTTCTATAAAGGATAGTACTGACATCTACAATTATAGTGATGTAAACAAACATGCAAATCAATAAAACAATAATGAAATAAAACTAGTTTGTCCGATAAAAATCACCAATTAATAGTAAATCGTGAGCTTGGCAAAACTCTGTACGCAGTGATCTCCTTGGACAGTACACATTAACTGTAGCAATTCTAAAGCTCAACACTTCTCCGCTATATTATCGGGCGGTCAACTGGTTGCCACAGAGGACTGCGTAGCTCGAATCATAGTTTTCTTGAAGGGAGCTAGTGAACACAACAAATACAAACAAATTCCGACTAGTCCTCGACTGAAATAGATCGTCACGACCGCTCACCCCTCTCCAACAACTGGAGGTCCTAGAAGACAGAACCTTATAGCACTTGCTGAGTGAAGATCTCTAAGCACGACAGCTATCTCACTGAGCATCCGGTATGCAGCTCCCGGGTATTGATAGGTACTGCGCGCTTACCTAATTACCTAATTACGTAAAGACAATTATGCACAGACCAACGACTTAGGTACAATTCCGCCACGTGTACCACATAAAAGTTAGGCAGCGGGATGAAGCACCCTCTTATAGCCATCTACGCAGATGGCGTCTCAATTGGGACACGCACTAGAGACAGATTATTGCATGCTGTGTACTATTCCACAAAGGTCATTCGACATTGCATTTTATTCGCCGTCTATCTTACTTACCATACACAATATCCCACGGTCACCATTAGCACACAGTCCTGTTCGCTCCTTGGCTGTTGTTCTCCCTTGGGCCTGCCAAGCGGTTAGCCTCTTCCTGCTGATCTATACGCGCCAACTCTGAAATAGTGTGCCTCTCTGCTAACTTTGTGGTGCTATAGGTAAGAGCACCAGTATGCACCACAAAGCAGATTCCATCACCGAGTAGGTGAGTTACAGAAAAAAGTGGCCACGAAGTGAAAACGTTTTCACTGCAATATTGTCAAAATGTGAGGCGCAAAGAAATGTATATACACTCATATTCGCAGATCTTAACAGATATCCTAACATAATCAAACAATAAAAAAAAAAAAATAAAACATCAATAGAATATATATATCGTTACTACTAAATTATTGTTAACAGTATACAGATAGCAAAACTTATATTATCTTATATTAGATACCGTCGGTACTTAAAATAACTTATACCGTTCAGCCGCTAATATACTGGATTATAAGTACGACACAAATACTATTAAAAACTGTAACTAATTCCCCGAAGCTTGACAGATTTCGTTTTCAACACTTGCCATGCGGCCCCTCGGAGAATGAATACAAAATATCTGTCAGGTAATTATTAGTTATTTGGGTCGTTACATTATAGTCCAAGGTAAAACTTGCTTGCAAGATTGGAGTCGGTTCACCTACTTGTGAATTATCTCAGTAAATAGACCCCTATATTCTTTACCTTGCGCATAATTATGGGTTTTCATGTTTTTGTCAAATTTTTTGTGCCAATTACGCTATTGTGACGTATAATTGTGTACTCCGCTATCCCATTGTTACTTAATCTTGCAACCCACCATTTTACTGTTATTACGGCCGCAGCGCAACAAGGAATCGGTAGGAATCGATACTCTCCCCATCATTAACACGCGCTTTCCCTCCAAAAACCCGAAAGGTTATATTTGACAATTTGTATCAAACTAATATGTTCATTATACTAAATGAAGGTTGGTCACGTGCGGTACTGGCCACGGCCAATCGACGCGTATCTTTTTTCTATACCACTATTACTATCATATATCGGTTCATAGGCAAGTTACCCCCCTGGACATCCCCACCGGACATACCCCCGGACATTACCCCTCCGAGGCATTTTACCCCGTGGGACAATTAACCCCCTTTCGACGGAAGCAATTACCCCCCGGGACAATTACCCCGGGAAACAGATTTACCCCCCCGACAATTACCCCGAGGACCAATACCCCCGGACATTACCCCCCGAAATTACCCCCGCGACAATTTACCTCCCGGACCATACCCCCGGGCAATTCCCCCGAGGAACTACCCCCGGGACATTCCCCCGAGGAAACTTACCCCCCGGACATCACCCTTACTGAACAATTACCCCCGAGAAAACTAACCCGGACAATACCCCGGGAGTTACACCCGGTCAACTACCCCCGATGACCAATTACCCCCCTCACAGGCATTGACTGTTGGAATCAAGCGGCGCCTCATTGTTGGGTTCCGCCCGGTCATTGTCCCAGGTTTTAATTATTCTTCTACTTATCTTATCTATGAATCTCTCTTTTTCTTCATCTTTCTCTTTCTCTTGTCTCTCTCCCTTTCTTCTTTTTCCTTGCTTTTCCTCCCCCTTTTTCCACCTCTGCGCCCATAAAAATTTGGGGGGGGGGGGCTTGCGCCCCAGAGCCCCCCGTTTTGGGTACTATTCATATTTGGCATCAGAAATATTAAACGGGCCTATATTTAACCTTTTATTCATTAGAACAAGCAATTCCACAAAATTCATGATAACGACACAATTACATATTGTACATAATCTAAACATGTTTGAAATATTTGATCATCAAACCTGATTCTACTGATATAGTCTCTTACATTTTCTTTTGTTATAATTTCACGCAAAAATGGATAAATCGCTGTTGAGACCCATGGGTTTCTAGGGCGGCAAATAAGGGTCATATTAAAAATAATAATTAACAAGGTGTTAACAAGGCGAGGTGGTCGATCGGATTCGAAATTGTAAGTTCGGACCGATCAGAGGTATCCGATAAACAAGAGGTTCGAACCTTCCGTCATTACTACTAATCTGTCCCTTATTCGGGCAAAGAACTTTTAATCGTACTGGTACCCCCCCCGTTTAATTGTCCGGGGGATTATTTGGATCCCGGCGGCGGTATTCATATATAGTCTTCGGGGAGTGGTTTAAATTGTCGGGGGGGTAGACGGGGATATCCAATTGTCGGAGTGGTACATCCTGTCGAATAATAGATGTCAGCTGTGTGTCAGATTGGCGGAGACGGTTGAGTAATTCTGCATCTGATAAGAGAACGCCTTCAAAAGATAATGCTCATATCGCAAAATATTTCAGACTTGTCGAGAGTGACGCGGCCTCCAGTATCCTTAGTTTTCATGACTGATATCTCGCTTCATCGTGTGCTGGATCTAGAGGGTCCTACCGAAGATCATTCATTGTGGTGAACCGGTTTGTGATTGTATTCTCCTGCCTGTCAGCTGCTAGTACCCCATTGTCGGGGATTGGTTCTGTTATGCTCTTAGAAATAGTCAACAACTTATACTGCGCAATGAACTTACGGAGTAGTTTGAAAGGATCGCGGCCTTCAGAAAATACAAAGGAAATGATTTGCCAATGAATGGCTATTCTTACATTCGAAGTTCTAAAAGGATGAAATCAAACAATAACGAGTTAATTGTGTGTTCAATTTAGATGTCTTCCTGTGTTTGGTTTATGTTGCGCAGTTAGCATAAGTAAGATCGCTTTCTAATTACACAATCTGTGTTATCTAAGCTCTTATGGCAGTCCCTGAAATGTCA
>CALNVZ010001003.1:0-16775 GCA_940671915.1 Paracentrotus lividus
TACTGCAGTCACACAGACACTTACGTATAGATACGTTTGTGTTGTTTTAATCTTATTTCATCTTCTATTCTATAAATTCTTATGACTTTTTTCTTTGTTTTACTGGATGAACGAAATTATTAATATTTCTACTGCTGACTATGACGGGTAGGCATCCGTGGGGATCCGCAGAAAAGAAAATAATTTTTGGACGCAACCGGACGTAACTCAACGTAAGTGTCTGTGTGACTGTAGCATAACTCGTAAAGTTTATCGTATTTCACTAGCATTCAATGCATTGTGTAGACATACACTTTCGCGGGAATGTTACTTTCGCGAATCTTGCCTCCTCGCGAAATTCGCGAAAGTAACAGTAGCGGACGCAGACCGATGTTATACAATGAATTTATGAATGAATGAATGAATTTATTCAAAACCAAACATATCATACATTGATTACAGTTAAAATACATTTACAGGAGTTTTGAATAACAACATGAGTGGTTTTAGGACCCCAAGAGAAGCTAGGCTTGTGAGAGGGGCTCCACTTAAAATATACATGAGATATATCGTTATAATGTACAAGAATACATAATACAGGAATAATATGGAACGTATTTACAATGTCTGGTACACACGCACACACACCCAAACACATCCAAAAACACAAGCAACACACATCAGGCATACACAGGTTGGCTGTATAGTAAAATAAAATTTAGTTTGAATTTAACATTTATATTCTTTGAAATAATAATGATTTACAAAGGATTTTAAACCTTGAGAATGTTGTACTGTTTTTAATATCAAGCGGTAGCCTATTCCATTCTTTTAAAAAATCCGAAAGGAGTTTAAGGAGACCTGAGTTCTAACATGAGGACGGTGTATGAGATTTCTTTGTCGAGTATTATAATTATGTATCTGCGAATTTGAGGCAAACAGATCTTTCAATAAAGAGGTTTGAGGACCCAACTGAAGTTTAAACATAAAAATCAAACTATTGAATGATATGAGTTCATCAAAAGGAAACAACTTCAGTCTAAGGAATAAAGGTTTGCTTGGAGACCTGAAGTTTGATTTCGTTATAAGCCTTAGTACTTTCTTTTGCAGAATTTTTAATTTATCAGTATGTGTTCTGAAAGTGTTACCCCATGCAACATTACAATAACTCAAGTATGGGAGTACCATGCTATTATACAAAGTAATTAAGACCTTTTCAGGTAAAATATAACGTAATCTACATATAATACCGATACTTCGAGAAACTTTAGTGCAAACACTTTGTACATGCGATTTCCAGGTCAAATGATCGTCCAAAATAACACCTAGGAATTTAACTTGCTCACTACAAATTATAGCAGTCCCTCCAACATTCAGGAGGCCAACACCATTTGGAATAATTTTACCCCTAGAGCGAAAGATGACACATTTTGTTTTCTGCACATTCAATAACAACTTATTACAGCAGAACCATATGTATAACTTTTGAATTTCGTTGTTTGCAGTTGCCATCAATGTAACACAATTGCTATCGGATAGCAATAAACTAGTGTCATCTGCAAAAAGTGAATATGAAAATATCTTTGATGCATTAATAATATCATTAATATAAATCAAGAATAAAAGTGGCCCTAGAACTGACCCTTGAGGGACACCATAGTGAATTAAAGATGCTTCAGACTTAATACCATCAACAACAACATATTGGGATCGATTACATAGATAATTTCTGAACCATGACAAGGCTATTCCCCGAACACCATAGTGTTCAAGTTTTCCTAAAAGAATGGAATGATCAATTGTGTCAAAAGCCTTTGACAGGTCTAAGAAAATTCCAAGGCAAAATTCATTTTTATCAAAAGACTTAATAATGGAATTTAGCAAATTAAAAACACCCATGCTTGAAGAAAAATGTTTCCGAAAACCAAACTGCTGGGGGATTAATATATCTTTTTTTAACAAAAAATCATTTACACGTTTATCAACTATTTTTTCCAAAATTTTGGAAAATATTGGTAAAAGAGCTATTGGTCTGTAATTAACAATATTTTTATTGTCATCTTTTTTATATACAGGTACTACTTTAGCCACCTTCAGTCTATCTGGAACAACTCCCTGTGACATTGATTTATTAAAAATATTACAAAGGGGCTCTACAAAATTTTGGATACAACCTTTAATGACCCGAGGGGCAATCTCGTCTGAACCACTAGACTTAAATGACTTAAGCAATGATACAAAGTTTTTAATTTCTGATGTAGAAGTTGGAGTAAAAAATAAAGATGAAGTATTTCTGTTGGGACTTAAAAACTCATGGTAAGATTTCTGGACTAATGGGATATCCCTGCTGATCCTATCAGGTAATTCAACGAAATATCGATTGAAATTATCAGCCTTCTGCTTACTTGACACTAATAAAGTTTCGCCAAGAAACATTTCAGAAGGTAAGGAATGTTTCTTACCCCTACCCAATAAATCATTGATATGGGACCAGGTTTTCCTTATATCTCTTCTTACTTTCTGGAATAAATCATAGTAATATGATTGTTTGGCTAAGCGAAGAGTACTGACTAAAACATTTTTATAATCAGTATAGTTCTTTTTGTTTATATCAGTTGGTCTTTTCATATATATGCTATAAAGTTTATTTTTATGTTTTATAGATTTTAACAAACAGAAGGTAACCCATGGTTTCTTACATTTTTTCCTAGGAGCGACTTGTACAAAAGGAAAACATTGATCATATAGATTAATAAATACTTGGAAGAAGTATTCATATGAGTCATTGGCATTTTCCATTGCGTACAGGACTTGCCAATTTACACACGTTAATTTCTTATTAAAGTCGGAAACCCTTTCATCTGTTATTTGTCGTTTAATTGTGGCAGGATTTCTTACTTCATTAGGAATAATGCGATCACCTCTATTTATACAAAATATAGGCATATGGTCTGAAATATCAGAGCATAAAATACCAGCATCAAAGTCATTACTGAATTAGAATGACAAAAATATTATCAATTAATGTGGCTGAAGTTTGTGAAATACGAGTAGGCTTGGTGATAAGCGAGAATAAGCCACATGAATTTAACAAATCTACAAAGTTCTTAACTCTTATATCAATGTCATAACTCAATAAGTTGAGATTGAAATCACCATCACATAAACATCTTTATTTTCATTATTCAAGATTTGCAACTTTAATTCAAAGTTTTCCAAAAACGATACAATGTTTACATTTGGGCTCTATACACACAACCAACAATACTTTTCTTACGATTGTTAGAAATTTCAACAAAGATTGATTCATAACCACTTCTGGACCAGACAAATCGGTACGAACTTTGCTGTCTAACCCATGTTTATATACAGGCCACCCCACCACCATGCTTGTCAGGACACACTATGAACAAGTGAATATCCCGATATTTGAAACAAATTTAAATCAGTATTTGGCTTAAACCAGGTTTCAGAGATGCCAATCACAGAAAAGTCATGCTTAAGGCATGATAACAGAAGACCAATATCGTCAAAAGATTTATTGAGGCTTCGGGCATTAATATGCAAGACATCAAAATTATTATCCACATTTCTCTGAAAATCAATACAATCAAGATAATCACAGTTATTTGATACTGCATTGAACTCATCTAGCAGAATATTATCCATTTAACTGGTAGAGACAATCAAGTTTTTGTGGGCACTTACTATATTGTCTGACCTATTTTCAGACTTTACACGTCAGAATATATGCAAAGCGTGGTTCCCAACATACGGAAAGGAAATTTGCATCAAATTTCACGGTTAAGTGCAGCAAAAATTGCCTAAGCTGCGATTTTTACTTATTAGCCATGGTATATTCGATCAATTATGATGGAATTCCTGTTTTAGAGGTGTATACAATATACTTCAATCTTACACATTCCAAGAGTTGTTTAAAAAAAGGGGGAAGCTAACTTTGATTTTGCGGTCCAAAATTGTGGAACAGTTTGTCAGTCCATCTACGTTCTAATACATCAGTTGAATCATTTAAAAGACATATTAGGACTTATTTATTTTCGTTGTTGTGTATTTTTGGAGAGCTCTATGTAAAGCGCATAGAGCAGTTTTGATTGATTATGCGCTATACAAGAACCAGTTTATTATGATTATTATTATTATTACTATGCAACCAATATCCCTTCATTCACGATTGAATGAACCCATCAAACAACCCAAAAAATAGGCCATTTTAGAAATACGAAGAGGTATTACAGTAATTTTATGCACTAAAAATCAGCTCAATAACATTTTTTTGGTTGTGTTCATACTCTTTGTGCACATGTCATTATCCTATGGCACTTATTTACAAATTTATGCTTCAGTAAGCACGTGAGACTGGAAAATCCCTTTTTAATGTATGGACTAAAATTAAAACTGAACTATGTGCCAAGTTTCATGACATAACTCAAGGTAGAATTAACAATAATGATCAATGAAAATAGGCCGAATTTCACCTTTGTCAGGTATTGATTTACTCCTCCGTTCACTTTATTACAGAGGTTTAACAATATAGTGAAATTTGGCATATTTTAATTGTCTTTTTTTTTTCTTCATTTGACTGTGAGATATTTTACAAAAACTGTGCACATAGCTTTAAGTGGTCTATAACTAACATGATCTTTATAAAAAAATTACGTATTCAAAAAGTCACTAAACCATGACGAAGCCCCAAACTTTCTCCTCATTTGCATGATTTTCTTGTATCTTGTGCCCACTGAGGCGTGAAACATTGGCAAAGAAGTAAAAATCGCAGTTTGGGCAATATTTGCTGCATGCCCACTCAACCGTGAAATTTTACGTAAATTTTCTTTCCGTATTTTGGAAACCACGTTTTGCATACATCTGATGTGTAAAATGTTTAAAATCTGAAAATGGGTCCATATCATTGAACCAAAGTTGTGATTTTAAGCTTGTGAACTTCAAAAAATTTTCATTCAAACATTGCTCGCTGAAGCATGACTTGATGATTTTTTCCTAAAATTCGCTCCCCTGGTAGCTAATTAAAATTTGCTTTATGTATAGACACCAGAAGTTTAGGACCAATCTGGCCTTAATAATTTAAAGACCAATATGTTGCCCTATTAGTTTCAGGTCAATTCTGCTTCCCTCCCTAATTCTAAGATATATTTGGCGCCTATTTGGCGCCAACTTAGTGCAAGGTCGATTTGGTGCCCCCTAAATTTTAGATCGACTTGGCGACATACATGAATGTTTTAGGTCAATTTGATTCCTTTGGGTTTAAAATAAGGCGTCTTCTCCAATCAAAAGGCGTCAGTTTCCCGCGGCTTCCTGGGAAACATTCGGCTTTCAGCTTTTAACATGATTATTCGTGTTTAAGCCGTATTAAGATTTCATTCAAAAGACGATAAATCGGCTTGTTACAGCTGAGTGAACTCAGATGAACATTAACTTGCTAAAGTATTAAGATTCTCTTGTAAAATCACAAACTTGACCCAATACAATAAATATCTATTTATGCCAAGTATCTTCTTTCTTGTCTTTATTCTCTGTTTAATATGTAAGACAATTTATACAAAAAATATCAAGGGTTTTGATTAACAAATGTTCAAATTACTCAAATTATTATCTGACTGGTTCTATGAAACATGAAATATGATACTGGTATAATTAAACGTTCAGTGTTCTTCGGAGATAATCATATAAGAAATAACCCACTTGATGAAATCAAGATGAAATCTCTCCGATGATTTAAACGTTGTCTCTATTCATGAAGTAGTACTGTTGCTAAGTGACGGTGATGACCACGACTAAATCTGGAGTGTGCTTCCATCTAATTAGCACCTTCAACTCTTGATGAGTGTGGAGAGGACTGTAATTCTGACTCGGACTAAGACTCGGACTCTCAAATTATGACTCCATCTAAAATTAAACATTACCCAAACTATAAATAGTCTATGCAAACATACCCATAATGCATCATGACATATACATGAATCGGATAAATCCTATTTCAACCTTTAAATGAAATTCTCACTATATCATGGAAATATTGTACCGAGATTAATTCAGGTAAACATCATTATATATGTCAGTAGTTTATAGCTTAATACTATAATTGTAAACATAATTATTCATAGCAATAAAGAAGACTACTGTCACAACGAATTGCTTATTTGCATATGAATAAATTGTTCTTTTAAAGTGGTTGAAACATCAACTTGCTAAGTTTTATTCTTTCGAAAATTCACCTGTTTAGGCTTCCATAAAAGAAACATAATTATCAATCATTAAGTAATGACATTAATTAATTTCAGAGATAACTATAATCTTCCATGCTTTTACGCAATTCAAGGGTTCATTGTGACCTTGACTCTCTCAATGACAAATAGAACAAAAGTACATTATCATTAACAAATCAAATAAAATCTCTAAATTCAACTTACAGTTTGACGTGTGACTCAGTGTATCCAGGAACCAAAAGAAGGCCTCAACTCTGGTGGGAACGTTCTTGAACTCCATGGACTTCAAAATGCAGCGCAAAACATGCCATATTTGAGTTTCAAAACAGTATTTTCACCACCACTAAACCCATAGGTCTTGCCTCTATGACTCCTATAGAGAGTGACTTTAAATGCAATGCTAGGCAAACCCACCCAACAGAGGAATGTTGCACCTGGATTAACTATGTGGAGTGCGGTGAAGCTAACTCATAATGCATTCATTCCTTCTCTCTCCTCACATAATATAACAAAGGGATGATTTTAATTGAGGGGATAGTTTGACTTTCTAACACGGCTTTTGGAACAAAAGACGCGGGAAACTGACACCTATAGAAGGGAGAAGGCGCTAAATTCGATGCCCCTTAGTTCAAATCAATTCGAAATGTAAAAAATTAAATGTGAAATCAAATGAATGAAATGTTTTGGTGGTTAGAATTCCATAATGAAAATTCTGGTAAGAGGACAAACAGTGGCAGCTATTAAGACTTAAATTGTTGTCTCGCGTTTTTTTGTTATAAGCTGTTGTG
The DNA here is from genome assembly GCA_940671915.1 of Paracentrotus lividus. Taxonomy (NCBI): domain Eukaryota; kingdom Metazoa; phylum Echinodermata; class Echinoidea; order Camarodonta; family Echinidae; genus Paracentrotus; species Paracentrotus lividus. The sequence goes on from CALNVZ010001003.1 coordinate 7,010, forward strand.
TGCATCATTACTGTTATTACGAGCTAGCGCAAATAAGGCAAAAGATAAAATCGATACTCTTCCATTCATTTAACACGGGGTTTCCTTTCAAAAATCGATGGTTACATTGTACATATATACAATATAACAAATTTAATGTATGTCACGTGATATGATCTAGCCAGTCACAATTCGTATTTTTCTACCACTATTTAGTATAATATATAGGATGGTTAAATACAATAATTAAAAAGTACGTACCATGACAAGTCTTTTAAACCAGATAACACAAAAGATTATTTCGAACTGGTAGGAACATTGCCATTCTCATCCATTAAACGACAATTCTTTTTTAAGTCGTAGGTGGGGTGTAAAGCCTACAAATTCACAATAGGAGGCAGTTTTGTAAGGAGCAAAATATAAATTTGGGGAGGGGCTTCACCGATTTTTTTGTTATGTATAATGTCTTGAAATCAAAGCATAAAAATCCCTTGGTGTTATTCACTAATTCATAGCCATTTTGAAAATTACTAGTAGTTGTGTTGTCATTTTACCCTAATTCTGAGAAATATACGTTCTGTACAAAATTTGAATTCACGCAATCGCTTTTTTAAAATCCCATCAACTCAGATTCATTCTGGTGTTATCTCACTTCGTAAAAACTACTTTGAGACGGTTTTGAAACTGCTTGGAGACGGTTTTAAAATTGTCGCGGAGACGTCTCAGGAAAGAAGTATCGGAGATGTCTCTTTTACTTTTTAACCATCGCGGAGATTTCTCCGCGAAGTGAGATACCACCATTTGGAATTCGACGCGCAGCACAACTCATCAAACTTTTTTATAATTCATCCTTTTTTCTCTTACAGAATGATCCAGTTTGAGAAGGCTAGAATGCAGGACTGGCCGTTTTGTTTGTTATGCAATAAGCAATCAAATCGACCATGATAACTGCTCAGTCAACAATGTGCACTCGCAACATCAATGCCGGTAACTACTGGTACAGGACCAACAACATCAACACCAGTCACAGATACAAGTACATCCGCAACATCAATGCCAGTAACTACTGGTACAGTACCAACAACATCAGCACCAGTAACAGATACAAGTACAGCGCAACATCAATGACGGTAACTACTGGTACAGGGCCAACAACATCAACACCAGTCACAGATACAAGTACACCACGACACATCAGTTCCGGTGACTACTGGCACAGTACCAACAACATCAACACCAGTCACATATACAAGTACACCCGCAACACCAATACCGGTGACTACTGGTACAGGCACAACAACATCAGCACCAGTAACAGATACAAGTACATCCACAACATCAATGACGGTGACTACTAGTACAGTACCAACAACATCAACACCAGTCACAGATAAAAGTACAGCGCAACATCAATGCCGGTGACTACTGGTCCAGGACCAACAACATCAGCACCAGTCACAGATACAAGTACACCCGCAACATAATGCCGGTGACTACTGGTACAGGACCAACAACATCAACACCAGTCACAATACAAGTACACCGCAACATCAATGCCGGTGACTACTGGTACAGGCTAAACAACTCAACACCAGTCACAGATACAGTACACCGCAACATTAATGCCGGTGACTACTGGTACAAGACCAACAACATCAACACCAGTAACAGATACAAGTACACCCGCAACACCAATGCCGGTGACTACTGTACAGGGCCGACAACATCAACACCAGTCACAGATACAAGTACACCCGCAACATCAGTGCCGGTAACTACTGGTACAGGACCAACAACATCAGCACCAGTAACTGAAACAAATGAACCCACAACAGCGTTATCAGCAAATCCTGTTACAATTCCACCTGCGACGGCGTCACCAGTAACTCCTGTTACAAGTGCCTCAATGATAGTAACGTTTGGTTAACTCAACTGCACCAACTGGAACAACAACAGAAACTTTTGAACCTAATACAACAGACACAAACAAAGAAACCACCATTTCTGAAGCTACAGAAGGAAAAATATCTACGACAAAGGAACCCGAGGAACCACTCTCAGCTGGTGCTATAGCAGGAATTGTCATCGGGTCTGTCCTAATCGCAGGTGGGGTTTGTTACGCTGTGATCTACTGCAAAGGTGCCACCAAGGTTTCACCAGTTACCAATGATATTGAGGTAGCGAAGATTTCTACGGACCATGCCGTTGATGTAGACGATAAAACCAATCTTACTCCTCCAAATAATGATCATTCAGAAATCTGATTTGACTCAATCCTGGGATAATGATCAATCGGTACCGTGATTTCATTGATAAAAACATGCATTGTACGTTGCTATCATTGAATCTATTCACTTTAACATTTTATTGTTTGCCGTGTCCAGTGCCCACTTATCATCTCAACAACTACAGTTCGTTGGATTACGTGTTAAGCCTCGGTAACAAATGCCAATTACGAACGGTCAACATTGGCGTGTGAACAATTTTTCAAACCATTTCTTAAGTTTCTCCAGATCTTTTTAAGAACTTCTTGACCACCGTAAGTTCCAAGATTGGTCAATGGTCTTGACCAAGAAATTCTTTCAACTTTGTACATAACCCCGATTTGTAAGACGGTCAAACGAACGTCGCATGAAATCCGTAAGAAAGTAAGCTCCATTCTACGAATCTTCCCAAACTAACAAAACTCCAGAGATTCATACGAACATTATTTTTTTTTGTTACCGAAGCTTTGGTTTGGGTTATGATTTCGTGCTGAGGGTATTTCTTTTAGAAAGAATTGGCATGCTTGTTTGGTCAAGAATTGAATCACGTGTAGGGGCGTACCATTAAATGAAAATGACTGCAAGGGATCGATTTTACAATATTGTCCTCGCGATGAGTTTGCGATAAGATAATGGAATGGAAATTGTGTGCGTATTACTGTATCAGTCTGTATATCCGTCCACCCGTTAAAAAACTAAAAATGATTAATTTGCTTTTTCTTCATTATCTTTTGACTAATTTTTCTTTTCCTTTTTATTTGGGTGGATAACATATTGTGAAATCTTTGGAGTATTGCGTCATTTCTAAAAAGGCACTGACTTTTGTTATTTATCTATTGGTTTTTCTATCAATCTAACTTTTACTGAAATTTCCTACAGTTACATGCTTCACAAGAAGTAAAAAAAAATAAAAAAAATACAAGCGACCGGAAAAACATACTATTTTCCCTCCATAGTCTGCAAGGTTAACTTAAGTGTACCCAGGTATGTTCATGTAAATGGTGATATTTAGTCATCAATATCTCGGCAATTAAATAAAACTCATTCGATTCCTGTTTGAACTATGGGTTTGCAAGTTTACAGCATTAGATTTGAAGATCCTGACGAAGTTAAACAAGTCCTTTGAATATAATTGTGTGTCCATTAAGTGAATTTCAAAGGAAATAGAGAATAGATTACGGTAAAGTTAAATTTGCTTACGTAATTGAAAAGATTAATACTAAGAAAAAGAACACACATAAACTTAATTTGGCAAAATGTAAAGATTGGAATAGAGGTTATCTGTCAATTATAATCCAATATTTTTCAAAGATCTGACTATCAGAATCATTTGCACTGTATTTGCAAAGTCTGGCGATAGGAACTAGTTCTGTCTGTATAATTATAGTTGGTTAGGAATTCACACAAAATAAAACAAATATCTCATTCATTTCATATAAAGTTAAGAGCTTACAAGCATGCTTTATTCATGAACTGTTGACTATTTGCTTCAAACCACAGTTGGTTTCCAGGACTTACATTATGTCCTCATGTTTATATTGTAAACGATAATTTGGCATAATGCATATTCCATAAATAAAAGAAATTTTACCAAAATATTACAATGTTCCTAATATTGTGAAGATATTCCAATGTAAAATGTTTAAACCAAGATATATTAAACTATGATGTTTGAAAACATGAACTCACGAAATATTTACCCAGATTTCATGAACTTCTGTTTATAGTTTAATCAATACGGTATACCTTAAACAGTAATATTTCTATGTACGTGAACTCAAGAAATATTAACCCAGATTTCAAGAACTTCCGTTTATAGTTAAATCAAGAAGGTACCTTCCGCGGGCTTAAATTAGTGTTCCATTAATGTCTCAAATCAAACTGTTGAATAGATAAACGATACTCATCACGCGACGCGACTGGTTTCTGTCCATGTAACCGCACGCTATCTGTCTCGATCTGTCCTATCGAAAACCTACTATAGATGCCCATGGATCTCTGAAGTGGCAGTCAAACGCCTGTAGTTGAAGTCAGCAGTTAGCTGACTCCCATCGACGAAAGTGTTAACCCATACTTAGGTCAGAGTCGATCAGCTCTGATTCAACGATGATGTTAAGCTGTCTATGAATCCTCCGCAGGTGCGGATCCAGGATATAGATGAAACTGAAAGCTGCCTGGGAAAAGCCTGAAACAAGCCTGAAAAAGCCTGAAAAAGCCTGAAAAACCCCAGTGTCATCTGTAACGCCGCTGTAAAATAAACATCCAATCACAACGGTCATAGCATACATAACATGCTATTCTACGTAATTATATTCAATAAACTATGCACACTTGGCTGCTTTCATGTATCATTAAAGATTATCTAATGTATCCATGTTCACCTAAATAATCCAATTAAATACTCACTGCCTTTTTGCACAGGGTTACGTAATATAGAATTTCCCAGTCAGTTCGGAAGTTCGCCACATCATTTGATAATCGGTTCATTCAAATTAGGACGATTTTGCTTTCGGTCGAATTTCCGGAGTTCAGATTCCTGTTTGCAGCAATCAAATGTTATTTTACTTGTTCGAATTCCGATTAAGTGCACTATATTCGTAAAAACAGTTATTCAAGTTAGCAGAGACGTTGAAATGATTGCGCATACCACCATAAGCAGTATTCAATTCATTTAAGAAATCAGTTACAAAATTTTAGCAATCAAATTAGGCCTAATTTATAACTACAAGTAATGTTTTGGTTGTCCTCAAGGTTTTTCACCCACTTTTTGCAAACAAATTGCTAAATAGCAATGATTGTGGATGGGTTAAAAAAAAAACATTAATATGAGACGTATTCTTTTAATTGTTTTTTTTTGGGGGGGGGTAATTTTATTTCATCTTCATTTTCTTTTTTTTTTTTCTATCTGTGTAACAATTTTGGCATAACTACATGTTCAACACACAAGAGCTCTTTCACATAACTATTGATTCATGCGCGTTATCTGGGGCCCACGGCCCTGACGCCCCCCCCCCCTCCCAGGGTAGGTGCCCGGGGGCCCCCAAAGACAGGAGAAAAGGAGAAACGTAATGAAGAGAAGAGAAGGATAGCAAGGGAAAGGAGAGGAGAAAAAGACAAGGGAAAAAAAGGGGGCAAATTTACCTTAAACTTAGGGGCGCCATATTGACTTAAGCTAAGGGGAGCCAAATTGACCTTAAACTTATGGGTGTCAAATTGGCACGAATTCAATCTTACATTTAGGGGCGCAAAATCGATACTTAAACTAAAGGCCCAATATTGACCAGAAACTTATTGCGCCCAAATCAACCTGATGCTAAGGGGGGGCAAATTGACCTTAAACTTAGGGTGCCATAGTATCTTTGAAATTATTCTTAAGTAATTAACCAGAGCTTTAAAAAAAAGAGTGGAAAAAGGGAAAGTTATTTACAAATTTCATTCTCGGGTAATCACAACTCAACAGAGAAGAAAACGATTAGATGATCTAAACCAACACATAGGAAACGTTATTTTAAACATTTTATTCTAAAGGAACAGATAGAGCTTCAAAAAAGGAATTGCTATTTGAAAATGTTTTGATTCGAAAGTGACCAAGAGTTCAAAACGTTTTGCCAATCTGTATACCAACTTGATTAAACCAATGTCAAAGTTGATTGCCCAGCGCGGATTTGATTGCCGGGAAACACGCACTTCAGTCGATTACTCATTTGATTGCTTAATGACGGGATTTTGATTTGAATACTCCAAATACCAAAGCGAAACAAAATCAGTTGAAATTTGAATGGCGAACTGACGCTGTCGGAAGTATTTTTGGAATTTGAATGAACTTGATTATCAAATGGATTGACGAACTTCCGAAAGTGACTGGGAAATCCTATTATTTTAACACTAATGCATTAAAGCTCCTTTCAAAATACAGACCCTTTCTAGCAATACAAAATATCAGAAATCGTCTATAATTCAATTACTTCTTTGAAGTAAATAAATGCATAATAATCTTGTAAAGAGCTTGATAATAACGTTCCTTTCCATCTAATCAAAGAAACCATAAATTACTGCTTCTCTTAACCTCCATATATGTCTATGAACATACCAACTCACATTATCTCTTCTTACAAAAAGAATCATCAATTTTTACCATCTGCCTTCTTTGCTGTGAAAGACATCAAAATGTATAATTGACTCAAATATATAATCAAATAATTAATTTCAATGCTTTGCTGATACGAGGTTCAAATGTAATGATTTCTCATAATATCATTCTTATAATCACATGTGAGCTTTTCATATTACATGTGCCACGCCTAATTTGTGAAATTGACCCTAAACAAGAAAACATTTGATAAGAATAAGAGAAAATGGTACATTAACTAATCAACGATTTAATCAGTGTTCACAAATCATAGTGGAGAGCTGTAGAGTGAGTCTATCACCTGGCCTAGACATGCCTGATTCCTTGATTGCACCAGACAAAACAATCAAAAGTTTAAGATCAAGGCTGCACATGCCTACAGGTTCATGACTTTCCTCCTCGCCAGAACTTCCATGGTACCTCTCCTCACCGAATGCTAAAAAGTGTTCTCCACGCCGCTTCTCACTCCTAACAACAACACACACCTCATATACAGTGTGTCCCAAAAAGAACTATACACTTTGAAATGGCTGCCAAATAAAATTATATATATTTTTTAGGTAATGAAATTTACATTAATGGAAAGCTCATTATCCCAAAATTCATAATGACATCAAAACTCCGAATAAGTCATGCATGAATGAGCAGCGCTTCACTTTTGTAAAGGTATGGAAAATTAGGGTGCGCAGGAATTGCCCTACCCCTTTGTATGAAGGAAAGTCAAGTTTGGAACTTATGGAATTGGGGATGATATTGGCAGAATTACTGATCAATTATGATGTGTTGGGGTTTGCTAAGTGAAATTTTGATGGAATTGGGATTACATTTTCATGCATGAGTGAACAGGAAATATGTATGTCCTATTGTTGCATTGTAACTTTCCAAGGTATATTTAATGAGGTCCTCAGTGGTGTGTTATCTCCTCCCTCTCTCCTTTTCTTTCCTCCTCTCTCTCTCTCTCTTTGTCTTCCTCTCCTTCTCTCTCTTTCTTTGTCTGCCTCCCTCTCTCCCTCCCTCTTTCTCTATCTATCTCTCTTTTTTGCATGGGTGTGTTTTGACGCACTCATATTCATTGGTTTCTACTCCAAATATCCTGACTACCCCTCGCATTTTTTTTTTTTTTTTTTTTGTGGGGGGGGGGTTTAAAAAATCAGTGACATCATAATATGCATGCCCCACATTTCAATTACTGTAAGATTATCTAAACTTCTCATTGAATTACTTGATATCCAGGTGGATTATGTAAATTGAATACTATATAAAAAATGTTTGTTGAAAAAAAAAAGAAACATCACTTGATGTTAGACATTCAGACAATCCAAAAGATCATGAAAAACGATTATCAAAACTGATCAAAAATCCTACCCTGCATCTCACCTGTTCTGCACCCCATCCTGACTACCACTACACACCACTGAAGAAACCTTGGAAAGTTACAATGCAAACAATAGGAAATTACATATTCCAGTTCACGTCATGCATGAAAATGTAAATTCCACAAACTTCATTAGCAAACCCCAACTCATCATAATTGTCAGTAATTCTGCATATCATCCTCAATTCCATTAAAGCTCCAAATGACTTTCCTCATACAATTGGTATGGGCAATTCCTGCGCACCCTAATTTTCCATACCCTTTACAAAGTGAACGCCTGCTCATTCATTGCATGACTTATTTTCGGAGTTTTTGAGGTCATATGAAATTGGGATAATGAGCTTTGGCCATACATGTAAATTTCATTACCTAAAAAAATATATATTTTATTTGGCAGCCATTTCAAAAGTGTATAGTTCTTTTTGGGACGCACTGTAGAGCCTGTACTGTGCCATGCATCAGTTATGCCTAATAGCACCACACACATACCCACTCCTATACAAATTGTGCACTCCACCAAAGAGCCTATTGTCCCCTAGAGTATAGCTATGAACTACTAGTCTTTTCTTCTAGTCTAAATCTTCAGTCACTTTGTGACACTAGTGACCCATTATCTTTATGCAGGCATACTTATTTAATTAAAGGCTGCTTTCTCATGAAGCGTTATTCATGTCTATTATGGTTTATGTTATACTTATTATATTTCAGGTAAATTATTTGAAAAGATAAATTGCTTAATTGTATATAAACATTGTATTGACGTGTAGATGTGACAGGGCGTGTACAGCCAGCTTAAAGCTGAATTAATTTTCTTAATTTAAAATGCATGCATTGCAATATACACATCACTGAAAGACGATACTTTCCAAGTACCTCCACTGCAGATCTCACCACACCAAAGGGTGAACATCAGCTGCACCACTTTCTAGTCACATTATGTTTATATATCTTATCACTGCAGTAGGTTGTAAGATTGCAGTGATGGTGTGTTGAAACGCAGGACCACTCTCAAAAGACGAGCTCTCTAATGGCACAGATCCACTGTCACCAACCACCGAAGCTTGACACCCCAGTGGGAACCATCTTCAAACCTTCCTAAACCACTCCTACTCTGACATGTCTCTACAGGGCAATTATTTAGGTACCCGTCTGATTCTGGTCCGTATCAGCAGCAGCAGAAGCTTCTCAGCGGCACACCACGTCTTCGCTACCATTCAACGCTCAGGCTCAACATTTCAGGAGCGTAACGAACAAACTTCTTTTTCTCAATTTCTTTCTTGATACTTTACCGCCCTTTCCTTTTTAGCTTCAGTTTTAGTTATTTGGGAGTGTCTGTTTTATTTGATAATACATTCTGTTCTCTATTCAATTCTTCTTCTCTCTTTTCTCCCTTACAGCGTTTGGCTCTCACTTCTCTTTGGTTGTTTTTTTTTTTTTGTGTTTTATGGTTTTCATGCTTTTCTTCTTTTTTCGAGCTCTAATATTTCCTTGTTAATTACATGTTTCATTATATTTATTCCCCCCCCCCCCACTTCTTCTTGGGTCATACACAAGGTCTACTAGTTGCTTTTTTCCTTGGCTTTTTCCTTTCTTTTCATTCTTTTCAGACCATTAGCTCCACTCAATCTCTCTTCTGTGTTACTCTCTCCTCCCTTTCCAGCTAATCATCTCCCTTTGGTTCCAGTTTGCTGTTGATCACAACCTCTTCTTGCTTTTTGATTGGCTGGCTTCTTCACACCCTTACATCCCCCTTTTTGTTCTCTCCCTCTTGGGCTTGCCACTTATGCGGCGGTCACAACTCGTCGTAGGCTACGGGCACGTGCCATCGACGTAGCCTGCGTTGTAATAGTGCAATGCACGCACAGGTCCGGAATTCAACTTCTGCATCCTGCAATTCAAGTAAGGGTATTGCTAAAAAACTTCCTGGCGCGTCGTCCATGCATTGATACCTTGCCGAGGTACCTCCGCTGCACGAATTTTTACGAAAATCCTCGTAGGGGAGACTATCTCTCTCTTTTT
>CALNVZ010001005.1:0-14376 GCA_940671915.1 Paracentrotus lividus
CGTCGCTGCTTTCACGAACCGGCACAACCGAACGCGCACCGCGAACAGTACATTCTGAGATAAACGCGTTTGAAGTTTAGCCCATTTTCAATACCTCAGAAATATGTCCTATGTATAATTTTTACTCATAAAATACATATCAATTTCAAGGAAATTTTCTGTAGTTTCTAAACAATCAAATTATTTAGTTTAATGACAATTACTTTTGATGTTACGAAGCTGTAATCACTTGTGCCGGTTCGTGAAAGTAAAAAAATGCTGTTTACGCTGCAAAATTATTTTCACGAACCGGCGCGGCACGGCCGACCGTGCCGTCTGTCAAAGCGATAGATTTAATTTCACGAACCGGCATATACGTACGTCACAATGGGTTGATTCACGCGCGCGCACTACGTCACAATGGGTTATTTCACGTGCGCGCAATACGTCACAATGGGTTTACACGTGCACGTATTACGTCACAATGGGTTCTTTGCACTTAGCCCATTAAGATCTTGCTAGTTTCCATAAAGTTAATCAAATTATTCTATTTTCAACATTTTACTTTTTGTCGTACTTTAGTTTACGTGTACAGTCATTCTATGTTTAGAATTCTTTTATATTATAGCTATTCCCTCCTTTTTCTATGACCCCTAATAAGTTGTATACCCCATATTTTCTCTTGTCGTCTCTCTCTATCTATGTCTCTCTCTTTTCAAGGAAATCTTTGTCTCTCTTTTCTTAAGGGGATGGGAGTGTCCTAGGTATTTATTAGAACATACCTTAAGCTTTGTATAAAGATACAAATCTTTGAGGGAAAAAAATACAATGATTTAAAAAGTGCCAATTATAACGGGATCAGAAGAGCGATTTAAAAAAAAATGTCTTACTGCGATATCATGTTAAATAATATTTAATTGATTTAATTGTACTCCTTTATTGGATAAGCAGTTTCAGCAGTTCTTTCTTAAGTTATTTTAGGGCAAGTCCACGCTATTTGTTCCCAACTTGTGGTGATTATTGCACTTTTTGACCATTTTTGTGTCAAGTGTTTCAGTGGGTTTGTAAAAGTATACATAATGTGCCAAATATCACCATAAAAGGGTATATGAAATGAACTTAATACAAATGAGGTCAAAAACTCATTTCAAGGTCACATATAGGCTCGTTAATATTCATGAAATATAATAAAATGCATTTAAAACGCTATTTTCAACCATTTAAAAAAGAGGTTTGTCATAGGTGTACAACAAAAAAGTATGTATATTTTCTGTTTCTATATTTTCTTGGCTAACTCTGGTTAAAATATCACGAAACTATTACATAGACTTAAAATATTTAGGTCTCAGAAGTATAGTCTCATAAAAGTTACTGAGCTGATGTAAAAATCATGCATTTTTATTACTCACCCTCTCATCTTTAGAAATGAAACAAAATAAGTGTTTTTTACATCTGTGTTTTGTATTATGTTTCTTTTGTTTATCAGAGAGTTTTTTTAACAAAAGATGTTACGCCTTGGCTACACCTATTGTTTAATGAAAAATATTATAGGGAATAATTTTTTTAAACTTGACCTTGCCAAAAAAAAAATCGAAGTTGTATTAACATTAAAATATGTTCTTATAATGTTTATTACATGTTTAACAGGGGCTGCGGAGCCGGGGGGGGGGGGCTGCAGCCCCCTCTTTTTTGAGCCAACGTGTTCAAAAATGCATAAATGACCATACATTGGTGATTTTTAGCCTGTTCAGCCCCCCCCCCCCACTTTCGGCTCAGCCCCTCCACTTTCAAAAACACTCCGCGGCCCCTGTTTAAGAAGATAAGACTATGCAAGTTAAGATCTACTTTTGAAATGCAGAGTTATATTAATTTGAACAAAGGCAACATTTTGAAAACACTATTTTCCTCTGGTCCCGTTTGTTACCGACGAATAAATGATTATGAATTAATTATGAATTGAGTTATTTCAACTATTTTTTATGTTTTTGTTGAAGATTATTAGTACCTTCAAGAATATACGAAAGGATTGAGATTTCATTAAAATTTTTTTCAAACAAGCCCTATATTTGGCTCTGAATGTTCCATTTATTACCGCACAAAATAGCTTGGGCTTGCCCTTTATTTTAGTCTTTTTTTTTTTTTTTTTTTTTTTTTTTTTTTTTTTTTTTTTTCCATTAATTATATCCTGTCTTATTATATGTCTGTTGCAATTATATTCCTAACCAATTGCACTGAAAGTTCATCTAATTATAACTATCGATTAAATATATCTAATCTTGTAGGTAAAAAAAGAAATGAATAAAAAACAGTATCATCTAAAATCAATCAGATTAATTTCTGAATACTATTTATATCATTAAATTAATAAGTATGGTACACGTAAGCTAAGTGTTAAATTAATGATTTATATGTATATCTGTTCTAAATAACTATATATTTTTAATTTTATCTTTTTAGGGGGTCATTTAGCCGATCGATATAATTATATTATGATTTCCTGTATCTTTATTTATGTAAGTGGTGTGGACTTTTGATGACGGGGGGGGGGGTACAAATGTGATCAAATTCAAACTTCAATATCAGATTGATTGCCATAAATTGATCCTACTCCATTCCCATTGTATGGAATGCGAAAATGCAATCAAAGAGACTCAAAGATTCTCAGTTCACATTATTCTAATTTCTTTATGAGGACGAGCTTTTAATTGAATCATACTTCCAAAACAAATGATGCTATGTTTAATCAGTTTAATTTGAACAAGGTGTAATTGGTAACATTTTAAAGGGGAATCCAACCCAAGGAGAGAATCAATCTTACAGGAAAGAGGAAAATGAGAGGAGCAATCTAAAAAAAAGTTTCATCGAAATCGGTTATAAAATAAGAGAGTTATGGAAGTTAGAAAAGTCTAGTTGTTCCTTCTATGGGGATCCTCAAATTGGCATCATCGGCTTCAAAATGGCCGATCTTATGGACAACTCTCCATTCATTTTGTACACAAATTTTCAGATTTTCCCCATTTTCTTTCAACGTATATCTTTTTTACTTCTGAGCTCAAAATATGTAATGGGAAAATATATTTCACACAACATATGTTGAGCTCAGAAGGAGGTAAGATATATTTCGAAAGAAAATGGGGAAAATCTGAAAATTTGTGTACAAAATGAATGGAGAGTTGTCCATAAGATCGGCCATTTTAAAGCCGATGGTGCCAATTTGAGGATCCCCATAGACGGAACAACTAGACTTTTCAAACTTCCATAACTCTCTCATCTTATAACCAATTTTGATGAAACTTTTTTTAGATTGCTCCTCTCATTTTCCTCTTTCCTGTAAGGTTGATTCTCTCCAGTCCTTGGGTTGGATTCCCCTTTAAGTAGACTCACAACACACAAATTACCAGACACGAATCCAAGGTGGGGGTGGGGGAAGAGGGATGTGGCCCGCTCCCCCCCCCCCTCCCCCCACCTTCTCCATAAATTTTATTATACGCTGTATGATGCTCGTTCCGGCTTATATAATTTGTTTGTTTGTCTATAGTTACCATTAACAACCTTGTCATTTGAAGCAAGATTTTAGGGAAAATTATGATAATTAAGGGTTTTCCCCCTTCGTTTCTACGATGAAGGTTAGAAAAAATATTACAATTTTCACCAAGGTAACTTATTACTTCAACCCCTCCTCTCGACAAGAGACCAAATAGACTAGAGCCATTTAGCCAAAATATGACGTTTAGAAGCATTTTTAGGTAAAAGTTGGGAACCAGTGTTTTTGACATAATTCAAGTGTGCTGAATCAGATAAGACCGGTTCCCAAGCCGATTTCTCACGTTTTCACCACCTAATTTGCATAAACAAAATGGCCGCCAATTTGAACATTTTTGAGCTTATGTCTCTACTCCTCACTGGTTGTGTCCACTTTTCACCCTCGTAACGGCCGGAGTATTTTATAGTCACATTGATTATTATGTAAACTTGCTAAACTGAGCATTACAATTTAATAAATAATCAATTTTATGTGTATAAATTCATTAATTATGCAAATTTATGCATGTTTGCGACCTTATATGCTACAATGGGGCTATATCTTGATCAAATTAGCTCAAGAGTTCTTCGACCTTTAGGTAAAAGTTGGGAACTGGTCTATTTCACATAATTCAAGTGCACTGAGTCTGATAAGACCGGTTCCCAAGCTGATTTCTCACGTTTTCACCACCTACAACATGTAATTTGCATAAACAAAATAGGCCTAGCCGCCAAATTGACCATTTTCGAGCTTACATGTATATACATTTGTAAGTCTCCACTCCTCCCTGGTTGTATTCACTTTTTACCTGTATAATGGGCCGTATTATTTTGCACTCACATTAATTATAATGTAAACTTGCTAGACTGAGCACAAGAATTTATGAAAATAATCAACTTGATGTTTCAAAATCAATTCATTGTGCAAATTAATGCATGTTTGAGACCTTACATGCTATAACATGAGTAACTTGATCAAATTAGCTCAAGAGTTCTTCAACTTTCAGATATCAGATATTCAGATATAATTCAGATATCCTTCCCATTGCAACATTTTGAAAACTTTGTAAAACATAAATACCATTTAATCTCGACGCTCATTTGTTATATTTTTATGCAAATTTATTTTGTATTTCTTTGTTTTTGCACGTGACTTAGAACGAAATCTATCAAAATGGTCACATAAAGATCAATGAAATATAATTCAATGTTTAAATGATGACATTCAACACATTGTACAGGTAGCGATCTACATGAAGTCCCTATCCAGCTTCGACCCTCTATTGGTTATTCCCATCCTTGAGAGGAAGATGTCAATATATTGGTTATTCCCATACTTGAGAGGAAGATGTCAATATATTGGTTATTCCGATCCTTGAGAGGAAGATGTCGGTATATTGGTTATTCCCATCCTTGAGAGGAAGATGTAGAGCTAATTCATAGCATACTCTCTGCAGCCTCCACTGGGTAGAATTCTACCTTCCATCCCTCTCCTTGCATTCTGTCATACATGTTAATCCAGCATACTTTGATGTCTTGTACTCCCAAAGGGGAGTCAATTCACAGAGAGCTATGCCAACTTAGACTCCCTTGATCATGCAGACTACCATATCTGGTCACATTTACAATTCCACTGGGGAATGTAATCTGCTGTTCCATGTGAACCAACTGCCAGATTCTTGCTTAGACGAAGAAGTCAGCTTTGTTTGGTCTACCTTTCTTGTTGACTCTGGACAGTGTACATTCCTGTCTTTACGAATGAGATCATCACAGGGGAATTTGGTGATTTTGTTTGGTCTGCCCTGTCGATAGCATTTATTGCTAAGCACTCCCAGGATCTCATTGTGCTTCCAGGTATATGAGCTTTCTTCAAGATAGACATGGGAATTTGATAGAATATGCTTGAGTGAGCCCTCTTTTCCTCATTTGTGGCAGGTCTCGTTCTCGGTCTAGGCCAACTTCCTCAGGTTGTATGGGGAGGGACGAACATCATTGATGCTTGTAGCAAGAACTTGGGTGTGTATACCTGTTTCCATCTTCTATATGTCTTTCCGGGACAAGGCATTCCAATCGACACCAAGCTCCTTGGTGCGCGAAGCCAACTGCCTTATATGTTTAAAACATGTTAGCTTTCTTTACCTCTTAACTCCTCTCCTCTGCAACAGCGATCAGGGGTAGAATAAGTTTTGTGAAATGTCCATTAATGCTAATGTTCTATCCTCTCAGTATATGCGTCATTGCTATTTCGTACAGCATCAATGGCCATCATCTGTGGACATGGTGGAAGAACCCAAACTTCAGGCACCACAACTTCAATTTACTTGGGAGGGCACATCTGTTGATACATTTCAGTCCATCTTCCGCATCACCTGGTCCTCATTAATCTTGTTCTTGTAAGACAGCTCATTGTTGAACTAGCACCACAAGCTCTGGACAGGGGCTTCTGATATTGTTGGAATGACCTCATCCGCTACAATGTAACTAAACTTCCGTCCCTGATGGTCAAGTTCCTTGATTTCTTTGGTTTGAACTTCATCCTACACCAGCTTATCAGCTGGTCAATGTGCTCAAGAGCCTTCATCGATTGAGTAAAGTCAGGTCATCCATGAAAGCTCATATTTCTTGCAGCTTGAGTCCAGGTATGATCTTAATACCTCTTCAACTGGAAAATGCAGCTATACATGGAGCGACTTTCTCTTTTGCAATGACAAATAGGATTCGATAGATGGCACACCCCATTGGAATGCCTACAGGTTAGAAGAGCTGGTAAGCTGATGTGAATTCCTTGGTGGCAAACCTCCGAGTGTTGAAGTCCTAAGAGTAGCAATTCAGGAAGTTGCTATTAGATTGTCCGGAATGTAGAAAAGGTCCATGGTAAACCAAATCATCGAGTGCAGCAATGACCTATATATGCGTGGGCAAGGAGCAAAATTAGTTTTGGCCACAGGGGTAGCGTTCAGTCTGTTTTGTGGGTCAATTATTATTATTTTATTTCTTGTATGTTGATGATCTCTGCATTGCCTTATATAAAGACAATGAATTCTATGAAGCATCAAAATAAATCGTTATATGCTGCGAATCACTTTGCTAGTGAATTCTGAAAAACAGTCAATAGTGTCTTTCTATTCTCTAGAACAACAGGGCCCAACGACATATTGCAGGATCAGATGAAAACGGAAATCTGCATTAACTGGCTGCAACATGCCTCGCTGATTTTCTACCTAAATTCGGGCATTAGATTGTTCCCTACATGTCCAAGACAAAAGAGCAAAATTTAGGATCCAGGATACATTCTACTAAGAAGCTGCCTAACACGCAAATGGGGATAACTGCCATATCTCTCTATGATTTATAATATGCCAATTTAAGAGAGCTGAATCAAGACATAGTTTGTCCCTTGTTATTGCTCTGCACACAATCGAAGACGCAATCTCTGTGCGACCAAGCCACCCTGCAAATAAATGCCATAACAACAATGTTCCAAGAGGGTCTCTCCCATTAGGTTCTGATGACCATAGCACATCCGTAATGCTGATACTTAGGACATGCTCAGGCACTAGTGTGGCAGCAAGGAACAGTGCTAAGGTCCTAGACGGGAAAATGGGTATATCGCGAAGATGTTACAAAATTATGGGTGAGTGTGGGAAAGGAGCAAAACCAAGCGACACTTGCTGGTATGCGCCCACCTGATGGAACTATATGTAGGCTACCCTTGTAAACCGAAAGAGTTTCACCCAGAGGCTACCAATCTGGTAATAACAACTAGCAGTGTTATTCAAATTTAAAGGGCAAAGTTATTATTTATTTATGTCTAAGGTTAATTGTGAAGGAACTGTCTCTTAGTGATAGGGAAGGTGATAACAATTCAACATTTGACAGAGCAATCCTTTGTACTGGAAATTGCTACTACAATATTCATCTAAAATAAATACCATGAAAATAATTTTGAAAGCTCATTATAAATTTGTATCATCTTTCACCACTGCACTAACATCTCTTTGAGGTAGTAGTGACACGAATGGCAGAAGAAGTAAGCTCATACATGGTAAATCACTTTGTATGACAGTGCCTATTGGTACTGCAGACTGAGTGGCCTGAGTGATTGTGTGTGTGTGTGTGTGTGTATGAAGGGTGTGTATTTTGTGTGTGTGGGCATGTGTTTTCCGTTGCTGCACAAATTGTTGTTTGTCAGTTTTGTGCCTACATACCCATCAAAATATGTGGTAAAAGACCACAATCACCTTAAAAGTTTATTATTTTTTCCATTGTGACTATTTTTCACAGACCTCGTTCAATGGTCACCTGGAAAAACAAAGAAAAAATGCATAACAATGAAAATTAATGGGGCACCCATCATTGAAACAATATTTTTTGGGCTTTAAAATAATCTTAAAATTGTGAACAGATATCTGAACCCAGTTTACAAATGTCTTGTCTTAAGTTGATGAAATAATAGCATATAAGTTGGTAAACCTGCATAAATTTGCATAATTAATTAGTTTCAAAAACATTAAACTGATTTTTTTCTAATTCTAATGCTTATTCTAGCATTTAACATGATATTTATTGTTGATTGTGAAATTAGCGCGGCCTATTATGAGGGTTAAAAGGTGAATACAACCAGGGAAGAGTGGAGTGACAGAAGCTCAAAAATGGTCAATTTGGCGGGCCATTTTGTTTTATGCAAATTAGGTGGTGAAAACGTGAGAAATCGGCCTTGGGAACGCGGTCTTATCAGATTCAGCACACTTGAATTATGTGAAATAGTAACTGGTTCGCCAACTTTTACCTAAAAATGCTTCTAATAAGTTATATAGAGGGCCTCTTTTAAAAAATTGGCTCTAGACTAAAAATCCTATAAACTTAAATCTTGAATACGTAAAGGACAATAAACCGCTACATTTCAAAACGTAGTTTCGCACTCGTTATAGGACTGAGGGCCTTGTAAGGCCGCGGGTAAACGACAAAAAGAGGGCCCCAGAATGAGAATGGAAAAAAAACATATGCATCTGATAAATGCGGGCATTTAGGGATTCAAAACTGTTTATTTGTCATTCCCGGCAATGCGTTGGAAACGTCCAACGTCTCGAAAAGTGAAAGCGGGGAATAAACGATTTCAAGAAATTAAACGGCTAGCAAAAAGATGTCCTCAAGAGAGAGAGAGAGAGAGAGGAGAGAGAAATCCAACATTCTTCGCAAACAGTGATACCCTGTAATTCCTTTACCATAACATTATATTTAGTGTAAGTGTTGGAACATATCTCTTCACGTATCCGCAGAACCTAATGCTATTAAAGTCCCTAAAAGACAAAACTAATAAAAAATATACTCGAGCCAAAACTTTCTAATTGTCAATCTCTATCTCAAGCGTTTAGAAGGAATGATTCTCGCAGTCACTAGTAGCATGGAGACTCAAACCTGCGGACAGTTGGTGACATTTGAAGGCGGAAAAAATATAAAAGGGAAATACATTTTTTTTGAAATTTTTGACTTCAATTTTTGGCACGGCGTAACCTGAAAAAAACAAACAAACAAAACAAAACAACAAAACTTGGGATGTACAAACGCATAATGTTCGGCTACCGTGTTCTATAAAAACACCGATAAATTCAATTCAATGCTATTATATTGCGCCATAAACAATAAATTCATTATTCAAATTTCACACCGACAATCAGTGGTCTAAATTAATCATTTTCTATGTCACAGAGGCATATATAAATTCAGGGAGTCAAGAAATCTGTGGCGCATTTTATGGGTGAGAATTTGAAACATGTGGTTTGCCATCGCTTATACAAAATATCATCTCATTGAAAAAAAAAAATTGGTTGGGTACGTAGTACCAATACGCCTTACTTTAGTTTATCCTCTCTGTTTTTTGAAATGGACCAAATACTTATCGCACATACAATTCAAAGTGTAGATTAATTTTATGTATCTTAGACTTAATTTAGTTTCTATCTGATTTAGAAAAATGGCAAAAAAATGATAGGTGGGTTAACAGTCCTTTTTATAAACACTAATCCTTCAAATGCGCGGGGGGCATGTGCACCGCTCCATTGTACCCTGTGGCGATGTTTTGTGCGATTGTTTGTACACTGACATCATTTGCGAAATTAGTCATGTTTTCGGCCTTTCAGTTCCCCATGCTCTAATAATAATAAGAAATACAAAGGACAGCCCCCCCCCCCTCGTCAGAAAAGAGGAATACAACGATGTCTTTGAGAAGAGAGAGACATAGCGAGAGAGCGAGAGGAGAGAGTACGAGAGAGAGAGATCAGAAGAAAGATAGGTCGTACACCGGCAACTTAGAATTTGATTAGCAAAGGATGGAAAAAAGCACTTATATTTCACATTCCAAAAATAGAACGATTGGTAACGAAACAAAAGCATTAATGCTTAGGTAAATGTTTGAGAAATAGGAATATTTTATTCAACACGAAGAAACTAAGCATAAGAAACTCATTGTGACGTAGAACGCGCATGTTGATATAAACCCTTGCTGACGTAGTGCGCGCCTGCGTGTATGAACCATTTGTGACGCCTAACTCACGTGCGGTTCCGTGAAAAAACTTTAGTGGCTTTGTAGACGGCAACCAGTCGGTTGTGCCGGTTCTCCGTGAAAGCAAGATTTGTTCTCGCTCTTCGCACAGCGGGCACTTGTAGCGAGAAGTTATGGATAGATTATAAGAGATTTAATCTGTTACCAATAATGAGGAAACTAAGGCGTTTCTGGAGGCTGATAATTTTGTGAAAATGAAAGCTTGGTTGATTACTGATAATAAAAAATGTAAAAAAATAGGAAACTACATTTTGACGCGGATTTTGGGGGCTTGTGCCGTTCGTGAAAGCAGGCGACCTCGAATTATTGCGCACAATATTCAATTTTGAATGATTTTTAACTATACAGAGTGAATACAAAAAAAAATGTCCGATTCATTTTGAAGTTTGTCTTGTTTGAAGTATGAACATTTTAATTCACGGTTTTCATGATCGCTTGGTAGAGTATCCCTCCCAGCAATTTGTTGGTACCCTTTTCATTTCGATCTGGGCACGCATGACTGGTAACAGACATCTTCAGGAAGACGGTAAATCTCACCTGCTCCCAAATAGATGGATGGAGATTCATAAGCAAATGTTTGGCAGGAATATGTGTAGCATACATACACATCACACCTCTCTCATTACACCAAACACAACCCCACAAACACCTATCCTCCCTCATCACACACGACGCACATCGTCACACACGCACCCAACCCACACATGGCACACACCACCACACACAGTAAACAATTCACACATAACATTTCCCCTTTGATGTTTTTGTTTACCCAAAGATCAGCAATGAATGTTTAGTCGGACACGTGGTATTTGTGAATCGGTGGGTGAGGGTGTGTGTGTGTTGTGTTCGTGTGTGTGTGTGTGTGTGGTTGGTGTGATGAGCTGGGGTATGTGGCTTATGTATCATGTGAGGCGGGTGAATGTGTGTTTGGGTGGTGAGGGTGCTGGGTGTGTATTGTGGTTTGTGTACTGTGTAAATGAGGGTTACGTTGGTGAGTAGATTCTCAAATATTGTTGTTCTTCCAACCCAGCCCTTGGGGCGCAGCGAGGATTTTACCGGTCTTCTGAAGCATTGTCTCCTCTTATCCAGTCATGCGTGCAAAGATTTTGAAATAAAAAAGGAGGATGACTCTACCAAAGACAATGTAATTTTTTTATTGACTCACTCTGTTATTATGGCGTAGTCTTTACTTACACCGGTTGTTGTTCTCCGTCCGAATACAAAGTTCGTATTAGAGTGGAATATTTCATGTTTTTCTTACTTTGTATGTGTATTATTTTGATTTTGTATAGAGAGGAAGCGATTTGCAATGACTTATTAGATATTATTTTTAACTGTATGATGAATGTGGCGCAAAATACAAAGAAAGAAAAAAAAATGGTATATTATATATAATCCATTCGATGTGGTCAGTTGCAGTTCTTACCTTACTCTCACAATTATTCTACAGTAATACGGTAATTTCATTATTACTATTCCTAATTTAAATAATTATTTTGTTTTACAATACTTTCGTAATAACATTACCTTGTATTACATTCTTTCATTATGAGGGGCTGGTTCTTGCTCTACACAACAACTTAAGGCAGGACTGGTCGAGCGGTAACGCTTGCATCACGCCTACAAACTGACACAGATCGGTATGCAGGTTCGAATCCCAGTCACGTCTTTCGATTGGTGATGTTAAAGGTCGGCTTTAGAACGTAATTACGTCGTTCATGGCCGGCCAGGGGAGGGCTTAGCAAGAAATTTTGTTCAAATTTTCAGTTTTACTTTTTTGACTAATTAGATAGAGTTTTTCACGTGCTTTCGATGATATATTGGTCCGAGACCATCCAAATTTATATTTTTTTGAATAATATGAATTGGTAAAAGGGCCTTAGCATCGAAATAGCAACTTTCTTTCCCAGCAGATGGGCCTAGCAGCGTGTGCCACGCGCAGTATGTCAGCTGTCCGCCTGCGCATGTGCAGTCTGTCAGCTATGAATGCCAATTACTATGTGACAGCTAGATCTGGCCATTGCGGAAGAATTCGTCAAAGAAAATGCCAGGATTTGTGCATTATTTCGGACGCCAGGTAAGCATGGCCAATTTTAAAATACAAAGCTTAAGTCAATAACACTTTTCAGCTAATTTCTAATATCGTATAAATTAAAATGCCTGTGAAGTTTTTAAATTTCATGAAAGCAGTGTTTTAACGTTGAGGCTTAATTTAGTCTCAAATATAGTCAGTCCGTGTGTTAATTTGGTATTGGTGGTGACATGAATTGTATTTTTTGCGTATGCTACTAAACCTTAAACTTAGATTAAGATACACCATATTAATAGAAGAGTCCTGTTTATTAAGAAGTTGTTCATTTGGGTAACATTTTAGGGTATCAATTAATACCAATACCACTTTATTACTTTATTTCTACATGCTTAACATGTTTAAACAGTGACCTTGGACCTGGTCTTACTTTGACGCCGATCGCATGGGACCTTGCGACCATTCCTAGAAATATAATTCAGAACTACAGGCGCCGCCATCATATGCCACTGAAGAAACTCCCTGTCTTCTTTTGTCATGTTTGGCAAATGAGTTTGATGGTGTTTAGGCCTACGAAAAATGGGGAATCCGCAATTACAAAAATTATTTCAAATTTAAGGAACTGGCCAGGCCTGCCATGTTTCAAAAAAAAACTTGAACCGACAGGTCGTAGTAGATCTAACTTAAGTCTAAAATTTCTTTATAGAGGCTACCAATTTGGTTAAAAGTATGAAAGGTTTGAAGCGTAATTTATCAGTATTGTCCATTGCAGAGAGAATCTATATTTTCTGGTCCTGTAAACTACTTTGAATATAATTTGGACCCACTGTTCCAATTAACAGTACAAATATTTTATTTGTTCTCATTTTCTCTCCTCAGTTCAGGCTGGTTTATCAGTCGGATGCTTGTCCTCATTGTAACAATGAAGCAAGGTAATACTTGAAGTAACGAGTGCAGTGTCAAGTTGCTTGCTATGTTAAGGATAATGAAGCTATTCCATGAGAGAGACCGAATGATGATTTTGGTGACACACGCGCTGACTCCTCTTGAAGAAAACATTTGAGTTAGAGAGTGAATACATTGCTGCATTCCACTTTCATATTTAAGGGGTAAGTGCTCATATAACTTCTACAGTATTAACTCTCCTGCCATTACTATTTTTAGAAGTTCTATGTAGGCTTCTTCAAATTTAAATTTATTTAGATGACTTATATTAATTTACACATAATTGATTTATAGTTCATAACATCTATTTTGACATTTTACTGTTATTTTTTGAACATTTTATTATCATTATTTTTTAATTATATTTGTATTGCTTCAAATTTAATTCACTCTACAGTTTCATCAATCAAATTTATCTTTCATTGTAACTATGTATCCACTTGGTCATCTCCAAATAACTAGTAAATTATTTAATGAATATTTTAATAAGTAGAAAAGATGAATTGAATTTCTTGTATTAAATATAGTATAATTCCTGAATATCTCTTTCAGTTTAGCATCATGTGTCTACTCTTGTCTGTTTAGCATCATGTGTCTAGTCTACCATTCTGATTCATTGGACTACATGCAAGGACTTCTACAACAGTTCACCAAGAAGATGCTCATGTACATGCTTTAAATATTTTTGTTAAGTTTTATTTAATTATTATTGCTATGTCTCAAACATTATGAAAATATAATCTATGATTTTATTATTTTTTCTTAACATTAATATAGCCCTTGCTGACTGGGAGGGGGGGGGGGTTAATACGATAATTCTCCAGAAAAAAAAATCTTTGACAGTCTCACCAAAGCGCCTGCAAATTACGTTCTGATGTTTTTTTTTCTCTTTTTCCTCTCACAAACCTCAAGTTCAAAGATTACAAAAATCTGACACTCGGTCTTCTAAAAAGAAAAGAAAGAACGGTTTGGTTAGTTTTTATTTGTGCAGTGAACATTTGTTTTAAAATGCCACACCTTTATTGCAGGTTCAGAAGCTAGACCTTGGTCATTCACTTCCATTCCGGGCTAAACCCCCCCCCCCCCCCCCCCCGCCCCCCCCCCGCCACCAATTAGAACCATTTCTTTTAAAAGTCAGTCCAAATAGGAAATTAGCTGTGGGACTCTAATAATTTCTAATTTAAAACTTATTAAAATATGTATTTATCCTCAAAAGTTTTAATCATGGCTCACTGCTACGTGGGTTGTGTACTATGATGAAACGAATATGATTAAATTCCCATTAGTCTTTTCAAAGGACCGTTTTAACATGGTTTTTGTTTTTTTTTTTTTTTAA
>CALNVZ010001006.1:0-12653 GCA_940671915.1 Paracentrotus lividus
AAACAAACCTTTTTAAACACAACACAAAAAGTAAGTTTCCCTATTTCAGATATCAATAATTTTTTTAACCAGGTGAAATTGAAAAAATCTAATTATATGTCCGTGTAGGTAATTTCATTAGCTACCAGGTAACCTATTTTTAGGAAGAATCGTCATGTCATACTTCAGCGAATAATGGTTGAATGCAAAAAAATCTTTTTTTTTCTTTTGAAGTTCACAAGCCGATTATCACTTTTGAATACATGATTTCGGAACAATATTAAAATTTTTCTATATCACACTTGTCAAAAAAGATGCCACATGTGTGCCCTAAAATTTGATATGAGTTCATGATCAAATTTTACGGTTAAATGAGCACTTGGTTAAAATTGAAAAAAAAAACTGCAGTTTTTGTGAATTTTACGTGGTATATTTGATCAAATATGATGGAATTCCTGTTTTGGATGTGTATTTCGACTATTATAACGATTCAGGGTTGAATGAACGCATAAAACAAGGAAAAATAGGTCATTTTTAAATTATGATCAGGTATTGCAGTAATTTTATGCACTAAAAATCATCTCAATTAAATTTTGGGGTTATGTTTATAATCTTTGGACATGTGCCAATGATCATATGGCACTTATTTAAAACGTCATGCTTTAGTGAGCACGTGAGACTAAAAAAGCTACTTTTCAGGTATGAAAAAAAATTGTCATTTTTACTTTGATTAAACAGCACGATAGTTTTGGGGGAGTACCCTCTAATTTTATTTCACAGAATTCCCGATGTTTCACGCCTCAATGGGCACAAGATACAAGAAAATCATGCGATTGAACAAATTTGATAATGAACTCAAATTATATGTTAGGGCACACATGTGGCATCTTTTTTTTTGACAAGTATGATGTAGACAATTTGAATATTGTTCCGAAATCATGTATTCAAAGTTGTGATAATCTGCTTGTGAACTTCAACAAATGACATTTTGCATTCAACCATTACTCACTGAAGCATGACATGATGATTCTCTTTGGAAGGTGAGGATCTTTTAAATCATGAAAATTTATTGCATTTCTCTCAAAACTATCAACAAGTTTCGTTTATAATGGCCATAAGGTGTAAATACAAGGGCATAAAATCAGAGGCAAAAACCCAGAGAAGGATGATTCAATCCTGTCTTGCAAAGATGCCTAACATTAGTCCAACTTTATTTCACCTATACTGAGTGAGTCAGAAAAACTGGACACATAGAAAAATGTCAAAAAAAAAGAAAACCAATTTATAAACCCCTAATTATTATACATATTCCTAAAGAACAACTCTTCTCGCAGTTTTTGGTACCAATTTTGTGTGTTATATCTTCAGGGTTGGATGAACAAGGCGCATTGTTTGCGAACATTTAAATTTCGAATTGTGCAAAAGTGGGAGTAAAATCAAAACAACAAAAAGCTATGAAAAAAAAAGCAACTCCATCCTGATTAAAATAGCATTACTTTGTCACGAATATGTCTTGATTTAATAACCTGGCAGGGGTGTTGTTTATGCGGCGGTCACAACTCGTCGTAGGCTACGGGGCACGTGCCATCGACGTAGCCTGCGTTGCATGTGCAATGCACGCACAGGTCCTAATTCAACTTCTGCGATTCCTGCAATTCTATAGTAAGGGTATTGTAAAAACTTTCTGCACGTCGTACATGCATTGTACCTGCGAGGTACCTCCGCTGCACGAATTTTCTACGAAATCCATCGTAGGGAGTTGCACGTCGAAGGTACGGCGAGTTGTGACCGCCGCATTAAATGCAATTAAAAAACAAGAGCAATTATATCAAGATTAATAAAATTATATTGATCCAACAGTAAAAACAAGCTACTGAAAGTTTCAGATCAAATGGAAGTCATTTACTACCTTAAAACAGTGTAACAAACAATGCCAAGCATACAGCTGAACACCAGTACCCTCTTCTGATAGGCGCACCAGGCCGCTAGAGACGGGGGACTTTACAACAGGAAATGGGTGTGTAGAAAAGCACATGGTTTTATAAACCATCCGGTGTCGGTTTATAAATTTTGAGTATGAAATCATTGATATCTCGAAGGTAAAGCAAGCAATTAGCTTGCAATTTTGAAGATATACCAGACTGACCTAAGTGTTTATAATTATGTTGGCAAAATAAGCTAAATCGAATAAATGTGATTTGAATATCATTCAATGTTACTGCATCCCTTTAAGGCCCGGTCTCACCGCCCGAACTTTGCTGGAGCGTTCCTGGAGCGGTGAAAAAAAAATAATCACCGCTCGTTACCGTTCACCACCGTTTAACAGAAGTTGGCAACCGCTAAGGCAACGCCGTATACCGCCGGTCACCGCTGACGGTCTTTCCTACCGCTCCGAAAGTTTTGAGCTGCACAAAATATTGCGAGCGGTGAGGAGCGGGCAATTTTCCGCTCCGGCAAAGTTCACCACCGCTCCAACAACGCTAAATCAAAGTTTGGCACCGCTAGACGCAAGTTGGTGGACGCTTGGGTCCGCTAGGCCAACGCAGAAATCTTGAACGCTAGACCACCGCTGCTTCGCCAGCTTTGCCCGAGCGGTGATTAAACGTTGCACAAACTTTGGTGTAGCGGTTTTAAGCGTTATTCTAGCGGACACGGGATTGCTGGAACGGTGTCGGGCGTTGAAACAGCGATCCGTTGCGGTGATGAACTTTGGTTTGGCGTTGGTATAGAGGTGTCGGAGCTAAACCAACGCTCGCTACCGCTCGCTACCGTTAAACCAACGCTTAAGCAACGCCGGGTTTAGCGGTGCACCGCTAAGGCAACGCCTGTGTTTTTTATTGTTTTTCCCATTTTGTGCGCGGTGACGAGCGTTGTCGAAATTCGGCACCCTCTCCCTACCGCTCAAGGACCGCTCCAACAAAGTTCGGGCGGTGAGACCGGGCCTTTACCAAGTTGTTTGGCTGAAAACATTTTCCTTAAAAAGTTATGCTATTTTATTCAGGATTGAGTTTTTTTTGGTGTCCATTTCTGTTGTTTCAATCTATCTTATCCCCACTCTTGCACATTTCGAAATTGACATGTTCGCAAACAATGCGTCGCGTTCATCCAAGCGTAAAGATACAACACACAAAATTGGTAGCAAAAGATGCGGGAAGAGATACCTTTCCAGAATATGTATAATAATTTTGGTTTCATTTCTTGCTTTTCTTTTTATTGACATTTTTCTAGGTGTCTAGTTTTTTTCTGACTCACTCGGTATAGTCAAGTTCCTATGCGAAATGCATTTATATTGTTATCTACACTGTAAAAATATCTGTATTTTACAGCAAAATGCTGTCAGCAGAGTTGCCATATATGGTGAGTAAAATTACAGAAATGTTGTTTAATTTTCTACTCCAGATATTTACCTGAGAGATACAAACATATAGATCAGCTCTATTTGATCTGTTTTAACTAAATACGTAGGCCTACGCTAGAGAAACTATGTGATTTTATTATTATTTTTCTAATTCATGGAAAAAATTAACAGCAATACTTTTTAAAAAACGCACATTTTATGGCGACTCTGCTGACATCACTTTGCTGTAAAAAAAAAATAATAATAAAATAAAGATTTTCTTGTATTTTTTTAAAATTTATTTTATTTTTTTTAATTTTTTTTACAGTGTACTACTTTAAGTGATTTTCTCACACATAATACACTGCTAGATAATTACAACCTCTGATTTATTAAGCTCATTTTCCTTTTCTTTTCACCTTATGGCCATTATTGTTTTGGCTTTAAAATATATTCAATGGAACATGTAAACAGTTTTAATAACAATTTGCCACAGCTTCGTGCTCTCCTTTATGCGGCGGTCACAACTCGCCGTACCATCGACGTGCAACTCCCTACGATAGGTTTCGTAGAAAATTCGTGCAGTGGAGGTACCTTGCAGGTACAATGCATGTACGACGTGCAGGAAGTTTTTACAATACCCGTACTACAGAAACGCTGGAATCGCAGAAGTTGACCCATGCGTGCATTGTACATGCGACGCAGGCTACGTTGATGGCACGTGCCCCATAGCCTACGACGAGTTGTGACCGCTGCATAAATTTCTTTTTGCTTTTTTTATTTTTTTTTTATTTTCCCCTTTGTTTCATAAATGGTCAGATCTAGTCATATGCCTTTCTTCAGAATTAAAAAAACAAAACAAAACAAAAAAAAGAAAAAAAAAGAAGAGTTTTTCCCCTCCCAGAGTGTCAACAAGACTATCGTTGAGAATGAAATATAACAATTTAGAAGATTACAAGAAAACTTGTAAAAAATATTAATCAACACAACACAAAAAGAAAGTTCCCCCTATTTCAGATATCAATAATTTTTGAACCAGGAGAAATTTAAAAAATCTAACTATATGTCCATGTAGGGAATTTTATTAGCTGCCATAGGAACGAATTTTAGGGAAAATCATCAAGTCGTGCTTCAGTGATTAATGGTTGAATGCAAAAATGTCATTTTTTGAAGTTCACAAGCCTAAAATCACAATTTTGATTCAATGATATCGGACCCATTTTCAGATTTTAAACAATTTACACGTCAGAATGTATGCAAAACGTGCTTCCCAACATACGGAAACGAAATTTGCGTCAAATTTCACGGTTGAGTGAGCATGCAGCAAAATTCGCCCAAACTTCTTTGCCATGGTATAATCGATCAAATATGAGGGAATTCCTGTTTTGGAAGTGTATCCAACCAATATCCATCCATTCACGGTTGAATGAACCCATCGATAAACCAAAAAAAATAGGCCATTATTAGAATTACGAAGAGTCATTGTAGTAATTTTATGCACTAGAAAGCATCTCAATAACATTTTTTGGGTTTAATTTATATTCATTGGGCACGTGTCAATGATCCTATGGCATTTATTTAAAAATTCATGCTTCAGTGAGTACGTGAGACTGGAAAAGCCCTTTTCTCACGTATGGACTAAAATTCAAATTCTTACTTTGATTGAATATAACAATTCTTGTTGGGGAATACTTTTGATTTTATTTTCACAAAAATCCGTATGTTTCACGCCTCAGTGGGCACAAGATACAAGAAATTCATGCAAATGAGAAGAAAGTTTGGGGCTTCGTCATGGTTCAGTGACTTTTCGAATACATATCAATTCTAGTTGTAAACTTAAGGGGAAGAGGGCGCTATCACTCTACGCAAAGCGAAAGCGGCCATAGACTTTTTGTAATTTGCCACAGTTTTTTCACTTTGTTTCTTGATTATGGCGAGCAACTACCTTTTCAAAGAAATGATCAACTTGAATAAGTACGCTAAGAGTCTGAATTTTTCAAAAATAGGAATAACTTATTGCAAAGGGAAAAAAAAAGTCCTGTCACTTGTGTCAATCGAAATCCTAGTCAGATCAATTCCTGTACAATATGGCCATATTTGCTCTCAAATAGCTCATACGCTGCATAGTCATCTTCCTCGATTACGCATAATTATATTACACCTTAATGATCAAGCAGTTTTTAAAAGCTTGAATTCTCAGCTTTCCAAATATGGTACATTCATTTCGATTGGTTAAAAAAAAGTTCTGTCACTTTGAACATTATCACAAATGAATCTTTACTCGATGGGTCAATATTTCCGCATATCACATGCATATCACATGTGACGGCGTCTTCGCAAGATGTGACAAGATCACTATTTATATACACAATCTGAGGAACATAAATCTATGTGAAATAAAGATTCTGATTACAACTTTAGCACAATGGTGTTATAGGCTTGCCAAAATGTATTTTTCCCCAATCTGGTCTGAAGCATCTACCTACGAAAACTATGATAAAAGTTCAATTATTTATTTCTTGTCCATGACTAATTTCCTCGAACGGATCGACTGACAATTCCATTTTACCGCACGGGAAGTTTCTTAGGCGAGTTTTTGTACGCTAAGTAATAATTGCATGCAGTTGTCAATCGGTCGCTTCCCGCCGTTAGCGCGGGTTTTGTTGACATTAGGGTGCTTTCGCTGGACTACGGAGGAGATAATCTAGAACGTTAGCATTATGAAAGGCTTTATTTTCAAAATAGCTCAAACCCCAACTCCTGCATACTGTTAGTACAGGAAAGAGTGTGTAAAACTGGTATTTGCTAGAAACGGCTGGCAAGCGTTTAAATTACAAGTTTTCGTGTGCACAAACGAGGTTTCCCCTAGCTACAAGAGATAGCTCCCCGTGTCAAAATCTACAACGCTATTTTGGGGAAATGTACGTTCTCCAAAACGTAGAACGTATAGTTCTCAGCGGAGAGTCAGTTATAAGCCAATAAGCGAGCGCTTTGATAGGAATGTATACAGGCATTTCCCACTTTGCTAAAACATAAAAGAAGCATACTTTGAGTTGACTAATCATAATGGCAGGGCGGTAGGTTATTTCTTTTCATATCAGCAATACTTTAGGTCAGCTGTTATACGCATAGACGCATTTGACACAATAAAACCTTGGTATGAAAAAAAAAGAAAGAACTAGGTATCTCCAGTAAAGTAGCCTTTTGATTGAATTCGTATTGCAACAATAGACGTTACAATATCTCACAAGCCAAAGGGAACATGTGCGGTTACCATTGGAAACTTTTATTCAAAGTTATTGAAGAAGATAGAAAACGAGGATTTGCAGGCATTTTGAAAATAGTGCCCTCTTTTATGCTAACGTTCTAGATAAGCTCCCCGTAGTCCAGCGAAAGCTCGCTACTAATGTAGAGCTGTATAATTTTCTGCGCGGCTCAGCTGCATGTATTTCCACTAAACTCATGAATGAAATGTTGCGTTTCCCCTCCTCAAATAATGGACGCGTCTTTATGTTAAGATTTAATGTCATACGTTAGATTTACATTTCACGTGGAGTAGAATTGATATGCGTAATTTGAATCAAGATCATGTTAGTTGGAGATCAGTTGAAGCTGATTTCCTCCTCCATTGACTTTATGTACAAAGGTATAACAAAAGTTTAACAAAAGTGAAATTTGGCATATTTTAATTGTCAGTTTTTGTCCATTTGACTGTGAATTATTTTATGAAACTTTGCACATAGCTTCAACTGGTCTCTACCTAACATGATCATTACTAAATTTACGTATTCAAAAAGTCACTGAACCATGAAGAAGCCCAAAACTTTCTTCTTATTTTCATGATTTTCTTGTATCTTGTGCCCACTGAGGCGTGAAACATCGGGATTTTTATGAAAATAAAATCAAACGTACTCCCCGAAAAGAATTGTTATATACAATCAAAGTAAGAATTTGAATTTTAGTCCGTACGTGAGAAAAGGGCTTCTGCAGTCTCACGTGCTCACTGAAGCATGAATTTTTAAATAAATGCCATAGGATCATTGACACGTGCCCAAATAATATAAATAAAAACCAAAAAATGTTATTGAGATGCTTTCTAGTGGATAAAATTACTACAATGACTCTTCGTAATGCTAAAATGGCCTATTTTTTGGTTGATTGATGGGTTCATTCAACCATGAATGGATGGATATTGGTCGAATACACTTCCAAAACAGGAATTCTCTCACATATGATCGATTATACCATGGTAAAGAAGTCAAAATCGCAGTGGGGCAATTTTTGCTGCATGCTCACTCAACCGTGAAATTTGTGGCAAATTTCGTTTCTGTATGTTGGGAAGCACGTTTTGCATATATTCTGACGTGTAAATTGTTTAAAATCTGACAATGGGCCCGATATCATTGAATCAAAGTTGTGATTTTAGGCGTGTGAACTTCAAAAAATGACATTTTTGCATTCAACCATTGCTCACTGAAGCATGACTTGATTATTTTTTTTAGAATTCGCTCCTATGGTAGCTAATTAAATTCCCTACATGGACATATAATTAGTTTTTTTAATTCATCCTGGTTCAAAAATTATTGATGTCTGAAATAGGGGGAACTTTCTTTTTGTGTTGTGTTTATATATATCATGCATTTTTGTGACTTGTATGTTACCGTACTTATGAACATGGGGGATATGTGTTTTCGAAATTGAAATCGCCTTAGCATTTTACGGTATTGCATAAAATATATTAGTTAACAAGGCATAGGGGAGACCGGGGTAAGTTGAGCCACGGGGTAAGTTGAGCCACCCCCCATAAATCAATTATGCTGGAGCCAGATTTTGAAATAGTTCTATCTGGAGTACGCTCATATACTTGAGCACGTGAGATCCTGATTCTCTAGGGATCAGGATCCTAGAGAATGCTATTGACAGGCAGACCAAATGAGAAAAAAAATGTGAATAACCAATTAATAGACTGACATCTTCCTCTCAAGGATGTGAATAACCACTAGACTGGACATCTTCCTCTCAGGATGGGAATAACAAATAGACTGACATCTTCCTCTCAAAGATGGGAATAACCAATAGACTGACATCTTCCTCTCAAGGATGGGAATAACCACTAGACTTGACATCTTCCTCACAAGGATGGGAATAACAATAGACTGACATCTTCCTCTCGAGGATGGGAATAACCAATAGACTGACATCTTCCTCTCAAGGATATGAATAACCACTAGACTGACATCTTCCTCTCAAGGATAGGAATAACCACTAGACCGTCATCTTCCTCTCAAGGATGTGAATAACACTAGACTGACATCTTCCTCTCAAGGATTGATAACCAAGACTGGATCTTCCTCTCAAGGATAGAAATAACCACTAGACTTGCATCTTCCTCTCAAGGATGGGAATAACCACTAGACTGACATCTTCCTCTCAAGGATGTGAATAACAACTAGACTGACATCTTCCTCTCAAGGATGTGAATAACCAATAGACTGACATCTTCCTCTCAAGAGAGGAATAACCACTAGACTGGCATCTTCCTCTCAAGGAGGGAATAACCAATAGACTGACATCTTTCTCTCAATGATGGTAATAAACAATAGACTGACATTCCCTCTCTACATGCTCTAGGATGGAATTCCCAGTAGACCGACATCTTCCTCTCAAGGATGGGAATAACCAATAGACTGACATCTTCCTCTCAGGATGGGAATACCAATAGACTGACATTCCCTCTCAAGATATGAATAACCACTAGACTGACATCTTCCTCTCAAGGATAGGAATAACACTAGACCGTCATCTTCCTCTCAAGGATGTGAATAACCACTAGACTGACATCTTCCTCTCAAGGATGTGAATAACCACAAGACTGGCATCTTCCTCTCAAGGATAGAAATAAACCACTAGACTGGCATCTTCCTCTCAAGGATGGGAATAACCACTAGACTGACATCTTCCTCTCAAGGATGTGATAACAACTAGACTGACATCTTCCTCTCAAGGATGTGAATAACCAATAGACTGACATCTTCTTCTCTAGGATGTGAACAACCAATAGACTTGCATCTTCCTCTCAAGGATAGGAATAACCAATAGACTGACATCTTTCTCTCAATGATGGTAATAAACAATAGACTGACTCTTCTCTCTCTACTGCTCTAGGATGGGAATACCCAGTAGACCGACATCTTTCCTCTCAAGGATGGGAATAACCAATAGACTGACATCTTCCTCTCAAGGATGGAATAACCAATAGACTGACATCTTCCTCTCAAGGATGGGAATAACCAATAGACTGACATCTTTCCTTTCAATGATAGGAATAACCAATAGACTGACATCTTCCTCTCAAGGATGGGAATAACCAATAGACTGACATCTTCCTCTCAAGGATGGGAATAACCAATAGACTGACATCTTCCTCTCAAGGATGGGAATAACAATAGACTGACATCTTCCTCTCAAGAATGGGAATAACCAATAGACTGACATCCTTCCTTTCAATGATGGAATAAGCAATAGACTGACATCTTCCTCTCAAGGATGGGAATAACCAACAGAGGAAGATGGCTATAGGGACTTCATGGAGATCGCTACAAAATCCTAAGCATGGATCTAGACAAATAAAGCCAGCAAAAAGATGGCATCTCGACCTGATGCTGCTGCCACATAGCCATGTCATAACTGATGATCCACCTATTCCGGAGGACATTTACGATACAAAAGTTTTGTGCTTTGATTATCGTACCGAGCTTGAAATGGTCGATTTGTTATCCATTTTATTTCGGCAAATCATGGCAAATTGAGCGGTTAAAAGGGAAAACTGGTGGCGAAATTGACAAAACATTGACTTACAAGTGCATCAATTAAAAAAAAAAAAAATGCTCACCCAATTGTTTTCAGTGGAAGGAAAATATTGATCTATAGGCATGGTAGGCATTTGTTGACTTATGTTAATTTAAATATTGTCAAAAAGATTGACAATAATATGCAAGCTACATTGTGAGTGTGTGTGTGTGTGTGTGTGTGTGTGGGTTGGTAAGTATATGTGTTCGTGTGTTTGTGTATAAGGGTGAGTGTGTGGGTCCGTTGGAGTACACATGTTGGTTTTTACCCGCATACCCGTTACAAGTTGTAGTAAAAGACAATTTATATCTCATTCAAACAGTGAACATGGTTAAGTTTAATAATTTCATGATCTTTATGTGACTACTTTGACAGATCTCGTTCTAAGTCACGTGCAAAAACAAAGAAATACCAACAACAAAAAAATGCATAAAAATATAAGCATCGAGATTAAATTCTTTTTCAATGATATTAAATGTTGGAAGGATATTTTCAATTATATCACAATATGTGATATCTAAAAGTTGAAGAACCCTTGAGCTAATATGATCAAGTTACTCGAGTTGTAGCATAATATGAGGTCGCAACATGCATTAATTTGCATAATAAATTAATTTAAAACATCAATTGATTATTTCTTTCAAATCGTATGCTGATGTCGCAGGTTTGCATAATAAAGTTACGAAGTTGAAAAGTGGATACAACCGGGAAGGAGTGTAGACATAAGGCGTAAGCTTAAAAATTGTTAATTTGGTGGCCATTTTGTTATGCAAATTAGTGGTGAAAACGTTAAAAATCAGCTTGGGAACTAAGTGTAATCTCATCAGGCTAAGCACAATGAGATTATGTGAAATAGACCAGTTCCCAACTTTAACCTAAAGGTTGAAGAACTCTTGAGCTAATTTGATCAAGTCATAGCATGTAAGGTCGCAAACATGCATAAATTTGCATAATTAATAAATTTAGAAACATCAAATTAATTTTTTCTTCAATTGCAATACTCAATCTTAGCAAGTTTACATAATATTTGATGTGACTGATAAATAATGCGGCCATTACGCAGGTAAAAAGTGCATAACAACCAGGGAGGAGTGGAGACATACATCTACTCGAAAATGGTCGATTTGGGAGCTATTTTGTTTATGCAAATTAGGTAATGAAATCGTTAATCGGCTTGGGAACCGGTCTTATCAGACTCACAACACTCGAATTATGTGAAATAGACCGGTTCCCAACGTTTACCTAAAGGTTGTGCTATTTGATCAAGTTATAGCTCCATTGTAATAGATAAGGTCGAAATCATGCATAATTTGCATAATCAATTAATTTAGAAACATAAATTGATTATTTATTTAAATTGTAATGTTCAGTTTATCAAGTGTACATAATAATCAATATGACTGCAAATACCCCAGTCGTTACGAGGGAAAAAATGGACACAACCAGGGAGGAATGGATACATAAGCTCCAAAAATGGTCAATTTGGCGGCCATTTTGTTATGCAAATTAGGTGGTGAAAACGTGAGAAATCGGCTTGGGAACCGGTCTTATCAGATTCAGCACACTTGAATTATGTGAAATAGCCTGGTTCCCCACTTTTACCTAAAATGCTTCTAAAAGTCATATTTTGCCTAAATGGCTCTAGTCTAGTATAGGAAAAATTGACAATAACTGCACAATGAGTATCCACAGAAAACATGTGGAAGTAGGGGAAGGCGGGGTAAGTTGAGCCAAATTTTGGTTTTCGCATGCTGAGACTGAATGAATGATTATTTCTAAAAAAATGAGTATCGTGCATGTTAGTTTGGTTATTGGACAATATTTTGAACCTATTTCCCACTTTCAATCCCCTCAAAAAAATTTTCATGACCTTTTGAAAAAGAGATGTCAAATGGCTCAACTTACCCCATAGGCGCGGTAAGTTGAGCCACCATCTGGGGTAAGTTGATCCCATCGGTCCCAGTATCTCATTTGCATACAATTTGTAGAAAATTGATGTCGAGATTGTAAACTGAATTCAGAACTCATCATAGATATTACCTGTCTCACAACAACAAAAATCAATTACATATCAACTATATTCCCAAATTACCATTAGTATAGTATTAAATCATTGTTTATTATTATTGTAGATTTCTGTATATTATTTCTTGTTGCAAACCATGGCTCAACTTACCCCGTTCGGTCTGGCTCAACTTACCCCAGACTGACTGATAACAATAGGCCTACATAAGTTTACAAATCTGCTCAATCAATTGAGAAACAGCTATGATGAGATTAAAGATCAATATATGAACTACAAATTTTAATCTAGTATTTCCAATATAGGTATCATGCATGAAGGATAAAATGGCACGTTACATTGTTCACACGATTTCACTTTTATAGCTGAAAATCACTCTTTCTCTCTAACAAATTGGCATGTGCTTCTAGCTTAAAACAAAATGGTGGGGGGAGAGGTAATACAAATGATAATCAATAGATAGGC
>CALNVZ010001006.1:16299-49243 GCA_940671915.1 Paracentrotus lividus
GTGCCCATCTCTCCGCTCGGATCTTCATGTTTGGTTAAGAACATTGGACCTATTTCAGATTTCTTTATCCTCTATTCTTAACTCCTCTCCTCCTTGCAGCAGCGATCAGGGTAGAATAAGCCGTGTGAAATGTCCATAATGCTGGCAGGTAGAAACATGTTTAACAGATATTCTCTGTTTCCTAGCCTTCAATATATGCGTCATTGCTATTTCGTCCAGCATCAGTGGCCATCTTCAGTGGAAGAACCCAAACTTCAGGCACCACAATCTTCAGTTTACTTGGGAGGGTACATCTATCGATACATTTTAGTCCATCTTTCACATCGCCTGGTCCTCATTAATTGGTTCTTGTGAGACAGCTCCTTATCGAACTAGCACCACAAGCTCTTAACAGGGGCTTCTGATATTGTTGGAATGACCTCATCCGCTACACTGTTTACGTGTCCTGTCATCTACCCTTCCGTCCCTGATGGTCAGGTTCCTGATACTTTGGTGTTAACTTCATCCTACACCAGCTTATCAGCTCGTCATTTGCTCAAGAGCCTTCATCGATGAGTAAAGTCGGGTCAACATGAATGCTCGTATTTCTTGCAGCTTGAGTCCAGGTTCGATCTTAAGTACCCCTTCAACTGGAAAATGCAGCTACACATGTAGCTCCTTTCTCTTTTGAACAAATAGGATTCGATAGATGGCACACCCAATTCGAATGCCTACAACTGAAGGAGCTGATAAGCTGACGTGAAATTCCTTGGTGGTAAATCTCATCTTAGAAGTCCTGAAAGTAGCACTCAGGAAGTTGCTAATGAGTTTATGTGTATGTGTGTGTGTGTGTGTGTGTGTGTGTGTCGATGGAGTTGGTTGTGAGGGTGTGTGCCATGTGTTCCCGTGCATGCACAAATGTAGTTTTTGTCTGTTTATGCCTACATACCCGCTCAAATTTTGTGTAAAAGACCAAAATCATCATTAAAGTTTATTATTGGTCATGTGACTATTTCTCACAGACCTCGTTCAAAGTTCACGTTGAAAAAACAAAGAAAAACAAATAAATTGCACAAATGAAATTAATGGGCATCCATCATGAAATAATAATTTTTGTGGCTTTACATATTTTTAATGTTATGAAGGATATCTGAACAACTTTTTTTACAACGTTTGACTTAAGTTGATGAAATTATAGCATATAAGGTTCAAAACTTGCATAAATTTGCATAATAAATAGTTTCAAAACATTACAATATTTTTTTCTTAAATTTTTAATTGCTGTATTCTAGTAATTTAACATGATATTTATGTGGTGGGTGCGAAATTAGGCGGCCATTATGAGGGTATAAAGTGGAATAAAACCAGGGAGGAATGGATACATTAAGCTCAAAAATGGTCAATTTGGCGGTCATTTTGTTTATGCAAATTAGTGGTGGAAAACGTGAGAAATCGGCTTGGGAACCGGTCTTATCAAGATTCAGACATTTGAATTGATGGAAATACCGGTCCCCAACTTTTACCTAAAAATGCTTCCAAAAGCTTATAGAGGCCGCTTTTTTGAAAATGGCTCTAGACTATACAG
Organism: Paracentrotus lividus; assembly: GCA_940671915.1. Lineage (NCBI taxonomy): Eukaryota > Metazoa > Echinodermata > Echinoidea > Camarodonta > Echinidae > Paracentrotus > Paracentrotus lividus. The sequence continues at coordinate 17,864 of CALNVZ010001006.1, forward strand.
CGCACACACAGTCACCCCAATTGACGTGTGACCTCTACATAGCCCACCGTGTTGAAGTGTAGCAAGTTAACTAGTTAAGGCCACCCTGTAAAAACTACAAGGCGAAATGTAACCGAACTTTCAGTTTTCTCAAGGAAATTTATTCCCTATCACATAATTTTTCAGCAATTAAATTGTTAATTGTGAATCACAGAATGGTTCGTGAAATTCTATTACGATATTGCTGCACTTAATGGGCCTGGCATCAAAACTACTCGACCCACTATAGATGAACCCACATGCCAATCAAGCTTATGAAATAACCTTTCTAATGACGTCGACCTCATTTTCATACTACCCTGGCAAAATTGTGCTAGGGTCGTGTAAAGAAACCCTCAAGAAGTCGGTTTATTAGGGTGCTTTCGGTGGACTACGGAGGACCTTATCTAGAACGTTAGCATGGCGAAGAGCTATATTTTCAAAAGAGCTCAAAACCCCAAACCCTGCATACTGATAGTACGGCGAAAAGAGGGCATGAAACTGGTATTTCCTTGAAACAACTGGGAAAGCGTTTAAATTTCGAGAAACCGTGTGCAAAATCGAGCGTTTCCCATAGTTACGAATACCGGTGTAAGGTTTCCCGTTGTCAAATCTAGGACGTTAAGTTGGGGTGGAATTACGTTCTAGATGAATCTAGAACGTTAATCTGGGGTGCACTTACGTTCTCAATGACCAGCCAATCAGAGAGGGCTTTAATAGGAATGTATACAGGCATTTCCCCCTTTGCTAAAACATAAAAGAAGCATACTTTGAGTTGACTAATCATAATGGCAGGGCGGTAGTTTATTTCTTTTCATATCAGCAATGTTTTAGGTCAGCTGTTATACGCATAGACGCATTTGACACAATAAAACCTTGGTATGAAAAAAAAAAAGAACTGGGTATCCCCAGTAAAGTAGCCTTTTGATTGAATTCGTATTGCAACAATAGACGTTACAATATCTCACAAGCCAAAGGGAACATGTGCGGTTACCGTTGGAAACTTTTATTCAAAGTTATTGAAGAAGATAGAAAACGAGGATTTGCAGGCATTTTGAAAATAGTGCCCTCTTTTATGCTAACGTTCTAGATAAGCTCCCCGTAGTCCAGCGAAAGCTCACTATTATGGGGCAAGTCCACGCTATTTGTTCCCAAGTTTGTTATTTTTCGACTTTTTGACCATTTTTGTGTCAAGTGTGTCAGTGGGTTTGTAAAGGTATGCATAATGTGTCATATATCACCATAAAGGATATGAACTAAACTTAATGCAAATGAGGTCAAAAAGTCATTTTAAGGTCATATGACGTCAGAAGGCTCATTAATATTCATGAAAAAATAATAAAATGCATTAAAATAGCTATTTTCAACCATTTCAAAAAGAGGTTTGTCATAGGAGTACAACCAAAAAGTATGTATTTTCTGTTTCTATATTTTCTTGGCTAACTCTGGTGAAAATATCACGGACCTAGCACAGAGCTTTCAATATTTTTAGACTTAAAATATTCAGGTCTCAGAAATAATCTCACAAAAGTTACTGAGCTGATGTAAAAAACATGCATTTTCATTACTCACCTCCCACCTTTAGAAATTAAACAAAATAAGTGTTTTTTTACATTTGTGTTTGGTATTATGTTTCTTTTGTTTAATCAGAGAGATTTTTTAACAAAACATGTTGCTACGCCTCGGCTACACCAATTGTTAAATGAAAAATATTACAGGGAATAATTGTCCCGTGTGTTACCTGTCCCGTTTGTTACCAGACATATTTTTTTTAAACTTGACCTTACCAGAAAACTCGAAATTGTATTGACGTTAAAATATGTCCTTACAATGTTTATTACATGTTTAAGAGTATTTTTGATTGGCTGGCTTCTTCACACCTTTTACATCCCCCTTTTTGTTCTCTCCCTCTTGGCTTGCCACTCAGGTGTAGCTTTTCTCTGTCTTTCTCTATATCCATGTTTGTTCCCTACTTTTCTGTGTCAATTTGTCTCTGACGAAGATTCTGCTAGGATCGAAAGCTCAGGCTCCTTTTGACTTCATGTTTAAGAGTATAAGACTATTCAAGTATAGATCTACTTTTTAAATCCAGAGTTATATGTAAACAAAGTCAAAATTTGATTCATTTTTTTTTGTGGTCCCGTTTGTTACCGACGAATAAATGATCATAAATTAATTATAAATTGAGTTATTTAAACTATTTTTTATGTTTTTGTTGAAGATTCTTAGTACCTTCAAGAATATAGGCTACCTACGGATTGAGATTTCATTTAAGAATTTTCAAACAAGCCCTATTTTTAGCTCTGAATGTCCCGTTTGTTACAGCAAAAAATAGCGTGGACTTGCCCTATGGTTTAAGCGGGTTTATGGTGAAAAAGGTCGCGGTGATTTTGCAGTGGGCAGTAGGGGAGACCGGGGACAATTGTAACACGGGGCAATTGTAACGGAGGCTCCCATCCCTAGCAGAATTAATTGCGCATGAGTTGCGTATTTAAATTTCGTTCATCCGCAACAAAAAATAAAAACAAAACAAACAATCCGCAATTCATACGCAAATCATCCTAAAAAGCCAGTGGGACCGCGCCTTAACATGTGTACAGAGCATGTGCTTTTCATCGATCCACATGCTGTTTGAGTGTAAACAGATTTAACGGTTCGTTGAACTTTTTACATTAAAAAAAAAAAAAAAAAAAAAGTTTTTTGAGCAGGAAAGTAATATTTCACACTATCCAATGTTTTTCTTCTGGACAAATATGTGGTTGAGCTATGGCTCTCATTTTTATTTATATAGAAATTATATTCTTAGGCCTGTATTTTGCTAAAGTTTCAACGATGAATACCTGAGCTAAGATAGAAAAAAAATCTCTCTGAATATGGTCGCCCACCTCAGGGGCAATAGTAACAATACTGTTAACTAAGTACCTTTTCTCCGTACCTAGCCCCTGGACAATGCAGCGCGCTGCCATAGACCGCACACAGTATGTACACTGGTGCAATAACCCTATGCTATGCATATAGCAAGTGGGAAATATAATGTAACTTGAGTCAAGCATTGTCATGTTTTATTATAATTAGCTTATGTGGTTAATGTTGTTTAAATCTTGGACCTGTCAAGTGCATATAGCTTTGATAAAGAAAAACAAAATGTTACAATTTCATGTGTTAAAATCCATATTTCGCTTTACTTAATTTTAAGCAAGTGTTTAGCTATAATAAAGTTGATAAGTCAAATTTGGAGGGAAAAAAAGTGTTACAATTGTCGCCGGTCTCCCCTAACTACAAGATGTTCATATTCATGGAAAAACATTACGAAAAACATTACGAAAATGCTTATGACTATCAATCGTCTTTTTTAATAGTTCCTCGTCTCCTCTGTCTTTCTTTTCAAATAATTTAAATGTTAAAAACCAACAGATTGATAATTTTTAATTTGATTCTTTTTATAATGATACGTGATGTGATATCAAACTTGAATTGATTCATTACCAAAACTATAAAATGTGAGCAGCAATGTCTAATCATAATTTATCTCTATTATTGAGTGTGTTTGTTTGTTTTGATGCCGACATCTGTTTGCGATTCTAAACGACACCGATTGGCCTGGGTCCAAATCTATGTCGTATTCTAAAAGATATACAGTAGGCGTTAATATATACACTATATATATATATATATATATATATATACATATGCGATGAGACTCAACTTTTTGGACATGACGACGTTTTGTCCAGATGATATATGTGTTATGAATAAAAAGTCTAGGACAAGCTAAGACGTTGCTGAACTTTGAATCTTTAATCAAGCTTTCGGCTTATTTGCTTTCATCACGATTTCTGAAGAGAAAATCATAACAAACAAGAACAAAAACCATAAGAAATATATATATATATATAATATGTATATATATGTTATGAATAAAAAGTCTAGGACAAGATTGGACGTTGCTGGACTTTGAATCTTTAATCAAGCTTTCGGCTTATTTGCCTTCATCAGGATTTCTGAAGAGAAAATCATAACAAACAAGAACAAAAACCATAATAAATAAAAGTAAATCATACAAACAAAATCAGGCACCAACATCTTATTCATAACATATATATATCATCTGGACAAAACGTCGTCATGTCCAAAAAGTTGAGTTTCATCGCACTTATATATATATATATATATATATATATATATATATATATATATATATATATATATATATATATATATATATATATATATATATATATATATATATATATATATATATATATATATATGAAATCCATTTTCAGAGGGGCCACATTCCAAGCTCATCTAATTTGGCTATGTACCTGTATGAGAAAGAGAAGGTCGTGAAAGTATTTCTTTGCCATTTTTTATTTCCTCAAGAGTGAGAAGGGCGTTAAGTAATTTTCTCGTTCTAAAATTAGAATTGATCATTATTTCTAATTTTTAGGTAGATATGTTGTAAAAGATGTATTATTCATTCATCGAACAAACTTTTACTTCTCGGGGGCTCCTGAAAAGGTACTAAAAATGTGTTTCAACCCCCCCCCCCTCAAAAACTTTAAACGCGATTATCTCGCAAACGCAAAAAAACGGGTTAACACAATATGTTCATATTCATGGAAAAACATTACGATGGGTGTGATTGTGCTATTTATGGGACAAAGTTTAAGTATTTTGTTTATGAACGCCGAAAGATAAGAAGCACGCAATCATTTTAGACCGGGTGCCCGCGGGGGTCACCCCATCAAAAAAGGAAACCAATTTTCTTGTGTATAGATATAAAGATTGCACCGTCTCATATGAGGAATCGGTCGTCTGGCAGGTTCTTTGTGGTGGGTATGGCCAGGGGGAGGCCCCAAGGTGGTCCAAAAAAATGAGCTAGATCATCAAAAAGGAAACCCTAAGAAACCTATATGAAAAGGTTCGCCATAGTCCACAAGTAGAGAAATCAACAATGCCAGACGTTTTAAGTGGTGGAAAGTGCCCGCCAGACGCCCCCAAAGGGCCCCCAAAAATGAGCTAGATCATCAAAAAAGGAAACCTAAGAAACCTATATGAAAAGATTCGCCATAGTCCAGAGATAAAGGAATGAACAATGCCGACGATTTAAGTGGTGGAAAGTGCCCGCCAGACGCCCCTAAAGTGCCAAAATTAAAAAAATGAGCAGATCATCAAAAAGGAAACCCTAAGAACCTATATGAAAGATTCGCCATAGTCCTCAGGTAAAGGAATGAACATGCCAGACGATTTAAGTGGTGGAAAGTTGCCCGCCAGACGCCCCAAGGCCCCCAAAAAATGAGCTAGATCATCAAAAAGGGAAACCCTAAGAAACCTATATGAATAGATTGGTCATAGTCCAGAGGTAAAGGAATGAACAATGCCAGACGATTTAAGTGGTGGAAAGTGCCCGCCAGACGCCCCTAAAGTGCCAAAATTTTAAAAAAAATGAGCTAGATCATCAAAAAAGGAAACCCTAAGAAACGTATATGAAAAGATTCGCCACAGTCAACAGGTAAAGGAATGAACAATGCCAGACGCCCCCAAATGGCCCCAATAATGAGCAAAAATTGAGCAAACCCTAAGAAACCTATATGAACAGATTTGTCATAGTCCAGAAGTAAAGGAATGAACAATACCAAACGTTTAAGTTTGGAAAGTGCCCGCCAGACACTCCCAAAGGGGCCCAAAATTTAGCTAGCAGTGGAAAGTGCCCGCCAGACGCCATTAAAGTGCCAAAATGCAGAATACTGAGCTACATCAGTGGGAAGGGAAAGCCAACGAAACATACTTGAACAGATTCTCCATATATCCCAAATACGAATGAATAATGCCACACGATTTAAGTGGTGGTGAGTGCTTGCATGACGCCCCAAAGAAGGTCCAGAAATTGAACTACACTGTCCGTCATAAAGGTGGAATATTTTTTTGCCGCTATAGCGAAATGATTTTGCTCTGACTTAAATTTCTTGAATATGTTTGTCCCTGCTTTTACTTTTTGGGACCCTGGCTATATCTTTGACATTCTCCCAACCCTTCAAGTGGACCTTTTTCCAAAAAAGTTTTGTCAACCCCTGTGATGCCCATTTTTGTCATTTTTTCTCATTTTGGGGCCCCATTTTGTTTTCCCGGCCGATCAAGGCCCCCTCAGTCCTACCCCCAGGAAACGCGACTGAGGTGTACTGTTTTATATTATTCTTTAAGTTAAATCTATATTTCTGGGGACAGGCTAAGGTCTCCTGTCTAGGGGAGGGATTGAAGTAAAAAACAAGACTGGTGAAAATTCGGAATATTTCATTCCATCTTTATGCTGAAAACAAAAGAAATGAAAAACCACCTTTAACCCTTAAATTTTGTTTAGCCTTGATGACAAGGCTGTAAATAGTCATTATTGATAATATTTTATTTTTGATTTATGTTTGGTTGAGATTTTACAACACAATTTAGGAAAGATAGAAATTTTCATAGTGTAAAAATGAATAAAATGAATGTTGAACACCAATCAAAATAAAATTTGACCCCTCCCCTAGACTAAAGAGTCGAGCCTGTAACCATAAATCTAGTTTTAATTAAAAAAAAACAATAACAAATCTCCCCCTCAGACGTGTTTCCTTGGGGTAGGACTGAGGGGGCCTTAGTGGGTCGCGTAAACAAAAAAGGGCCCCCAAAATAAGAAAAAAATGACGAAAATGGCCATCTTCTGGGGGTGACAAACTTTTTTGAAGAAAAATCCCCGGGAAGGGTTGAGGGAACGTCCAAGATATATCCAGGATCCCAGAAAGTGAAGGCGGTGACAAATACATTCAAGAAATTAATAACGGAGCAACATAATGTCGCTTGAGCCAGAAAAAAATATTCCACCTTTATGACGAACAGTGTAGATCAGCTGGAAATGAAATCCCGTGAAACTAACGGGAAATTGTTCGGTAAAGTCCAAATAGGCCTATAAATGACCAATGCCAGACAGTTTAATTGGACGGGAGTGCCCGCCAGATGCCCCAGAAATTAACCGATGCAGGCGCTTATAAAGATATTCTTAATTGTGAAAAATTGAACAAAAAAAAAGGAGTAAAAGCCCCATTTATATCAATAACGATAGGCCTACATACGATTTTATATGATCTAGCCTCAATTATAATGCAAAATTATTTTGTCCATTATAATTGTAGTATTGCCGAAATCCAAAAATAATTGGCGAAAGCGGACACTTTCCTATCACAGATCAAATGACCTACCACTTAATTTCAATAACTTTCATTTATTTCATGTATAAATGATTTATACTGATGGTTGTAATAATATTATCCAATGATAACGTCAGTTCTGATAACTTGCCTTTCTATTAATTATGGAATTATTTAAAAACATCTTTTTCGTAAACATACAAGCGTGAAGCGCCCGTTCATGAAAAACTGGATAACGCGAACCCCCCCCCACTAACAAAAGAATTGCGTCCTGCTCGACAGATTATGAATGCTCCAACCCCCCCCCCCTAATAAAAGAAAGGAATTCGTGTCTACGCTAGTGCTGATAACTATTCAAATAAGTGGACCATCTACAACATGACAATATCATCGAAAAGGGGGTAATCTATTTTTAGAGGGGCCATGTTCTGGGCTCCTTTATTTTGGCTATTATAAATAGTATGTATCAAATCAGAGGGGGTTAGCGTAGTATGTAGAGTTAAAAGGAATTTCGAAGAGATGGTATCTGGACTAACGAGACGCCACTAATAGGGCCTATCCCCATAATGCAGGGGTCGCAAATGAGCACTTGGGATATAAAAATCAAGGGTAGAAATTTGTTTGTACCAAATTTTGGTCCCGAAGTTGAGTAAAGATAAACACACGAAATGTGATATGTTAGGGTTCGCGTAAAATAATAATAATAATTAGCTCCGGACTTGGTCAAAAGCCAAGTCAGAGCCAAAAAGAGATCAATGTCTATAGAAGTTTACACTATGGCGCTCGAACAACATATAAGGGGTACACGAATGGCCCGATGCTTTTGTGATCAGAGCAAAATTTGCAATTTTTCATGATAGTGTGTCCATTCTTGCCCAACTTCTGGACAATGTGACGCGGGCTTTGGCCTGATGTATTATAAGCACAAACAGAAATGAGAAAGTTCTTGATACGATAAACCAAAAATATGTACTCTCAAAGAAGCTCCCGTGTGTCTTGTGTTAAAATTTATGTTTCAAGAGTCTGTTAACTTCAACGGGAGAACTGCCAAACAACTGGTTATGTGCAAACTTAGAACCAATCCTGTATCAGAACAACTTACCCCCTCGACAATTACCCTATGAAAATACCCCCAAGAAATAGGGTTAAGGTTAAATGCAGAGTTGGGGATATATTCTTGGTGGTGATAGTTGTCCTGGGGTTATTTCTGTCCATAAAGCGAGATCAACAGAGTCAGTTGATGATTACGAGTTACGACCCACGGTATTCTCACTAGACAATAGGAAATAGTTGACTTGGACCTGTCGGAAACATTTCACCGTATCCTTCAACGGTTTCTTCCAAAAAAGAGCAATATTGGGCGTAATAGGGACACACTTTATACCTCCCCTTGTACCTTGTACCTAGCGTTCATCACTTCCGAAAAGGTTCTATGGGAACTTTAACTGGAAGTATAGCAAGGTGCTTCGATCACCAGAGTTAGCGTTGTGTATAGTCTTAAATTAATGGGGTAAACATGTTGTTGGATACAAGCCTTTTAGGCTGTGCTGGATTTGATGTCTACTTTAGATTGGGGTAGACCATTCCACAGTTTTAGAGATTCTGGGAAGAATTACTCGGCGAAGGGCTTTGATGAACAATAGAATGATCTATTGCCTATCATGTGTTAGCCTACCACTTTGATTTTGGGGTTGTATGAATTCTTGGTCATGTTGGTAGGGGATGTCAAGTTCACCGTGGAGGATCTGATGGAGTGTAGTTATACTTTTTGTTTGGCACCTACTCTTTATTTCACCCCAACTTGAGTGTGTTCAGCATTGCCGTTACACTGGATTGGGGTTTGAAGTCCTCAAGGACAAACCTTGCAGGTCTTTTTTGGGGTAATTTTTGTAGGAGGTTTATATTCTTCTTGGTTCCTGTGGGGCTGTACGATGGCATTGTACAGGTTCTCTCTCACAGTCCTCGAGCAGTAGTAGTAATTCCTTTGGATGAAATTGAGCATCTTGGATCCTTTACCTGCAGCAATACTTGACTGCAAATCCCATTTCGGGTTGTTTTGGATGATGATTGATAGGTATTTGCTCTATTTCACTTCTCCGAAGGTGTTCCCATCATCTGGTAGTTCGTTTTACCAACATTGCGCTTTCTGGAGATTCTCATTACTTTGCACCTTGGATAAGTTGAAATTCATGCCCCAAGTACTTGACCAATCTAGCAGGTTATCCAGATAGTTTTATGAAGTTTTGGGGTTCAAGTGACTGATTGTGTAATGTCGTTAATGTACAGAATAACCAGGTGCGGACAGAGCATGTTCCCTTGCAGGACGCCGCTTACTACTTGTAACCAGGGAAATGTACTTCCGTTCACTGCGACTCTGCTTTGGACTCTGCCGATGAGGAAGGCCTCGACCCACGCTAGTGTTTTGCCTCTGATACCGTATAGTAGTGCAACTTCTGGAGTAGTCGTCTGTGCGGAAATGCATCAGACGCTTTACTAAAATGTAATATAGCTATATCAGTGCTTTGGTTCTTATTATGGCAAGTCGTGGTTACCAGTTGAGACTCCCAAAACCTGGATTTCCCAAATGCATATTGGGCATCTATAATAAGGATCAGAGAGTCAGACTTAGTTATGTGTTTTTAGGGACCACATGTCATGTTAAAAAAAAGTGGGATTCCTCACCATGTGTTCCAATACTCAGATTTTGAAAATGATGGTTGCTGACATTCAGAGATGTTTTGTAGAAATTTCTTGTTTCTGCCTTTGCTGTTTTTTGTTTGTTTGTTTGTTTGTTTATTTGTTTGTTTTTTTTATTATTTTTTTTTTTTAAACATTTAGTTCCCCCTTTTTTTGTAGCTCCTAAATTAGAATGTGTGAAAATCACCCATATGGTTCATAGGGTCTCATTTCCAATATCAGTTAGAGACATCCGGAGGGCATTTTTTTAATGTTCCTTAAATTGGACTAAAGTGAATATCTTGTTACATGGGTTTCTAAATTTGTCCTTTCAAGCTAATTTAGCTAAATATTGCGAATTTTGGAACTTTACGGACCTTTAGCAGACACTCCGCAATCCCCAATGCTTAAAATGTTTGGGCATTGTGTATACATGGACTACGTCGAGAAATTTCCCTATGGTATCACGGTGCGTCCTTTCTGGCTGATCTAGCTCCTTTTTTTGGGAGGGGGGGGGCCTTATGGGGCGTCTGGCGGGCACTTTCAACCGCTTAAAACGTCTGGCATCGTTCATTCCTTTACCTGTGGACTGTGGCGAATCTTTTCATATAGGTTTTTTAGGGTTTCCTTTTTTGATGATCTAGCTCATTTTTGGTGGCCCTTTGGGGGCGTCTGGCGGGCACTTTCCACCACTTAAAACGTCTGGCATTGTTCATTCCTTTACCTGTGGACTATGGCGAATCTTTTCATATAGGTTTCTTAGGGTTTCCTTTTTGATGATCTAGCTCATTTTTTTTAATTTTGGCACTTTAGGGGCGTGGCGGGCACTTTCCACCACTTAAATCGTCTGGCATTGTTCATTCCTTTATCTCTGGACTATGGCGAATCTTTTCATATAGGTTTCTTAGGGTTTCCTTTTTTGATGATCTAGCTCATTTTTGGGGGCCCTTTGGGGGCGTCTGGCGGGCACTTTCCACCACTTAAAACGTCTGGCATTATTCATTCCTTTACACGTATGTTTCAACCGCTCGTTTCGTGGGCGCATCCATGTTGAAATGTTATAATTAGCATAACCACTGAACCGGATCCGTGAACTTCCGTGAACTTTGTGAACTTTGCCCGCTGTAATTAGCTCCTCCCGTTCGTTAATGAGCAAGGAAACCCCTCAAAATAATGTGTTTTCCAGTGTGCGCGCCCGGCTGCGCAAATACAAATGAATATTTATGAGAAGATATGAATCAAGCTCGTTCAATTAAGGTTATTTATTTCTCACAAAACTGACCCAAAGTGACATATATTTCCAACAAGAAAAAGCTTGTAAAATTTTTGAATATTTATGAATAATATTTTATTTTCTCATTTTTTTTTCCTTTCCGAATTTTTACAGCTTTACCGACCTTCATATTTAAAAACTGTAATATATTTTTTTTAATTTCCATCATTTCCAAGAGATGAATATGTTAAAAGTTCCTGAAAACAGGGTAATTTTCAACAAATTGAAACAGTGCTTTCCGTATGCCATGGAGCTACTAAGTTATGCGTATGCTATATATTGTGACAAAATAGGCCTCGAGAGGGCGTTATCAGCTTTACTAGGATATTTAGTAGGGCCTGGCTGTTGGGTCAGTGGGGTATAAAAAGACCTGTTAGGTGGTGGCCATTTTAGTTTGTGTACCAGTTCCAGCCAAGGGAGGTTCTCCTCCCTGGGTCATCTAGTTTATTGTGTGTGTACATACAAGCATTTTATTGTTCACTGCTCATTGCTCAGTATACTGTGCTCACCATGTATTGTTTGTGATCATCATTGTTTATGAACATGTGCTGTTCATTGTGATTTGGAGATCTGTATTAAAAGACAAGTTCAAGGTATGATCGATTTACAAACTGTATCTTAATTTGCTGTATATTATTCGTAGATTAAGTGTAGCTTAGCCGATTGTTTGATTGCTCCTGATGATGCTTGTTGGGCAATAGACCGACACGAAAGCCGTGAGGGAAAGTCGTGAGGGATAGTGCAGCGAGCGAGTGAGCGTGCATGTTGTTTGGTGTTCTGTTGTTTTCGATGCGTGCCAAATAAGCCCTATACTTTGGCTGAGAGATTGATTGCTGTGCTAATAATGATTGTTGCTCCATAACTCACAATGACCGCTCGGGAGTGATGGGAGTTAACTCATAAGTACAGATCGGACCCCTAAAACGCTATAAATGGTGATAGCGGTGTGGGATTTGGCATGCACGAAACACTGAATTACTGAACAACGCATTGCTCACGAGTCGCTGCTCGCGAGTCACTGCTCACGAGTCACTGCTCACGAGTCGCTCACGAGTTCCAACTCAAAATAGATGCAAATTAATGTATGCTCTGAATTGACGTTGAATATGATGCAATGCTCATAAGATTCAACTGATTAATAGATGCGCATTAATATGCTCTGAACTGATGTTGGATACATGTGCTGCTCACGAGTTGCTCACGAGTTGCTCACGAGTTCGCTCACGAGTCGCTGCTCACGAGTCGCTGCTCACGAGTCGCTGCTCCGAGTCACGGCTCACGAGTTGCTCACGAGTTGCCTCACGAGTCGCTGCTCACGAGTCGCTCACGAGTCGCTGCTTCACGAGTCGCTGCTCCGAGTGCTGCTCACGAGTCACTGCTCACGAGTTGCTCACGGTCGCTGCTCACGAGTCGCTCACGAGTCGCTTACGAGTTCCAACTCAAAATAGATGCAATTAATGTATGCTCTGAATTGACGTTGAATATGATGCAATGCTCATGAGATTCAACTGATAATAGATGCGCATTAATTCATGCTCTGAACTGATGTTGGATGTGAAGTTTATTTGTCTGCACTGGTTCTTCGGGTCTATTGTTTACACGGCGTTATCTGTGAGCAGTCAAGCACGCGGCAAGCACACAGGTGATAAGAAGACATGACCATTTGGTTTACTCAGTTTACTGAAGAAATGGTTACGTGCTCTCGGAGGTTATCACATTAGCTGGCTCGATCGTCACACTGATTGTACGTGTATGAATGGATAAACCTGTTCTCAGTATACTGAAGGAATGGACATGTGCTCCAGGACCTAGCTCACTCATGAGTAGCCTATTGCTCATGAGCAAGTCGCGAGTAATTCAAGCTGAGCAAGAATTCGAAGTTCAAGAGAGAGCCTGAGCAGAGGAACGGATAGGACTGCAGTAGAGATGGAGAGCAAGCTGAGTAGACTGCAAGAAGAACTTAATCGTTCAAGGATGGAGAATGAGTTACTCACGTGGGAAACGAAGCAAGCTGAAGCCAAGTTGGAAAGACTACAGGGTACAGGAGCTGACATGAATCAGAAAGGGCTTGGAGAAAGTGAAACTCCAAGACGGTCTGGAAGAAGCGTGTGTGAGTCACACTATCAGACTGAAGATTCAGAGGTCCGGTTCAAGGTGCCAAGAGTCAGAACTGAACTTCATAAGGAGACTTTGGGATACATGACTCACGAGCTCACTGCTAATGAGTAAACATTACCTGCATTCTACTCACGAGAGCCACTCGTTCCCTACCAGATGTCTACACCATTCAATCCAAGTACAGTGAGTCCACTGCTCATGAGAGAGATGCCAACAGAGTTGCTCACCAACAAAGAGCATGTCGGGAGAATGGATGCTTTTGAATCTCGCAATGCGATGAACATAGCTCCGGGGACATATGGATATGAAAGTGTTGGAAGGTAGAGAGTAACACCGGCTTCGGAGTCTCAAAGAAACTTCCATGCTCACCATGAGCGACCATTGATGACACCGGATCGATACAATGGCAAGATTGCTTGGAGAGAATATCAGCAACATTTTGAAGCATGTAGAGAAGTAAATGGCTGGGATGAGGCACAATCAGCCATTTTCCTAATAGCTAGTCTACAGGGAAATGCTCTCAGATGTGTCAGTGATTTGACTCCTGATAGAAAGCAATACTATCCAGAGTTGCTTAGATTGCTCAGTCGACGTTTTGACACAGGACAACAAGCAGAGAATTTCTTGGCTGAGTTGCATCACAGGAGACAAGGACCAAGAGAAACGTTGTCAGAATTGGGACGTGAGATTCATGAGCTTGCAATCAGAGCTTATCTAGATATTCCAGCACCCTCAAGAGATAGATTGGAGAGGAATCATTTCATTGATTCAGTGGAGAGCCAATCTATAAGGGAAGGAGTTTACAGAGCTCGACCACGCATCATCCTGGATGAAACGAATACAAGCTGCTATTGAAAATCGGAGAATTTGAGAAGATTCGATGATGCAGAGGCAAAGTGAGCGCATGAGGCCTACACACGATTCTCGAGGCGCACTCAATCAAGCTAACTGATGATCGCTTACAGCAGATGGAGAGCATCTTGGTACTCCAGCGATTCGGCGGAATGGGGATATCTTGATCCCAGCAAACGGAAGCAGATGGAGCTTGGCAAAGGTTTATAATGAAATGCAAGTTCATCTGCGGAGAAGCGGAAACGAAAGAGCAGTAACCGGAGTCCACGGCCATGCTGAAGAGAACCCCAGATCCATAGAGTCAAATGACACTCTAGAGGAGGTTGAGTGTAGTAAGTCACATTGCAGACTCGTTCATTGCGAGGTCAAAGTCAACCTGAGAGCAAGACAGATACCTAGCTGGACATGAAGCCATCAATATTCTGGTGAAATTTGCAAAAAAAAGAGGAGGAAAGTAAATGGACCTACCCTTATTGAGCCAATAGAGGGAGGTGTGGAGGAAGTGTAGCATCATAAGGATTGTCCAAGGTCGGACTTTGGTTGATGCGGATACTAATGTCGTCCCATTCTATGCTTTTGGGATCTGAAGAAGCAGATCTGAGTTACCAAGAAGGACTGTGTTGAGGGATTGTTCATGGCAGCTGGATGTGGACAGATGCACTAAGTGAGAACATTTGGCTGATAAACAGGCAGGTCCACCAAAAATATCGGCAAGGTGAAAGTGAAGGAGAAGTAACCACGGATACTAGTGTCCTGATTGATCCTGCAGTGTCTCCTGCTAAGGATGAAATGTAACATAGGGGTATCTTATCTTCAACCTTCGCTAACACTTACTGAGGTTGAGACGAGGACAACTGCAGACGACACTCTCAATATGAAGTACTACATTCTAAAGAGTCGACAGAGAAAGCCCCAATAATGAATGTCGGACGAGGAGTCAAAGAATTCCAGTGCGACCGCTGATGAACCTCCCTTTCATGACGAGGAACGCATCGAGCGAATACTCACCATGCATTGAAACTACGGGATCGGACGAAGAGAGGGATTGGATAATTAATTTAACTCGAACTGCTTTGATTTCATGTTTCATGAGATGTATTTTTTGTTTGGAGTGAACTCTAGGAATGCTCTTCTTTTGTTACCTTTCCATTCTCTTCGTCTGATGCTCCTTTCCTCCCTTTTCTATCTCGTTCTTCCTACTACTTTCTTCCTATTGTCTCTGAGTTTCACTTCGGTATTTTATGATCATTGTTTTTTGTTTGTTGTTTTATTAATGTACAGTACCTTCTTGATTTTCACATACACTTAAAATTAAGAAAACTTCATTTTTCTTTGAGGGCCAAAAGATTAAGAAGCCTAATTTTCATGCAATTTAGTTCAAATTATATGCTTTTATACCGCAAAAAGTTTCTTAAATTGTAGCCAATGTTTCCTTATGTTTATATGGATACTTATGTTATGTTATTTTGTTATATTTAAAGCGTATGATTATGTTTTGAATATGTTATAGTCTTGATATTCTCGCATTTTGTCTTTCTGTTTTATAGTTGTTTTAAAACAGGGATGTTTTAATGTTAGTGGGTCATGTGGAGCAAAATAGGCCTCGAGTAGGGGCGTTATCAGCTTACTAGGATATTAGTAGGGCTGGCTGTTGGTAGCAGTGGGGTATAAAAAGACCGTTAGGTTGTGGCATTTTAGCTTGTGTACCAGTTCCAGCCAAGGGAGGTTTCTCCTCCCTGGGTCATCTAGTTTATTGTGTTGTGTACATACAGAGCAGTTTATTTTTGCTTCAGTATACTGTGTGCTCACCATGTATTGTTTGTGATCATCATTGTTTATGAACATGTGCTTGTTCATTGTGATTTGGAGATCTGTATTTAAAAGACAAGTCAAGGGTATGATCGATTTACAAACTTGTATCTTAATTTGCTGTATATTATTCGTAGATTAAGTTTATAATAAGCCGAATTGTTGATTGCTCCTGATGATGCTTGTTGGGCAATAGCCGACACGAAAAAAGCTGTGAGGGAAAGTCGTGAGGGATAGTGCAGCGAGCGATGTGAGCGTGCATGTTGTTTGGTGTTCTGTTTGTTTTCGATGCGTGCCAAATAAGCCTATACTTTGGTGAGAGATTGATTGCTGTCTGCTAATAAATGATTGTTGCTCCAAACTCTCACCAATGACCGCTCGGGGAGTGGGAGGTTAACATCATAAGTACAATCGGACCCTAAAACGCTACATATGCAATGTATCTAGAGGTTCAAGTTACAATAATAACTTAGTTCCAGTGTATGAACATCAGTTACTTGGAGGTAACAGGTGTATTTTGTGGATGTATTTAGTAAAATTTAATCATGGAGGCCTGCGTGGTTTAGTACATGGAGCTACTAAAGGTTAATAAGCCTACGGTATCTAAGGCTTAATTATTGTCATTAGTTTACATGCCAAGTTTGACACATGTTTGTAGACTATATGCTAACTCAGCCTGGCCATATTTATATCATAATCGATCTATGAAAGTTAAGAGAACAAATGCTTTATTTTTTTATATCATATAAAAATATAATTAAAAGAAACACAAACAAACAAACAAAACAAATGGGAAAACCTTTTCATTGCCATTGCATCTTGTCAACATTTTCGAATTTAATAAGCTTTCAGAATAGTATAGCCTTTAGTTTAGATCTCTATTACTAAATACATCCGCAAATACAACTGTTCCTCCAAGTTGTTGTTCATACACTGACTATATTCAATATAAGTTACTTTATTATAACTTGACCCTCTAGATACATTGCATAGTATACGCATAACACGCATAACTTAGTAGCTCATGGTATACGGAAAGCGCTGTTTAAATTTTAAAATTACCTGTTTTTCTGGAGCTTCGAACATCAACGTTTCGTGTTTCATCTCCCAGAAATGATGGAAATTATTTTTTAAAAAATCTATCACAGTATTTATAAATAACGGTCGGTAAAGCTTGTAAAAATCGAAAAGGAAAAAAAAAAAAAAAGAGAAATAAAATATTATTCATAATGATCAAAATTTTACAAACTTTTTCTTGTTGGAAATAACTTTGGGGTCAGTTTTGTTGAAAATAAGTAACCTCACTTGAACGAGCTTGGTTCATATCTTCTTGACCATCAAGTAATGTGTAATCGAACCAATGTAAAATTGATACTAGACACCAGGGGGGCATTTCATCAAAGGACTTGTCGGACATTTTATCTGACAAATTTGCTCTTAGCCAATCAGATGCAAGTCATTTCAATAGCTTATAAGTTTGTCGGATAAAACGTCCGACAAGTCCTTTCATGAAACGACCCTCTGAAGTTAGGACCAATTTGGCCTCCATAATTTAAAAGACCAATCTGTTGCCCAGCAACGAGTGTTGCCTAGTAAGTTTAGATGTGAAAGAAAAAATGAATTTGTATCTATATATCTATAGGCTTATATAATTCTGCTTCCCTCTCTAAGTTCAAGATAAACTTGGCCGCCCCTAAGTTTAAGCTCAATTTGGCGCCATACATGCATATTTTATGTTCATTTTTATGTCCCTTTGTTTAAAATCAATGTGGGTGCCCTTTAGTTTAGGTCAATGTGAAATGCAAAAAATGTAATGTGTAATTAAAAAAATGTATAATGTATTGATGGTATCCAATAATATGAATTTTCGTTGTGGAAAAACAAAAGCGAGCGCGAAGCGCGAGCGAAAATTTTGCAATGTAAATACAAAACCAGGAGGCATAGAATTTTATAATTTTGCTCTATCTAGATAGAGATCATAGTTAAAAGAATTGCAATTTGTTGCCCCGTAGTTTAATGCCAATTTCGCACACTTCCATAAGTCTAGATATAGTTGGAGCCCCTAAGGTTAACGATAAATTTGGCGCCCTTACATTAAGCTCAATCTGGCATCCCTAAGTTTAAATTCGATTTGGCGAACCCTAAATTCAAGGTCGATGTACGCCCCTAAGTTTAAGTTCGATTCTCCTAAATTTAAGGTCGGTTTGGAGCCCCCTCCTACATAATTATACAGGTCGATTTGGCGTCCCACGTTTAAGCTCAAGAAGTCTCAGATCCCCTCAGATCATATTTTTTCAGACCATCAAAGTCGATTTGGTGCCCCTATGTTGAGCTAAAATTGGCGTCCCCTACGTTTAAGGTCGATTCGGCCCCCCTCTAAGTTTAATGTCGATTTGGCGCCCCCTTAATTTAAGATCGATTTTACGCCCCTAAGTTTAAGCTCAACTTGGCGCCCCTGTACTTTAATGTCGATTTGGCGCCCCCTAATTTTAAGGTCGACTTGACGCCCCTAAGTTTAAGATCAATTTGGCGCCCCTATGTTTAAGCTCACTTTGGCGAAATTGGCGAACCTTTTTTTTTCTCTCTCTCTCCCCGCCCCCCCCCGCCTTTTCCTTCTCTCTCTCTCTCTCTCTCTCATTTTCTCCCCTTCCCCCTTTTCTCAAACAAGAGAGACAAAGCAAGAAATAATCAGCGCCCTCACCTGACCATATTAGAGTTTTGAAGATAACATAGTCCCATATTTTATGTTTGTGTAGATACTTAAAAGCGTCAGCCCAAATATGAAAGATTTTTCAAATAAAAGAATCACTCATATTCACTTTAACCAAATTCACAAATAATCAAGGTAGACATGCTACAAAACAAGATAAAAGAAACAAAATAAACACTGAAAATTCGTGAAGAAGACAAATTGGGTTTAAAATTAATATGTAATCTTCCCTCAAGTGCCTTAATTAGCAAATGAGTTTTTAAATGCCAATCGGGTTTGATTGTCTGAATTGTTAATTCAAAAGGTAGATTTAGGGGAAACCATGACCAATGCGTAAGTAAACATTTTAAATCTCATAAGATATTTTATGGAAGATTATGAAAATTATTTCAGCCTTGGAGACAGACAAGCGAGAAAAAAAACTTGGGCCCTCACGTGACAATATTAGCTGCCCTCTTGCGTGCGATGCCTATAAAATATGTCAATATGGCCCTACCACGAACATACGTGTTTACCTGTGGACTATGGCGAATCTTTTCATATAGGTTTCTTAGGGTTTCCTTTTTTGATGATCTAGCTCATTTTTTTTTTGACCACTTTGGGGCCTCCCCCTGGCCATACCCACCACATAGAACCTGCCAGACGACCGATTCCTCATATGAGACAATGCAATCTTTATATCTATACACAAAGAAAATTGGTTTTCTTTTTTGATGGGGTGGACCCCCGTGGGCACCGGTCTATTTAGCTGATCACTGGAAAAGTTCTTTTTATTGCTATACAAGTGTTGGTATAGTGATCGGCATATTTTATTGTAAAATCTATCGTATTTAAAATAACAAAAAGCTTCCCTTTCACTTGTTATATCTCCTTTCCCTTGTGTATCTTTTGTTTCAATTCCATTGATCAATTAATATTGATTCAACAATGTATGGTTATTCAAAATAGACATAATGTACTTGCTTTCAAGAACGTTAATATATTCTACATGTATAAAAGCTCATATTTCTCAATATCATTGTGACACACACACAAAAAAAAGGCCGAAAATAATTCATGTTTAAGTGAGCATTGCCAACTTTTGTAAAAAGAAATATGTAAAGGACACACGAATAGGACGGATTAGGAATTGAGCAGGAATTAACTATTTCAGTTAAGTAAGGACGGTTATAAGGGTCAACATTTCAAAGTAAAAATAAACCAAGCCAGAAATAGAAATCAATATTATTTTTTTTTTTTAAAGAATAAACCAGGGGCCGCAGGGGCTAGGGGGCTGCAGTCCCTCCACTTATACAGCAAGCGTGTACAAAAACGAGAAAATGACCATAGCTTTGTTATTTTCAGCCCCCCCCCCAGCACTTTCAAAAACGCTCCGCGGCCCCTGTAAACTACAGTTTTAATAAACTTTCATCCTTGATGCCGTCCATAACATAATATTGAATTTCTGCACAGCCTCTTTTTTTGTGTCCCTCATGCAGCAGTCGCATGCACACAAGTCAAGACCAGCGCATTGGAATTTTGTGAAAATTGTAGACAACTCGCACATAGACAACACATATTAAAATACGCAACGAATGCACATCGCTGGCTAAGCGCGCTCGAGTAACGCCACACCCAGCGAATGCTGTGCGTTGGCCATGCGTCGTACATGTGACCGCACCAGTAAACAAAAAATTATAGTGCTCACTTAAGCATGAATTTTTTCGAACGCTTTGGTGTGATAATAATAATGGGGATATGAGCTCTCTATACATAATTACACACTGTAAAAAATAATTGCTCCATTGTAATTATTCCTTGATTTTCTTACGTAAATTTAAGTTTAAAAAGACAACATTAAATTAAAGCATTCAATTAAGTCTTACTAACTCAAAATTTAAGTGTCGTTGAATTTCCCCATTTTTTTTAAAGGTACAATATACATTTAGAAAAATTCAAAGTTAATTCTAACTTGCTTTGATTAAGTAAATTTAACTTCATTAAGCATATTTTTTTAAATACTTATTAGTTAAAAAATCAAGTTGAATCTACTAATTTTTTTCCATTAACGCCTTATTTACATAATACATGAATATTCATTAAGAGCAAGTAAATGTTCACAAATTAGATAACTGTCATATATATTGTCCTTTAAATTGTTTTGGATTAAAGCAAAGAAAGAGCACATTAAACAGCAACTCAACTGAAATTTTTTGTTTGTATTTATTTTTAGGAAAAAGTTCTCACTGTTTAATTTGTTAGATTCCTGTTTGAGATATAATATAAATGTCAGTACCTTATCAATTACAGGTAAGTGACAAAATGAAGTTCTCAGTGATATTTGGTTTAACACGTAGGCCTAGGTTGAAATGATGTCAGTGGACTTTCGTGCTTAGAAGTCCCCTCTCGCAATATTTTAAACATCTTTTACGCATTGAATTAAGTTTTAGGGCAAGTCCACGCTATTTGTTCCCAAGTTTGTTATTTTTCGACTTTTTGACCATTTTTGTGTCAAGTGTGTCAGTGGGTTTGTAAAAATATGCATAATGTGTCATATATCACCATAAAGGTATGAACTAAACTTAATGCAATGAGGTCAAAAAGTCATTTTAAGGTCATATGACGTCAGAAGGCTCAATTAATATTCATAGAAAAAATATAAAATGCTTTAAAAATAGCTATTTTCAACCATTTCAAAAAGAGGTTGTCATAGGAGTACAACCCAAAAAGTATGTATTTTCTTTTTTATATTTTCTTGCTACTCTTGGCATAAAATTCAGCGGACCTAGCAGCAGACTTTTTTCATATTTTTAGACTTTAAATATTCAGGTCTCAGAATAATCTCACAAAAGTTACTGAGACCTGATGTAAAATCATGCATTTTCATTACTGCACCCTCCAACCTTTAGAAATTAACAAATAAGTGTTTTTTTACATTTGGTTTGGTAATTATGTTTTTTGTTTATTGAGAGAATTTTTTAAAACAACTGTTGCCTACAACCTCGGCTACCCAATTGTTAAATGAAAATATTACAGGGGAATAATTGTTCCCCGTGTGTTACCTGTCCGTTTGTACGCAGAAGGTATATTTTTAAAACTTGACCCTACCAGAAAACTCGAAATTGTATTGACGTTAAAAATATGTCCTTACAATGTTTTTACATGTTTAAGAGTATAGATATTCAAGTATAGATCTACTTTTTAAATCCAGAGTTATATTGTAAAAACAAGTCAAAATTTTTGAAAACACCATTTTTTTGTGGTCCCCCGTTTGTTTAACCGACGAGAATAAATGACATAAATTAATTTATAATTTGAGTTATTAAACTATTTTTATGTTTTGTTGAAGATTCTTAGTCCTTCAAGAATTAACCTACGGATTGAGATTCATTTAAGAATTTTCAAACAGCCCTATTTTTTGCCTGAATGTCCCGTTTGTTACAGCAAAAATAGCGTGGACTTGCCCTTTACCTCAATTGAATCAACTAATAATATTTCATATCATTTTCAGTAGAAGATACTTAAAATAGCATGGAGTTGTTAATACTCGAACAAATTAAAGGCAGTTTCTATACATAATTGAATTACATGATTAAGTAAATACGACTGTATTTTTTCACAGTGTGGCTTTTCCCAAAGTACCTAGATTCTAATATTGCAGTAATTTCAAAGTGTTGATAGTTTTTTGTAGGGAACCATTATATATTAAATGAAAGAGGCAAGAGAAATATGTACGATTTGTTAACAGCGTGTTTATATTCCTTTTGATATTTGCTTATTGACTATAATCGTCTTCTTTTAATATTCCTCGTTCTCCTCTGTCCTTTCTTTCAAATAATTTAAAATGTTAAAACCAACAGAATTGATAATTTTAATTTGATTTCTTTTATAATGAACGTGATGTGATATCAAACTTGAAATTGAATTCATTTACAAAAGCTATCAAATGTGAAGCTAGCAATGTTAATTTTTTTATCTTTTTATTATGGTGTGTCTGTTTTGTTTTGATGCCGACTCATTCTGTTTGAGACTCTGTACGAATGTACGATACCGATTGGCCGTGTCCAATCTATGTCGTATTCGAAAGATATAGCAGTGCGCGTTAAAACATGTTATATATGTATTATATATATATTATATATATATATATATATATATATAATATATTTATATATAATCCATTTTCAAGGGGCCACATCCAAGCTCATCTAATTTGGCTATGTACCTGTATAGAAAAGAGAAGGTCGTAAGTATTTTTTGTTTGCCATTTTTTATTTTCTCAGAGTGAGAAGGGTGTTAAATTATTATCTCGTTCTAAATTGGATTGATCATTATTTCTATTTTATTAGATATGTTGTAAAAGATGTGTTATTCAATTTCATCGAACAAAACTTTTACTTCTCGGGGGCTCCTGACAAGGTACTAAAATTGTTTCAAACCCCCCTCAAAAACTTTAAACGCGTTAATCTCGCAAAACTGAAAATCGGTATACGCCCTTCTCTTCTCAACCCGAATTAGCTTGTACATGAGATAGAAAGGCAAACTCTTCACATTTGCAGTGATACCTTTCTTGAAAATCACAAATGTGACGTCATAATTGATAATTTGCAAATAGGTGTCAGTGTACAGAATCTACTTTTGGCAAGTTTTGAGCAAACGATAAAAGATTGATATAATCTGTCCCTGCGTGCCAATGATGTGTGACGTGAAAGCCTTTCTCTAAACATGCTAAGTCTTTCCTTTTGTAAAATTGCAGATAAGGGTGACAAAATCTATTTTCAAAGTTTTATGCCATCCCTTATTGGCAATTTACTCCATTATGCGAATATACTTATGACTCAACACGGAACGGTGTCATTCAAAGGTTTGAGTTTCATTCTTCAATTATATGACACATATAAATAGAAAAAAAAATATGATCAGCTGTAGTAAATAAGCCTCTAAAACGTATTACCCCTATTGATACGCACTGTATTTCAAGTTCAACTTTAATGCCTGGCAGTCAACAGACACTTACGTATAAATACGTTTGTGTTGTTTTAATCTTATTTCATTCTATTCTAATCTTTCTCTATGGTATTTCTTTGTTCACTGGAGAACGAAATTATCAATATTCCCACTGCTGATATGACGATGGCTCCGTGGATCCACAGAAAAGAAATAATTTTGGACGCAACCGGACCGTAACTCTAACGAAGTGTCTGTGTGACGTGTAGTATTAACATTGCCTAATGTCATCTTTTTCGTCTTTTCTTAACAAATGTTACACTAACGTCCTTAGTTTCCGAGACGACGTTGTTATACCCCCGTCACACTGAGCTCGTTTACTACGTCCTTGCAAAATTTGCCGAACGGGCTAGTCTGTGTGTAAACTGATGTGGACGTAAAGTAATACTTTTCGATCTGTGTACGAACTTCATGGACTAGCTCGGTCGGATTTCCAAAAAGTGTTTCAAAAAAATCGGGCGCCCCATCTCGTCCTAAATTTAAGTGCGGGTGGGCAACCGTATCCGAACGAGAGATGACGTACTACAACGAATTGCGTACTTAAATCGTCTAAAAATGTGCTAGGACTCGTCATACAAACGAGCATATGATATTAATTATTCAAGTTCTAAATTTAACGTAGTGACAACGTTCCTTTAAACGGGTAGAACTTACTCTGAACGAGAAGGACGTATAATGGCACATACGTTTCAATTTTATAAAACAGAACGGCATGTGCAAATTCCGTCACACTGAGGCTAGTTCTCACTGCGTTCTAGATTTTAGCTGTGACTTTGTGAAACGGACTCAATCTGTTTACACACGGAGCACTGAACGTAGTCGTGCAAACCTTTAGAATCTAGTAACAGACCGTGTTCAACTGTTTTACGAACTGGCAAACGGGCCCGAAGCGGAGAGACGGAAAGGCATTCCGATTTTTTTAACATCGTAAAAAAAATGACCGTACTGGCTTCAAGCTTCTAAAATTTAAACGCAGAAAGTAGGACAGGTTCCTTAAACGGGATGACTACTCCGAACGAGAAAAGGACGTACTACGAACATGTATCTAACTTTTATCATGCTGCGCATAGGCACTTTTATATGACGGTTTGGGAACGTGCTTACGAACGGTTCCGGTATAGAGGTGAACGAGCGTTTACTCGTCTGAACTGGATAACACGATGGGAACGCGATAAAGACGGAATTGACGTAACGAGAACTATTTATGAACTGCCTATGTATCGTATTCAAGAAATATTTCTCAAAGTTATAAGTCCAACCCGACCAAAAGCACCGTCAGCATTTTTAAAAGAAACGGGCAAGACGGGCCGCAAGAACGTTTATAGAACGACCTAGCAGAGTGACGGCCCCCTTTATGTACGTGATATCACATTTAACCTTGTTTACCTTTCTACTTTGCATTATGAAGACCTCTCCGTTCAAGGCACTACATCCATTTCTTTTATTATTCAAGTAGGTACTTGATGGATGTAGTAGCTATCTTTTGGAAACGCAGCTTCCTCATAGTAGGGTGGCGCACAGACAAGCAAAAAAGTCACTAGAACGGTTTCCACTTCACTGTATGGATGTAGTCACCCATGCCATTTACAATACAAACAATAACCATGCACTAAGTGTTCTGCCTACTCAATAATACACAGGCAGAGAAATAGCAAAATTTTCAATAAAAAACAGCTTTCGAAATTGCCTTTTGGCCAATGTGGTAAATATGCAAGTCATTTTTATTCCAAATTTTTCAGTTTCTTTCCTTAGAAAATACCTCAGCAGGTGATCGAACTTCTCCTCTTGAAAAAATTGATATGAAGAAAACTACAGCGTGTTGAAAGTGATGCTTCTTTGTGATGTGTGTTATGAAAAACTGGAATTCTCATGATTGGAAATACAGTGCAGATAAAGGAGAAGTAGGTATCTAATAAAAATTTAACTAATTTTTGAACAAAAATGTATTGGGGTGAAAAAAAGAACAATGGTTTACCACTGAGCCATTTAAGTTTCAAATTACTCTACCCTCTCCAACACTCAGCTCTGAGCCCACAACCAACATGAAAAAGTCTATTGTCTAGGGTGTTTTCATTGAAACATGCCTTATGGAGTATTTCCATCGGTGGTCATATTAGGTAAGTTTTCGCAGGACTACGGGGAGCTTATCTAGACGTTAGCAAAAAAGAGGGCACTATTTTTCAAATGCCTGCCAAACCCTCGTTTCTATCTTCTCAAATAACTTTGAATAAAAGTTTCCAATGGTAAGCCGCACATGTTCCCTTTTGGTTGTGAGACAATTGTAAACGTCTATTGTTGCATAAGAATTATAGTTAATCCAAAGGCCACTTTACTCGGGGATACCTAGGTTTTTTTTTTCAATACTAAGGTTTTATTGTGACCAAATGCATTATGGTATAACAGCTGACCTAAACATTGCCTGATAATGAAAGAAATAACCTAACCGCCGCAGCGCTTTATGATTAGTCAAATCAAAGTATGCTTCTTTAATGTTTTAGCAAAGGGGGATGCCTGTATACATCCTATCAAAAGCGCTCGCTATTATAACTGACTTACGTTCTCAGCTGAGAACCTAGATTACGTTGCTACGTTTCGGGAGAACGTACATTTCCCCAAAATAGCGTTGTAGATTTTGACAACGGGAGCTATTCTTTGTAGCTAAGGAAACCCTCGTTTGTGCACACGAAAACTTGTAATTTAAACGCTTGCCAGCCGTTTCCTAAGCAAATACCGTTTTACAACACTCCTTTTTCCTGTACTAACAGTATGCAGGAGTTTGGGGTTTGAGCTATTTTGAAAATAAAGTCATTCATAAAAGCTAACGTTCTAGTTAGCCTCGCCGTAAAGTCCGAGGCGAAACACCTATTGATCACATCGGTTAACATAACATTCAAACCAATCAGTTGTCGCTGCATAAACTTTTGTAGAATCCTAACTCATTATCATACCTTAATTGTGTTACTATAATCTCATTTCATGTTGATACACACATGAAATTTTGGTATGATTTTGGTTTATAAATAATCAAAGACAAAAAGGACCATAAACTTGAGCATTTATTGCATTTTTCTGCTTTGTCTGAAACTTGTAAAAGTGTTTAAGCAGCTCATTGGTATCTGAAGACACTTTTTGGGTCATATGCTTTGAAATGGAACATCCAATTGTGATAATTCAAGTACCAATTGTTTCTTTTAACGATGCTCTATTTCCAATAAGCCTAACAAAAAGAACTTAAAAATAACTTAAAAATTTTAGTGGACATCAGGTTGTCCGTCCTTCGTAGCCAAAAGTCTTGAATATAGAAAAAGAAAATACATCTCTGAAATTTGTAATCGCACACCCTCGAAAGTCGTATAGAATGGAAAACGGTTGTTTTGACAAGCCGTCAGCAATCATCACTTTTAAACCGAATATATTAAAATATATATTATAGTTTTTATATAAACATTAATTTTAGAGTAGGGTTGTGTGACTGTGTGATTCTTGGAAAAAAAGTCAAAAGCTTATTAGAAACTATAATTTTCAACCCCTCCAAAAAATCATTTATTTCTTTTTGCTATTTGATACTTTTGATTAATGCAGTAGCCTTTCAACCCGTGTACTGAACAACTTTCTAAAAATGAACTGAGGTACGATCAAGACATTGAAAACTTACTTCCACGAATTAAAAGTTCAAGTTTTGTTTTCAATACAATATATGCATTAATTGAACTTTAAGCACCTTCACGAAGACGCCTTTGCTTGAGAGCAAACGAGTACGTAAGGTCAAGAAGTTAATACAAATAATGAATATTCCTGGTTGAAATATTTAGTCATTTGCCAGGGAACTTAGAAGCACTAGAATTGTTATTTCAAAGGCTGATCATTATCATGATTATTATTGGTGAGTGGCGGTAACTTTTGCAGAGTAAAGCTGTCCAACAGTTATTTTAAGCCTGTGTAGCTGTTATTTCAGTAGACTTTTTCTTGTTTTTATTATCATAGGTAAGTGAACGGTTTCGGGACATGATAATTAATTATGTAAGTGATTATATATGTATGTTTCAGTGGCATTTCTTAATGTTTTTCGTCGGTATGAACCTACGGTACATACCTGCAAACAAATAAAAAAACTGTTTAATATTAACATTAGAATGAAAGTAATATAGAATTCTTTACACAATCAAAATTGGAGTATGTGAGCTCTTTGTGTACTATGCAGCAACGCTTCGTCAGAACAATCAATGGCGTCTGACCGTTTTTAGGATTAACAGGTTTGAAGGGCATATAAAAATATGTAATTTTTTTTCTTCAAGTTTTTTCCATTTTTCCATTATTTTTTTCTTGGTAAATAGCAGTAAATTTGTAATTTTCCTAAGGAAGTGGCTTGAATTTTCAGTTATCCGACTCATTCAACTGTTAATAAACAAGAATCCCATTTGCTTAAAATCTGTCCCTGCTTATGTATTACGAAGTATTTCAGAATTCCAGTTTTCCGTACCAGAATTTTTTTTTGTCAAACACAACAAGTTGTTACTTACTTCTTTTTTTTTTTTTTTTTTTTTTACTGTTAATAAACGAGTTTCGTATAATCAGCGAAGCTTTCCTGTTCATAGACTGGAAGTTCTCATAATATATAGTTTCTGAATGTCATCACGGAGCCTTTTTCTGTCATAGAGGAATTTAGCAACAGGGAAACATGTCACTGTAAAAAAATTTGCTGTTTTTTACGGGAAATTTTTCCTGGCAGTTTGATTCCGGAGCGCTTAGGCTTTTACCGACAGCTTCCAGTAGTTATTTTACAAGTAATGTAAATTTACAGGTTTCGGTTTATTACCACCTTGTAATTTAAACCGTGTAAATTTGCAAGTCTTTTTTCCCTGTATTTATCAGTAATAATGTTATTTTTCTTTTTTTTTTTTTTTTAAATAGAAGAAAATACCCAACATCATATGTGAATTGATGAGTCCATTCATGCATAATCCTATCCTAATCTTCAATCCTACACCTAATTTTGACAACTTCGATAAAAATGGTTGTTAGCCGGTTCTAGGACATCTCCCACGGAGGAAAACTTCCACGGGGACAACTCACGGACAACTCCCCCTGATGGACATCTCTACTGAGGACAGGTCCGCCCCCGAAAGGACGAGACCCAGGAGGACAGTTCCCCAAGGGGGACAACTCCCCCGGAGGGCAACTCCCCTGGAGGACAACTCGCGTGGAAACAACTCCCTCGAGGAACTCCGCCGGAGGACAACTCCACAGGAGGACAACTCCCGGAGGACATCGTCCTCACTTTAAATGCCCTATATTATCATTTTATGCAACCCCTTTGGTTTGTCTTTTCTTTTAAAATTATTCCAGTTCTTTTCTCCCGGCGCAAAGCACATTTTGGAATGACAAGTGGGGATGGGGATACGACCTTACGGGATGTCCGTTATTTACACGGTACTTGTTTTTGTTAATTGCTAACTATTTATGTTAAATACTAATGTTTTCATAGGATATCAGCAGGAGTGAATGATACCGTAGATCTCTTCTTTGGACGCTAAATGTGTAGAAACAGCAAGCCCTGCACAAACCCTTTAAGAGTGAATGCATTGCCTTCAAGTATAATAGATATTATATTTGATATCCATTAGTGGTAAGTGGGTTTTAAAGGGGTCAAATATTGGATCTCGTGAGGTGGTTTGACCCTGTTGACGCCTTTCCCATGAAAATTAGATTTGTTAATCATAATTTCTTGCCTCAGAATTGAGCATTTAATTTAATTTAAAAAAAAAGAAACAAAAATGAACTGGACCCAATCACGGCTACTAATTGAGCAAATTAATTTCCTTCTATATAGTGACACATCTTCCTTTTCCTGAAGAATATGAGTATAGAAGGCCCTTAACACTACTCTTTGTAAGCCTTGCGGAAGAGAACGTTGCGAAGAACATCTCCGAGATGTCTCGCGCGACGGAATTTTTTTTTTTTTTTTTTTAGACGTCTTCCGCGACGGAAAATGTATCGGAGTTGTCCTCCGGGGGAGTTGCCCCTCCGGGGGAGTTGCCCTCCGGGTGGTTGCATCCGGAGCAAGATATCCTCCGGGGATTTGCCCTACGGGGGAGCTGTCCTGATTACGTTGTTAAGCTTATATACCATCATATGTAAGGTAACTTTCCACGTTGGTACCTGTACGATCACGGTTTAAGAGGGCACTTCCAGTCATATTAATTAGAATATTCATGATCGCACATAATGTTTTTTTTTTTTTACAGGAACTCTCGTAATGATTTCCGAACTATACAAGAACTCGTTGATGTAACGAAGAAACTTGTTTTTTATTAATAAAAATATTTGTTTTTAAAAGAACTTTTGCTGTTTTTGACAGGAAAATCTGGTTACGGAACTGAAACTACGGGAATAATTCGTAAACGAGCAGGAAAGATTGTATGTATATGGCCATTTTCCCTGTTTATTTGACAGTTGCATGAGCTGGTACTGTCAATCAGCGCCGACATCCTAGAAAATTATAACTTTCTGTCATTTTCGCCAAAAATATCGTAAACATTGGAAAAACAACAAAAAGCTGTATTTTTATTTTTTATTTTATTTTTTTTTTACATGCATGTAAATATACTTAATATAGACCAAAAAAGCCAATCAATGCTTTTATTAATTATCTGTAATTTCTCTTTGTTCATTTAGGAAATTGTACAGCATGGACCGTATGCAAAGCATGGCCGTCAAATTACAAACATATCTTTTCTGATTCGAATGATATTCCTTCTGGCTCTGTGGTCTATCACCATATTACACTTGCTTCTTAGATAATTATCAGAATAATTGAAACGGTGACAACCTGTCCTTAAAGTTTCATATGATCAGTTTAATCCTAATTGTTCCTATGAACTTTCCTATCTAAGACACTGTATTTGACAGGACGGCACTCAAGCTCTACTCGTTTTATTTTCCCGCTTAGTCAACATGGACGTACACGAGTAGACATCGAAAACATTTTTAGTATATTAATCCGTTCACGCTTAGGAATCCGATCACTGCACAGGTCTGAAAAAGGTTTCTTCTTTAATTGCACATTTAAATGTTCCCGAACTCACGACCTGATATTCAAACGTAATTAGTAAAAGTCGTATATCCACCTCAATTGAGCTGTTCTTTGGTGAGCAGATCAACGTGTCAAACATCAAATCCGACGAACCCTTTTCAATGTTGAAGTGCTTTTCTGTTGCGGGTATCCAGAAGGAGCAATTTGTGCTCACACAGAAAGGAGGGGATCCTGGAGAGACTCAATAGCTCATTTAGCTCTGGGAAGAAGAATATAACAGACAATATTTTGGCTTCGCCAGGAGCCTAGACACTAGGTGTTGTGCCATCAATGAAGCTTTATATGAAAGCGGTTGGAATCAATGTATATGATTTTATCCATCCTGTTTTAATTGCTCACATCACCACCCTCGGAATTTTCAACTGGAATTGCAACTTCAGCGACGTTTAAAGATAAACTATTAAGTCTTCGATGCGTCGTCTCTGCGAGCTAGGGCGTAGAACCTTTTAACATTTTTGTTTTGTGGCCTTTATAAAGTATTGGAGTAGAAATCTGCTATTATTTCAAAGCGCTTTACCCAGCCTTACTTTGTAATCCTTTATTTTACTATGATTTAATAGGTTTTCCTATATTATTGGTAATATGGCGGTTTTCAAAAAATTCAGGTTACTTTATTATATATACTCCAAATACTAGTATTTATATTGCAACCAGTACAAAC
>CALNVZ010001006.1:49268-87894 GCA_940671915.1 Paracentrotus lividus
TCATCAAGCATTTATTGTTCATGCTCATTGCTCGTATCACCTGTGGCTCACCATGTAATTGTTTGTGATCATCATTGTTTATGAAACATGTGCTGTTCATTGTGATTTGGAGATCTGTATTAAAAGGACAAGTTCAAGGTATGAATCGATTACAAACTGGTATCTAATTTGCTGTATATTATCGTAGATTAAGTTAGTGCTTAGCCCGAATTGTTTGACTTGCTCCCTGATGAATGCTTGTTGGGCAATAGACCGACATCGAAAGCCGTGAGTGGAAAGTCATGTGAGGGATAGTGCAGCAGCGTAGTGAGCGTGCATGTTTGTTTGGTGTTCGTTGTTTTCGATGCGTGCCAAATATAAGCCTATTACTTTGGCTGACTAGATTGATTGCTGTCTAATAATGATTTGTTGCTCCATAACTTCACAATGACGCCTGGAGTGCATGGAGTTAAACTTCATAAGTACAGATCGGACCCCTAAAACGCTATAAATGTGTGATTAGCGGTGTGGGATTTTGCATGCACGAAACAACCTGAATACTGCAAACAACGCACTTGCTCAGAAGTCGCTGCTCCGAGTCACTGCTCACGGTCACTGCTCACGAGTCGCTCACGAGTTCAACTCAAAATAGATGCAAATAATGTATGACTCTGATTGACGTTGAGATGATGGCAATGCTCATAAGATTTCAAACTGATTAATAGATGGCGCATTAATATGCTCTGAACTGATGTGGATACATATGTGCTGCTCACGAGTTGCTCACGAGTTGCTCACGAGTTCGCTCACGAGTCGCTGCTCACGAAGTCGTGCTCACGAGTCGCTTGCTCACGAGTCACGGCCTACGAGCTTGCTCACTAGTTGCCTACCACGAGTCGCTGCTCACGAGTCGCTCACGAGTCGCTGCTCCACGAGTCGCTCGCTCACGAGTCGCTGCTTCACGAGTCACTGCTCACGAGTTTTCCTCACGAGTCGCTGCTCACGAGTCGCTCACTAGTCGCTTACGAGTTCCAACTCAAAATAGATGCCAATTAATGTAGCTCTGATTGACGTTGAATAGATGCAATGCTCATGAGATTCAAACTGATAATAGATGCGCATTAATTCATGCTCTGAACTGATGTTGGATGTGAGATTTTATTGTGCTGCACTGGTCTTCGGGTCTATTGTTACACGGCGTTATCTGTGCAGCAGTCAAGCACGGCTGGCAAGCACACAGCGTAAAGAAACATGACCATTTGGTTTACTCAGTACTAAAAGAAAGGTTACGTGCTCCGGAGCGTACACCATTAGCTGGCCGATCGTCACACTGATTGTACGTGTATGAATGGATAAACCTGTTCTCAGTTATACTGAAGGAATGGACATGTGCTCCAGGACCTAGCTCACTCATGAGTAGCCTATTGCTCATGAGCAAGTTCGCGAGTAATTCATAGTTGAGCAAGATTCGAAGTTCAAGAGAGAGCCTGAGCAGAGGAACGTTAGGACTGCAGTAAGAGATGGAGAGCAAGCTGAGTAGACTGCGCAGAAGAACTTAATCGTTCAAGGATGGAGAATGAGTTACTCACGTGGGAAACGAAGCAAGCTGAAGCCAAGTTGGAAAGACTACAGGGTACAGGAGCTGACATGAATCAGAAAGGGCTTGGAGAAAGTGAAACTCCAAGACGGTCTGGAAGAAGCGTGTGTGGAGTCACACTATTCAGACTGAAGATTCAGAGGTCCGGTTCAAGGTGCCAAGAGTCAGAAATGAACTTCTAAGGAGACTTTGGGATACATGACTCACGAGCTCATGCTAATGAGTAAACATTACCTGCATTCTACTCACGAGAGCCCACTCGTTCCCTACCAGATGTCTACACCATTCAATCCAAAGTACAGTGAGTCCACTGCCTCATGTAGAGAGATGCCAACAGAGTTGCTCACCAACACAAGAGCATGTCGGAGAATGGATGCTTTTGAATCTCGCAATGCGATGAAACATAGCCGGGGACATATGGATATGAAAGTGTTGGAAGGTAGAGAGTAACACCGGCTTCGGAGTCTCAAAAGAACTTCCATGCCATCATGAGCGACCATTGATGACACCGGATCGATACAATGCAAGATTGCTTGGAGAGAATATCAGCAACATTTTGAAGCATGTAGAGAAGTAAATGGCTTGGGATGAGGCACAATCAGCCATTTCCTAATAGCTGTCTACAGGGAAATGCTCTCAGATGTGTCAGTGATTTGACTCCTGATAGAAAGCAATACTATCCAGAGTTGCTTAGATTGCTCAGTCGACGTTTTGACACAGGACAAACAGAGAGATTTCTTGGCTCTGAGTTGCATCACAGGAGACAAGGACCAAGAGAAACGTTGTCAGAATTGGGACGTGAATTCATGAGCTTGCAATCAAGCTTATCTAGATATTCCAGCACCCTCAAGAGATAGATTGGAGAGGAATCATTTCATTGATTCAGGTGGAGAGCCAATCTATAAGGGAAGGAGTTTACAGAGCTCGACCATCATCCCTGGATGAAACGATACAAGCTGCTATTGAAACGGAGAATTTTGAGAAGATCGATGCAGAGGCAAAGTGAGCGCATGAGGCCTACACGATTCTCGAGGGCACTCAATCAAGCACTGATGATCGCTTACAGCAGATGGAGAGCATCTTGGTTCCAGCGATATCGGCGAATGGAGGATATCTTGATCCAGCAAACGGAGCAGATGGAGCCTTGGCAAAGGTTATAATGAATGCAAGTTCATCTGCGGAGAAAAGGGAAACGAAAAGCAGCTAACCGGAGATCCACGCGGCCATGCTGAAGAGAACCCAGGATCCATAGAGTCAAATGACACTCTAGAGGAGGTTGAGTGTAGAAGTCACATTGCAGACTCGTTCATTGCGAGTGTCAAAGTCACTGAGAGCAGACAGATACCAGCTGGACATGAAGCCATCAATATCTGGTGAAATTTTGCAAAGAGGAAGGAAAGTAAATACCTACCCTTATTAGCCAATAGAGGGAGGTGTGGGGAAGTGTAGCATCATAAGGATTGTCCAAGGTCGGACTTTGGTTGATGCGGATACTAATGTCCGTCCCATTCTATGCTTTTGGGATCTGAAAGAAGGAGATCTGAGTTACCAAGAAGGACTGTGTTGGAGGGATTGTTCATGGCAGCTGGATGTGCGAAGATGCACTAAGTGAGAAACATTGGCGATAAACAGGAGGTCCACAAAAATATCGGCAAGGTGAAAGTGAAGGAGAAGTAACCACGGATACTAGTGTCCTGATTTGATCCTGCAGTGTCTCCTGCTAAGGAATGAAATGTAACATAGGGGTATCTTATCTCAACCTTCGCTAACCACTTACTGAGTTGAGACGAGGACAACTGCAGACGACACTCTCATATGACAGTACTACATTCTAAAGAGTCGACAGGAGAAAGCCCCAATATGATGTCGGACGGGAGTCAAAGATTCCAGTGGACCTGAGAACCATCCCTTCATGACGAGGAACCATCGAGCGAGATACTAACATGCCATTGAACTACGGGATCGGACGAAGAGAGGGATGGATAATTAAATTTAACTCGAAAACTGCTTTGATTTATGTTTCCATGAGATGTATTTTTTGTTTTGAGTGAACTCTAGGAATGCTCTTTCTTTTGTTACCTTTCCATTCTCTTCGTCTGATGCCTCCTTCTCCCTTTTCTATCTGCGTTCTTCCTATACTTTCTTCCTATTTCTCTGAGTTTCACTTCGGTATTTATGATCATTTTTTTTGTTGTTGTTTTATAATGTACAGTACCTCTCTGATTTTTCACATACACTTAAAATTAAGAAACATTCATTTTATCTTTGAGGCCAAAAGATTAAGAAGCCTAATTTTTCATTGCAATTTAGTTCAATATATGCTTTTATACCAAAAAGTTTTCTTATAATTGTAGCCCAATGTTTCCTTATGTTTATATGGAACTTATGTTATGTTATTTTGTTTATATTTAAAGCGTATGATTATGTTTTGAATATGTTTATATCTTTGATATTCTCGCATTTTGTCTTTCTGTTTTATAGTTGTTTTAAAACAGGGATGTTTTTAATGTTAGTTGGGTCATGTGGACAAAATAGGCCTCGACGAGAGGGCGTTATCAGCCTTAGCTAGGATATTTAGTAGGGCTGGCTGTTGGGTAGCAGTGGGTTATAAAAAGACTCGGTTAAGGTGTGGCATTTAGTTGTGTACCAGTTCAGCCAAGGGAGGTTCTCCTCCCTGGGTCATCTAGTTTATTGTGTGTGTACATACAGAGCAGTTTATTTTTGCTTCAGTATAAGCTGTTCTCACCATGTATTGTTTGTGATCATCATTGTTTATGAAACATGTGCTGTTCATTGTGATTTGGAGATCTGTATTAAAGACAAGTCAAGGGTATGATCGATTTACAAACTGTATCTTAATTTGCTGTATATTATTCGTAGATTAAGTGTATAATAGCCGAATTGTTGAATTGCTCCCTGATGATGCTTGTTGGGCATAGACCGACACGAAAAAGCTGTGAGGGAAAGTCAGTGAGGGATAGTGCAGCGAGCGATGTGAGCGTGTCATGTTGTTTGGTGTTCTGTTTGTTTTCGATGCGTGCCAAATAAGCCTATACTTTGGTTGAAGAGATTGATTGCTGCTGCTAATAAATGATTGTTGCTCCATAACTTCACAATGACCGCTCGGGAGTTTGTGGAGGTTAACATCATAAGTACAGATCGGACCCTAAACGCTACAATATGCAATGTATCTAGAGGTTCTAGTTTACAATAACTAACTTAGTTTCAGTGTAATGAACATCAGGTTACTTGGAGTAACAGGTGTATTTTGGTGGATGTATTTAGTAAAATTTATCATGGAGGCCTGCGTGGTTAGTACATTGGAGCTACTAAGGTTATAAGCCTACGTATCTAAGGCATATAATTAATTGTCATTAGTTTTACATGCCAAAGTTTGACACATGTTTGTAGACTATATGCTAACTCTACCTGGCCATATTTATATCCATAATCGATCTATGAAAGTCTAAATGACAAATGCTTTACTTTTTTTTATTCATATAAAAATAATTAAAAGAAACACAAACAAACAAACAAAACAAATGGGAAAACCTTTTCATTGCCATTGCATTGTCAACATTTCGAATTTAATAGCTTTCAGAATTATTAGCCTTTGTTTAGATCTCTATTTACTAAATACATCCGCAAATACCAACTGTTCCTCCCAAGTTTGTTGTTCAACACTGACTATATTCAATATAGTTACTTTTTATAACAACTTGACCCTCTAGATACATTGCATAGTATACGCATAACACGCATAACTTAGTAGCTTCATGGTATACGGAAAGCGCTGTTTAAATTTTAAAATTACCTGTTTTCTGGAGCTTCGAACATCAACGTTTTTCGTGTTCATCTCCCAGAAATGATGGAAATTATTTTTAAAAAATCTATCACAGTATTTATAAATAACGGTCGGTAAAGCTGTAAAAATTCGAAAAGGAAAAAAAAAAAAAAAAGAGAAAATAAAATATTATTCATAATGATCAAAATTTTTACAAACTTTTTCTTGTTGGAAATAACTTTGGGTCAGTTTTGTGAGAAATAAGTAACCTCAACTGAACGAGCTTGGTTCATATCTTCTTGACCATCAAGTAATGTGTAATCGAACCAATGTAAATTGATACTAGACACCAGGGGGGCATTTCATCAAAGGACTTGTCGGACATTTTATCTGACAAATTTGCTCTTAGCCAATCAGATGCAAGCATTTCAATAGCTTATAAGTTTGTCGGATAAAACGTCCGACAAGTCCTTTCATGAAACGACCCTCTGAAGTTTAGGACCAATTTGGCCTCCATAATTTAAAGACCAATCTGTTGCCCAGCAACGAGTGTTGCCTAGTAAGTTTAGATGTGAAAGAAAAATGAATTTGTATCTATATATCTATAGGCTTATATAATTCTGCTTCCCTCTCTAAGTTCAAGATAAACTTGGCGCCCCTAAGTTTAAGCTCAATTTGGCGCCATACATGCATATTTTATGTCATTTTTTATGTCCCTTTGTTTAAAATCAATGTGGTGCCCTTTAGTTTCAGGTCAATGTGAAATGCAAAAAATGTAATGTGTAATTAAAAAAATGTATAAATGTATTGATGGTATCCAATAATATGAATTTTCGTTAGTGGAAAAACAAAAGCGAGCGCGAAGCGCGAGCGAAAATTTTGCAATGTAAATACAAACCAGGAGGCATAGAATTTTATAATTTTGCTCTATCTAGATAGAGATCATAGTTAAAAGAATTGCAATTTGTTGCCCCCGTAGTTTAATGCCAATTTCGCACACTTCCATAAGTCTAGGATATAGTTGGAGCCCCTAAGTTAACGATAAATTTGGCGCCCTTACATTTAAGCTCAATCTGGCATCCCTAAGTTTAAATTCGATTTGGCGAACCCTAAATTCAAGGTCGATGTACGCCCCTAAGTTTAAGTTCGATCTCCTAAATTTAAGGTCGGTTTGGAGCCCCCTCCTACATAATTATAAGGTCGATTTGGCGTCCCACGTTTAAGCTCAAGAAGTCTCAGATCCCCTCAGATCATATTTTTTCAGACCATCAAAGTCGATTTGGTGCCCCTATGTTGAGCTAAAATTGGCGCCCCTACGTTTAAGGTCGATTCGGCCCCCCTCTAAGTTTAATGTCGATTTGGCGCCCCCTTAATTTAAGATCGATTTTACGCCCCTAAGTTTAAGCTCAACTTGGCGCCCCTGTACTTTAATGTTCGATTTTGGCGCCCCCTAATATTTTAAGGTCGACTTGACGCGCCCTAAGTTTAAGATCAATTTGGCGCCCCTATGTTTAAGCTCACTTTGGCGAAATTGGCGAACCTTTTTTTTTCTCTCTCTCTCCCCGCCCCCCCCCGCCTTTTCCTTCTCTCTCTCTCTCTCTCTCTCATTTTCTTCCCCTTCCCCCTTTTCTCAAAGCAAGAGAGACAAAGCAAGAAATAATCAGCGCCCTCACCTGACCATATTAGAGTTTTGAAGATAACATAGTCCCATATTTTATGTTTGTGTAGATACTTAAAAGCGTCAGCCCAAATATGAAAGATTTTTAAATAAAAGAATCACTCATATTCACTTTAACCAAATTCACAATATCAAGGTAGACATGCTACAAAACAAGATAAAAGAAACAAATATAACACTGAAAATTCGTGAAGAAGACAAATTGGGTTTAAAATTAATATGTAATCTTCCCTCAGTGCCTTAATTAGCAAATGAGTTTTTA
Organism: Paracentrotus lividus; assembly: GCA_940671915.1. Classification (NCBI taxonomy): domain Eukaryota; kingdom Metazoa; phylum Echinodermata; class Echinoidea; order Camarodonta; family Echinidae; genus Paracentrotus; species Paracentrotus lividus. Next base: position 56,569 of record CALNVZ010001006.1, read on the forward strand.
AATGCCAATCGGGTTTGATTGTCTGAATTGTTAATTCAAAAGGTAGATTTAGGGGAAACCATGACCAATGCGTAAGTAAACATTTTAAATCTCATAAGATATTTTATGGAAGATTATGAAAATTATTTCAGCCTTGGAGACAGACATAGTCGAGAAAAAAAAACTGGCGCCCTCACGTGACAATATTAGCTGCCCTCTTGCGTCGATGCCTATAAATATGTCAATATGGCCCCTACCACGAACATACGTGTTTACCTGTGGACTATGGCGAATCTTTTCATATAGGTTTCTTAGGGTTTCCTTTTTTGATGATCTAGCTCATTTTTTTTTTGACCACTTTGGGGCCTCCCCCTGGCCATACCCACCACATAGAACCTGCCAGACGACCGATTCCTCATATGAGACAATGCAATCTTTATATCTATACACAAGAAAATTGGTTTTCTTTTTTGATGGGGTGACCCCCGTGGGCACCCGGTCTATTTAGCTGATCACTGGAAAAGTTCTTTTTATTGCTATACAAGTGTTGGTATAGTGATCGGCATATTTTATTGTAAAATCTATCGTATTTAAAATAACAAAAAGCTTCCCTTTCACTTGATAATCTCCTTTCCCTTGTGTATCTTTTGTTTCAATTCCATTGATCAATTAATATTGATTCAACAATGTATGGTTATTCCAAAATAGACATAATGTACTTGCTTTCAAGAACGTTAATATATTCTACATGTATAAAAGCTCATATTCTCAATATCATTGTGACACACACACAAAAAAAAGCCGAAAATAATTCATGTTTAAGTGAGCATTGCCAACTTTTGTAAAAAGAAATATGTAAAGGACACACGAATAGGACGGATTAGGAATTGAGCAGGAATTAACTATTCAGTTAAGGACGGTTATAAGGGTCAACATTTTCAAAGTAAAAATAAACCAAAAGCCAGAAATAGAAATCAATATTATTTTTTTTTTTTAAAGATAAACCAGGGGCCGCAGGGGCTAGGGGGCTGCAGTCCCTCCACTTTATACAGCAAGCGTGTACAAAAACGAGAAAATGACCATAGCTTTGTTATTTTCAGCCCCCCCCCCCCAGCACTTTCAAAAACGCTCCGCGGCCCCTGTAAACTACAGTTTTAATAAACTTTCATCCTTGATGCCGTCCATAACATAATATTGAATTTCTGCACAGCCTCTTTTTTTGTGTCCCTCATGCAGCAGTCGCATGCACACAAGTCAAGACCAGCGCATTGGAATTTGTGAAAATTGTAGACAACTCGCACATAGACAACACATATTAAAATACGCAACGAATGCACATCGCTGGCTAAGCGCGCTCGAGTAACGCACACCCAGCGAATGCTGTGCGTTGGCCATGCGTCGTACATGTGACCGCACCAGTACAAAAAAATTATAGTGCTCACTTAAGCATGAATTATTTTCGAACGCTTTGGTGTGATAATAATAATGGGGATATGAGCTCTCTATACATAATTACACACTGTAAAAAATAATATGCTCCATTGTAATTATTCCTTGATTTTCTTACGTAAATTTAAGTTTAAAAAGACAACATTAAAATTAAAGCATTCAAGTTAAGTCTTACTAACTCAAAATTTAAGTGTCGTTGAATTTCCCCATTTTTTTTAAAGGTACAATATACATTTAGAAAAATTCAAGTAATTCTAACTTGCTTTGATTAAGTAAATTTAACTTCATTAAGCATATTTCTTTTAAATACTTATTAGTTAAAAAATCAAGTTGAATCTACTTAATTTTTTTCCATTAACGCCTTATTTACATAATACATGAATATTCATTAAGAGCAAGTAAATGTTCACAAATTTAGATAACTGTCATATATATTTGTCCTTTAAATTGTTTTGGATTAAAGCAAAGAAAGAGCAACATTAAACAGCAACTCAACTGAATTTTTTTTGTTTGTTTATTTTTTAGGAAAAAAGTTCTCACTGTTTTATTTGTTAGAATTCACTGTTTGAGATATAAATATAAATGTCAGTACCTTATCAATTACAGGTAAGTGACAAAATGAAGTCTCAGTGATATTTGGTTTAAACACGTAGGCCTAGGTTGAAATGATGTCAGTGGACTTTCGTGCTTAGAAAGTCCCCTCTCGCAATATTTTAAACAATCTTTTACGCAATTGAATTAAGTTTTAGGGCAAGTCCACGCTATTTGTTCCCAAGTTTGTTATTTTTCGACTTTTTGACCATTTTTGTGTCAAGTGTGTCAGTGGGTTTGTAAAAATATGCATAATGTGTCATATATCACCATAAAGGGTATGAACTAAACTTAATGCAAATGAGGTCAAAAAGTCATTTTAAGGTCATATGACGTCAGAAGGCTCATTAATATTCATGAAAAAATAATAAAATGCATTAAAATAGCTATTTTCAACCATTTCAAAAAGAGGTTTGTCATAGGAGTACAACCAAAAAGTATGTATTTTCTGTTTTTATATTTTCTTGGCTAACTCTGGTGAAAATATCACGGACCTAGCACAGAGCTTTCCATATTTTTAGACTTTAAATATTCAGGTCTCAGAAATAATCTCACAAAAGTTACTGAGCTGATGTAAAATCATGCATTTTCATTACTCACCTCCCACCTTTAGAAATTAAACAAAATAAGTGTTTTTTTACATTTGTGTTTGGTATTATGTTTCTTTTGTTTAATTAGAGAGATTTTTTAACAAAACATGTTGCTACACCTCGGCTACACCAATTGTTAAATGAAAAATATTACAGGGAATAATTGTCCCGTGTGTTACCTGTCCCGTTTGTTACCAGACATATTTTTTAAAACTTGACCCTACCAGAAAACTCGAAATTGTATTGACGTTAAAATATGTCCTTACAATGTTTATTACATGTTTAAGAGTATAAGACTATTCAAGTATAGATCTACTTTTTAAATCCAGAGTTATATGTAAACAAAGTCAAAATTTGAAAACACCATTTTTTTGTGGTCCCGTTTGTTACCGACGAATAAATGATCATAAATTAATTATAAATTGAGTTATTTAAACTATTTTTTATGTTTTTGTTGAAGATTCTTAGTACCTTCAAGAATATACCTACGGATTGAGATTTCATTTAAGAATTTTCAAACAAGCCCTATTTTTAGCTCTGAATGTCCCGTTTGTTACAGCAAAAAATAGCGTGGACTTGCCCTTTACTCAATTGAATCAACTAATAATATCTTCATATCATTTTCAGTAGAAGATACTTAAAATAGCATGGAGTTGTTAATACTCGAACAAATTAAAGCAGTTTCTTAACATAATTGAATTAACATGATTAAGTAAATACGACTGTATTTTTTTCACAGTGTAGGCTTTTCCCCAAAGTACCATAGATTCTACATTTGGCAGTAATTTCAAAAGTGTATAGTTTTTTTAGGGACACATTATATATTCAAAATGAAAGGCAAGAGAAATATGTACGATTTGTACAGCGTTGTTTATATTCCTTTTGATATTTGCTTATGACTATCAATCGTCTTCTTTAATAGTTCCTCGTCTCCTCTGTCTTTCTTTTCAAATAATTTAAATGTTAAAAACCAACAGATTGATAATTTTTAATTTGATTCTTTTTATAATGATACGTGATGTGATATCAAACTTGAATTGATTCATTACCAAAACTATCAAATGTGAGCAGCAATGTCTAATTATATTTTATCTCTATTATTGAGTGTGTCTGTTTGTTTTGATGCCGACATCATTCTGTTTGAGACTCTGTACGACATGTACGATACCGATTGGCCTGGGTCCAAATCTATGTCGTATTCGAAAAGATATACAGTGCGCGTTAAACATGTATATATATATATATATATATATATATATATAATATATATATATATATATATATATATATATATAATCCATTTTCAGAGGGGCCACATTCCAAGCTCATCTAATTTGGCTATGTACCTGTATGAGAAAGAGAAGGTCGTTAACGTATTTTTTTTTTGCCATTTTTTATTTCCTCAGAGTGAGAAGGGTGTTAAATTATTATCTCGTTCTAAAATTGGAATTGATCATTATTTCTAATCTTTATTTAGATATGTTGTAAAAGATGTGTTATTCATTCATCGAACAAACTTTTACTTCTCGGGGGCTCCTGACAAGGTACTAAAAATGTGTTTCAAACCCCCCTCAAAAACTTTAAACGCGATTATCTCGCAAACGCAAAAACTGGTTAACGCCCTTCTCTTCCTCAACCGACATACTGTAACATGAGATAGAAGGCAAACTCTTCACATTTGCAGTGATACCTTTCTTGAAATCACAAATGTGACGCATAATTGAGTAATTTGCAAATGAAGGTGTCAGGTACAGAATCTACTTTTTGCAAGTTTTGAGCAAACGATAAAAGATTGATTAAATGCTGTCCCTGCGTGCAATGATGTGTGACGTGAAAGCTTTCTCTAAACATGCTAAGTCTTTCTCCTTTTGTAAATTGCAAATAAGGGTGACAAAATCTATTTTCAAGTTTTTGCCACCCTTATTTGCAATTTACTCCATTATGCGATATACTTATGACTCACGAACGGTGTCATTCCAAAGGTTATGAGTTCATCTTCAATTATATGACACATATAAATAGTAAAAATAGATCAGCTGTGAGTATAGCCCCTCTAAAACGTATTACCCCTATTTTGATACGCACTGTATTTTCTAAGTCAAACTTTATGCTGCAGTCACACAGACACTTACGTATAAATACGTTTGTGTTGTTTTAATCTTATTTCATCTTCTATTCTATCATTTCTTATGTATTTCTTTGTTTCACTGGATGAACGAAATTATCAATATTTCCACTGCTGACTATGACGGATGGGCATCCGTGGGGATCCACAGAAAAGAAAATAATTTTGGACGCAACCGGACGTAACTCAACGTAAGTGTCTGTGTGACTGTAGTATTAGACATTGCCTAATGTCATTCTTTTCAGCTCTTTTCTTAACAAATGTTACACTAACGTCCTTACGTTCGAGACGAACGGTTGTTTATACCCCCGTCACACTGAGCTCGTTCCTACTACGTCCTTGCAAATTTTGCCGAACGGGCATAGTCTGTGTGTAAACTGAGTGGACGTAGTAAATACTTCTTACGATCTGTTTACGAACTTCATGGACTAGCTCGGTCGGATTTCCAAAAAAGTGTTCAAAAAAATCGGGCGCCCATCTCGTCCTCAAATTTAACGGGGTGGCAACGTACCGGAAACGAGATGGACGTACTACAAACGAAATTGCCGTACTTAAATCGTTCTAAAATGTGCTAGGACGTCATACAAACGAGCATTGTATATTAATTATTCAAGTTCTAAAATTAAACGTAGTGACAACGTTCCTTAAACGGGTAGGACTTACTCTGAACGAGAAGGACGTACTATGCACATACGTTTCAATTTTTAAACAGAACGGCATGTCATAATTCCCGTCACACTGAGCTAGTTCTCACTGCGTTCTAGGTAGTTCTTGGTGAACGGGCTCAATCTGTTTACACACGGACTGAACGTAGTGCAAACCTTTTAGAATCTAGTACAGACCGTGTTCAATCTGTTTACGAACTTGGCAAACGGGCCCGAACGGAGAGAACGGAAAGGCATTCCGATTTTTTTTTAACATGTTAAAAAAAATCGTACTGGCTTCAAGTTCTAAAATTAAACGCAGTGACAACGTTCCTTAAACGGGTAGGACTTACTCTGAACGAGAAGGACGTACTACGAACATGGTATCTAACTTTTATCATGCTGCGCATAGGCACTTTTAGTGACGGTTTGGACGTGCTACGAACGGTATAGAGTGAACGAGCCGTTTACTCGGTCTGAACTGGATAACAACGTATTGCGGACGCGATAAAGACGGAATTGACGTAACGAGAACTATTTATGAACTGCCTAGTATCGTATTCAAGAAATTATTTTTCAAAGTTATAAGTTCCAACCCGACCAAAGCCCGTTCAGCAATTTTTTAAAGAACGGGCAAGAACGGGCAAGAACGTTTATAGAACGACCTCAGAGTGACGGCCCCCTTATGTACGTGATATCACATTTAGACTTGTTTACCTTTCTACTTTGCCATTATGAAGACCTCCGTTCCAAAAGGCACTACATCCATTTCTTTTATTATTCAAGTAGGTACCTTGATGGATGTAGTAGGCCTATCTTTTGGAACGCAGCTCCTCATAGTAGGGATGGCCACAGACAAGCAAAAAGCCACTAGAACGGTTTCCACTTCACTGTATGGATGTAGTCACCCATGCATTTACAATACAAACAATAACCCATGCACTAAGTGTTCTGCCTACTCAATAATACACAGGCAGAGAAATAGCAAAATTTTCAATAAAAAACAGCTTTCGAAATTGCCTTTTGGCCAGTGGTAAATATCAATCATTTTTATTCCAAATTGTTCAGTTTCTTCCTTAGAAAATACCTCAGCAGGTGATCAACTTCTCCTCTTGAAAAAATTGATATGAAGAAAACTACAGCGTGTTGAAAGTGATGCTTCTTTGTGATGTGTGTTATGACTGGAATTTCTCATGATTGGAATACAGTCAGATAAGGAGAAGTAGGTATCTATAAAATTTAACTATTTTTGAACAAAAAATGTATTGGGGTGAAAAACAAAGAACAATGTTTACCACTGACCATTTAAGTTTTCAAATTACTCTACCCTCTCCAACACTCAGCTCTGAGCCACACCAACATGAAAAAGTCTATTGTCTAGGGTGTTTACATTGAAACATGCCTTATGGAGTATTTTTCCACGGTGGTCATATTAGTAAGTTTTCGCAGGACTACGGGGAGCTTATCTAGAACGTTAGCAAAAAAGAGGGCACTATTTTCAAAATGCCTGCAAACCCTCGTTTTCTATCTTCTTCAATAACTTTGAATAAAAGTTTCCAATGGTAACCGCACATGTTCCCTTTGGCTTGTGAGACATTGTAACGTCTATTGTTGCAATAAGAATTCAATCCAAAGGCCACTTTACCGGGGATACCTAGGTTTTTTTTTCATACTAAGGTTTTATTGTGACAAATGCATCTATGCGTATAACAGCTGACCTAAAACATTGCTGATATGAAAAGAAATAACCTACCGCCCAGCCTTTATGATTAGTCAAATCAAAGTATGCTTCTTTTATGTTTTAGCAAAGGGGGAAATGCCTGTATACATTCCTATCAAAGCGCTCGCTTATTATAACTGACTTACGTTCTCAGCTGAGAACCTAGATACGTTCTACGTTTCGGGAGAACGTACATTTCCCCAAAATAGCGTTGTAGATTTTGACAACGGGGAGCTATCTCTTGTAGCTAGGGGAAACCCTCGTTTGTGCACACGAAAACTTGTAATTTAAACGCTTGCCAGCCGTTTCTAGCAAATACCAGTTTTACACACTCCTTTTCCTGTACTAACAGTATGCAGGAGTTTGGGGTTTGAGCTATTTTGAAAATAAAGTCATTCATAAAGCTAACGTTCTAGATTAGCCTCCCCGTAGTCCAGCGAAAGCACCCTATTGGATCACATACGGTAACATACATGTCAAACCATCAGTTTTGTGCTGCCATAACTTTTTGTACAATCTACTCATATCATACGCCTTAATTGTGTTACTATAATCTCATTTCATGTTGATACACACATAGAAAATTTTTGGTATGATTTGGTTTAATAAAATAATCAAAGACAAAAGGACCATAAACTTGAGCTTTTATTGCATTTTCTGGCTTTGTCTGAAACTTGTAAAAGTGTTCTAGCAGCTCATTGGTAATCTGAGACACTTTTTGGGTCATATCTTTGAAATGGAACATCCAATTGTGATAATTCAAGTACCAAATTGTTTCTTTTAACATGCTCTATTCAATAAGCCTAACAAAAACAACTTAAAAATAACTTAAAATTTTAGTGGACATCAGGTTGTCCGTCCTTCCCGTAGCCAAAAGTCTTGAATATAGAAAAAGAAAATAAATCTCTGAAATTTGTTAATCGGCACACCCTCGAAAGTCGTATTAGAATGGAAAACGGTTGTTTTGACAAGCCGTCAGCAATCATCACTTTAACCGAAATATATTAAAATATATATTAATAGTTTTTATATAAACATTACATTTTAGAGTAGGGTTGTGTGACTGTGTGATTCTTGGAAAAAAACGTCAAAAAGCTTATTAGAAACTAAATTTTCAACCCCCCAAAAAAATCATTTAATTCATTTTGCTATTTGATACTTTTGATTAATGCAGGTAGCCTTTCAACCCGTGTACTGAACAAACTTTCTAAAAGACTTTGAGGTACGATCAAGACAATTGAAAACTTACTTCCACGAATTAAAAGTCAAGTTTTGTTCAATACAATATATGCAATTAATTGAACTTTAGCACCTCTCAGCGAAGACGCCTTTGCTTGAGAGCAACGATGTACGTAAGGTCAGAAGTTATACAAATAATGAATATTCCTTGGTTGAAATATTTAGTCATTTGCCAGGGAACTTAGAAGCACTAGATTGTTATTTCAAAGCTGATTCATTATCATGATTATTATCTGGTGAGTGCGGTACTTTTGCAGAGTAAAGCTGTCCAACAGTTATTTTAAGCCTGTGTAGCTGTTATTTCAGTAGACTTTCTTGTTTTTATTATCATAGGTAAGTGAACGGTCGGGAACATGATAATAATTATGTAAGTGATTATATATGTATGTTCAGTGCATTTCTTATGTTTTCGTCGGTATGACCTACGGTACATACTGCAACAAATAACTGTATATTAACATTAGATGAAGTATATAGAATTCTTTATTACACAATCAAAATTGGAGTTACCTTGTGAGCCTTTTGTGTACTATCAGCACGCTTCGTCAGACAATCAATGGCGTCTGACCGTTTTACGGATTAACAGGTTTGAGGGCATATAAAAATATGTATTTTTTTTCTTCAGTTTTTCCATTTTTCCATTATTTTTCTTGTAAAATGGCAGGAAATTTGTAATTTTCTAGGAAGTAGGCTTGAATTTTCAGTTACCAGCTCATTCAACTGTTAATAAACAAGAATCCCATTTGCTTAAAATCTGTCCTGCTTATGTACGAAGTATTTCCAGAATTCCAGTTTTCCGTAACCAGAATTTTTTTGTCAAAAACAACAAGTTGTTACTTACTTCTTTTTTTTTTTTTTTTTTTTTTTTTTTTTTTTTTTACTGTTAATAAACGAGTTTCGTATATCAGCGAGCTTTCCTGTTCATAGACTGGAAGTTCTCATAATATATAGTTCTGATGTCATCACGAGCCTTTTTCTGTCATAGAGGCAATTTACAACAGGGAAATACATGTACACTGTAAAAAAATTTGCTGTTTTTTACGGGAAATTTCCTGGCAGTTTGGATTCCGAGAGCGCGCGTTTTACCACAGCTTCCAGTAGTTATTTTACAGATAATGTAAATTTACAGGTTTCGGTTATTAACCACCTTGTAAATTTACAACCGTGTAAATTTGCAGTCTTTTCCTGTATTTATCACGTAATAATGTTATTTTTTCTTTTTCTTTTTTTTTTTTTAAACAGAAAGAAAATTACCCAACATCATATGTGATTGATGAGTCCATTCATGCATAATCCTATCCCTAATCCTCAATCCTACACCTAATCTTTGACAACTTCGATAAAATGTTGTTAGCCGGTTCTAGGACATCTCCCACGGAGGAAAACTTCCACGGGGACAACTCCACCGGACAACTCCCCCGATGGACATCTCTACCTGAGGACAGGTCCCCCCGAGGACGAGACCCCAGGAGGACAGTTCCCCAAGGGGACAACTCCCCCGGAGGGCAACTCCCCTGGAGGACAACTCCCCGGTGGACAACTCCCTCGGAGGACAACTCCGCCGGAGGACAACTCCACCGGAGGACAACTTCCCCGGAGGACATCTCCCCTCACTTTAAATGCCCTATATATCAATTTTATGCCAACCCCTTTGGTTTGTCTTTTCTTTTAAAATTATTCCAGTTCTTTTCTCCCGGCGCAACCCATTTTGGATGACAAGTGGGGATGGGGATAACCTTACGGGGATGTACCCCGTTATGTTACACGGTACTTTGTTGCTTAATTGCTAACTATTTATGTTAAATACTAATGTTTTCATAGGATATCAGCAGGAGTGAATGATACACGTAGATCTCTTCTTTGGACGCTAAATGTGTAGAAACACAAGCCCTGCACAAACCCTTTAAGAGTGAATGCATTGCCTTCAGTATAATAGATATTATATTTGATATCCATTAGTGGTAAGTGGGTTTTAAAGGGGTGCAAATATTGGATCTCGTGAGGTGGTTGACCCCTGTTGACCCCTTTCCCATGAAAATTAGATTTGTTTAATCATAATTTCTTGCCTCAGAATTGAGCATTTATTTAATTTAAAAAAAAAGAAACAAAAAATGAACTGGACCCAATCACGGCTACTAATTGAGCAAATTAATTTCCTTCTATAAGTGACACATCTTCCTTTTCCTGAAGAATATGAGTAGATAGGCCCTTACACACTACTCTTTTGTAGCCTTGCGGCAGAGACGTTGCGAAGACATCTCCGAGATGTCTCCGCGACGGAATTTTTTTTTTTTTTTTTTTAGACGTCTCCGCGACGGAAAATGTATCGGAGTTGTCCTCCGGGGGAGTTGCCCTCCGGGGGAGTTGCCCTCCGGGTGAGTTGCCCTCCGGGAGAGATATCCTCCGGGGGATTTGCCCTACGGGGGAGCTGTCCTGATACGTTGTTAGCCTTATATACCCAATCATATGTAAGGTAACATTTCCCACGGTTGGTACCACGATCCACGGTTTAAGCACTTCCAGTCATATTAATGAATATTCATGATCCACATAATGTTTTTTTTTTTTTACAGGAAAACTCTCGTAATGATTTCCGAACTATACAAGAACTCGTTGATGTACGAGAAACTTGTTTTTTATTAATAAAAATATTTGTTTTAGAAAGAACTTGCTGTTTTTGACAGGAAAATTCTGGTTACGGAAAACTGAAACTACGGGAATAATTCGTAAACGAGCAGGAAAGATTGTATGAATATGCCATTCCTGTTTATTGACAGTTGCATGAGCTGGTAACTGTCAAATCAAGCCGACATCCTAGAAAATTATAACTTTCTGTCATTTTACGCCAAAAATATCGTAACATTGGAAAAACAACAAAAAGCTGTATTTTTATTTTTTATTTTATTTTTTTTTACAATGCATGTAAATATACTTAATATCGACCAAAAAAGCCAATCAATGCTTTTATTAATTATCTGTAATTTCTTGTTCATTTAGAAATTGTACAGCATGGACCGTATGCAAGCATGGCCGTCAAATTACAGACTATCTTTTCCTTGATTCGAATGATATTCCTTCTGGCTCTGTGGTCTATCACCATATTACAACTTGCTTCTTCAGATAATTATCAGATAATTGAAGGTGACAACCTGTCCTTAAAGTTTTCATATGATCAGTTTAATCCTAATTGTTCCTATGAACTTTCCTATCAAGACACTGTATTTGACAGGAACGGCACCTCAAGCTCTACTCGTTTATTTTCCCCTAGTCAACATGGACGTACACGAGTAGACATCGAAAACATTTTTAGTATATTAATCGTTCACCTTAGGATCCGATCACTGCACAGGTCTGAAAAAGGTTTCTTTAATTGCACATTTAAATGTCCCGAATCACGACCTGATATTCAAACGTATTTAGTAAAAGTCGTATATCCACCTCAATTGAAAAGCTGTTCTTGGGTGACAGATCAACGTGTCAAACATCAAAATCGACGAACCCTTTCAATGTTGAAGTGCTTTTCTGTTGCCGGGTATCCAGAAGGAGCAATTTTGTGCTACACACAGAAAGGAGGGGATCCTCGAGCTCACATAGCTCATTTTAGCTCTGGGGAAGAGAATATACAGACAATATTTTGGCTTCCACAGGAGCTAGACACTAGGTGTTGTGCCATCAATGAACTTTATATGAAAGCGGTGGATCAATGTATAGATTTTATCCATCCTGTTTTATTGCTCACATCACCACCCTCGGAAATTTCAACTGGAATTGCAACTTCAGCGACGTTTAAAGATACTATTAAGTCTTCGGATGCGTCGTCTCTGCGAGCTAGCGTAGAACTTTTAACATTTTTGTTTTGTGGCCTTTATAAAGTATTGGAGTAGATCTGCTATATTTCAAACCTTTACCCAGCCTTACTTTGTATCCTTATTTTACTATGATTTAAATAGGTTTCTATATTATTGGTAATATGGCGGTTTTCAAAATCAGGTTTACTTTATTATATATACTCCAAATACTAGTATTTATATCTGCAACCAGTACAAAACCTATCATTATACGCTCAGAAGGTAATCGTGCCGTATTTTCATTCAGTTACAATTTTTCCATAGATCATATGTACAAAATCGTGTTCAATGATGATTTTACTGTTTACAAATCCCATAATATGGTGAAGCCAAGCTCAACATACAACCTGCAAGAACGTTTTTCGGTACAAAAGACTGTTTACGACCATGTAATTCAACTCGAAGTTGATATAAGTGATTTGTCCCGACATGATGCAGGGTCGTACAAATTTTGCGCCTTTAAAGACGGAATGCCTGTTGACGGTTCAAGTCGAGAAGTTCTGCTTACAGTTCTATATCCTCCAGGGAAAGCAAAATGTAATCAAACTGTCTTACCTCCGCACGTACATCCCGAGTTCGAAAAAAAGTACACGACAATTGAATGCTTTGCCACTAGGGGTAATATGCAAGATTATATTTTGTGTTATCAAGACGACAGATTGGCTTTACCTTACAGTGATGTTTATCGTAATCAAACTCTGATGGTTCAGAAAGTTTGGATGAAAATTGCTTTACCAATAACATGTTGTTCAACGAATAGTCCACTGTACATTCAACCTTCACATTGTAAAGATGCTACTATCAAAATACCCATAGAGAATATGCTAGAACCAAATGAAGATGCATTTACAACTATGTCGAGTTCAATAAATCCCACCACCCCGAATACTGATACGACGTTGGCAACGACAAATCTGTGTTACAAACACAACTTTCTTTTCTCGATTTCAGTTGGCGATATCTTAATAATTTTCATAATTGCATTGCTCTCTTACAAAGTACATACATTAAACAGACGTAACCGGAAAAATAAAGACATGTCTAAAAATGAAATAAAAAAAAGTAAAATCTCTGATAGCAATTTTGCCGCAGAACTGGAAAGTGAAAAAGAACCGTGTAATCTTCTACACATGTCAAATGACAGTGAAAATACTGAAGATTATATCTATTTTGGCTATAACGAGTGCCCTTTATGTAAAACTTCACATAACATGACTCGCGGAACCCGGGTTTGAGATGGGGGAGGGGCAAATACTAAGTACACCTGAAGTATAGAAAGAGAAAACGCAATTGAATGTTCTAATGGAGGGCAACTTTCTATCCTATTTATAGTATACCTCCGCCATCGGTTGTGTCGGAGTCGTCGTGTTTTCGGGTTTGCGTCCGTTCGTCCCATTTGCTCGCCATGTCATCGCAACATACTCAATTCAATTTTATTACTCATCATCCATATAAATACAATGACAATATAAAGAGGAGATGCGCAGAAAATATGCCTTTGAATTTATATTGTCGTTGTTGATTTCTTTTTAAAGGGGCATTTTTAGGGTACACGAGAAAGTAGGGGCACTGTTCCCCATGCCCCTCGGTTCCGCTGCCTCTAATTTTATTCATTCTTATAGTGTCGTCGATCATTTTTGTATCCTCTAAAACGGGAAGCATGTCCCTTTTCATTCCTAAGAGAAGACTATGACAAGACCGGGTCATTTTAATTAATGTAATACATGTACTCTTTTGGAGCAAAAAGATTACATAAAATCAATAAAATAGCATGGTATTTAGATTCAGGAACCAGTATTTGAAGCAAAATATATAGTAACAGCCCCCTCGAACTTAATATAGTTTCCTGGAACGGAAAGGATTAGCAACCTTTATGACAGCTATGATTGATATGTCTTCAGTTTGAGTATACTCACGCACTGATAAATCGGTAAACATATTCTCAAGAGCTGAAAGTGATCATTATCAACGTACAGTATCCACGATATCCAAGTCTAAAGATTATTGACCGTTCATCAGCCTGAAGCGAATGGTAAAATATATTCAAGCTTTTCAGCTTGTATCCAAAGGCCTGTAGATACGCATTTTACGTTGCCATTTCTAATTGTCGGATAACCATAACATCATTTACAATGAAGAACCTGAAAGTTGTATTTCCCAAACTACATTCACATCCACACAAGATAATTTGTGTGTTCCATATGGTTTTCTTTCTGTTTGTTCAACTGGAAAAAATACCTGAGTGCGCTGGACTAGTTTCTTCATATTTCGAAACTCATCCTCGTGATATCAAAACTGTTGAAGGCAGAAATGCAACTTTTATCTGCACCGTTTTACAGTTTGATCCTGATACTGAAAGACTGAGTTGGCACGTTGTGCCAGACGACTATCCTACTATCATTTTAGATTATTATGATGAATCGTCACATAATAAGACGTCTGTGATAACGGTAAGTCATATTGGGAGAAACGAGCAGACTTTTAAATGTGTCCTTCGTGGGCTGTACGAAGGGCTGTTCTTTAGAACATATTCCTCGAGGACCTCAACAATGCACGTGCAGTACTTTCCGAAGAATAACGAGATAAGTTGTGGTTTAAGTCCGTTAGAAGAACTTCATGAGGGCTCTGTTGTAGCATTATGGTGTCGGGTCAAGAAAGGCAATCCATCGGTAAATCTAATGTGGAAGATAAACAAAATCAGCTTATTCAATGCATCTTTTACTGAAACTAATTTAGTCGCAGAAGGTGAAAAACTTACCCTCAATCAAGAGGTTTATCTTAGTCACAAACTACATTCTAAGACATTATATTGTGTTGCGTCCAGTGTGGCAAGGGTCTTCCTTAACCAACAAATATCCTGCTCTATCGGGCCTTTGTTGGTTCGCCATAAGCCTAAGGTGATGATTTATCAAACAGAGCTTCCTTCTCCAGTTGGCAACCATGAATCGGAAGCAATAGAATTAAGCTGTATCGCTACAAGTTATCCAGAGGATAAGTTTTATAATTGGTATTGCTCTCCCCCGAATACTTTGATTGGCTGCAATAATTCTACATCGGAGACCATAGAGTTGAACCCAAAATTAAGCGGCACTATTACCGAAAACATTGTGGTATGCTGTTCAGTGACCAACACTGAAGGAACTGGAACGGCTGAGTTCATTCTTTCACCCTATGCCAATGGTGTATTGAATGCCTTTGGCACTAGTACGGAAGACATCCCTAAATCTGTCTTAACAGAAAAAATTTTGTGTAAAAACGCCTCGGTGAGACTTACGGTTTTGAATCAATCTTTAAACGTGGAGACATTTTCATTTGAGGCACATCTGGTTTGTTTCCTTAATTGTTTCGAAGAAGCAAGCGGTACTGATGAACCAATAAAATGGTTTGTAAATGGAAATCAGGTTGGAAACAACAGTAGTTTTGTTCAAAACTCTTCGTCGGTCACCTCTCATTTAACGGTGAATGGAAGTTTTCACAAGGATCATATCATTAATGTATCCTGTGGAACACTTTCGCACGATGGACCACTAAGAGATACCGTAAACTTAACCATGTTGAAGCTTCCACAGAATGCCCAAGTTGGTATATCATCAACTGCCAACAAAGCATCAAAAGGGGTGACTGTACTACAAGGCAATGACAGTGATGATATCCATCAAACTGACGTTATGACTTCTTCAAGGGATACAGTAAACAAAGAAAATGTAGAGGATAAGGCTTCTTGGTCAAACCTTGATGGAATTAAAGTAATCGTTTTTGCATCAGTGGCAGTTTTTGTAGGACTCCTTTTAACAGCATGTCTTTGTGCTCTCTGTACTGTTTTCATTTTCAAATACTTACAAAGGATCAAGCTAGATGCTCGGCCTTCTAAAAGCTTTCATGATCCCCAGGTTCCCGTGAAATGTGTTTCTTGCAATGCTTCTCAAAAAGAAGTTTGTTTGGGTAAAGGTGACCGCAGAGACTTTGAAGATGACATATTGTATTACGAACCTCTCAATTGCTGTCCTCCACCTTTGCCATCTCTCACAACGATGCCTGTTCGAAAAGAATTTGTTGGTGATAAATTCTTATATGAGGCAGAGTCCTCACGTAGTTCGAATATCAGTTGGCAATCTTCTGAATCTCTTGCTTCAAGTAAATCATATAATTTTCCTTCTGAAACTTCCACCCCCTCTGGTTCATCAGAAGGAGATGAATATGCACTCCCCCAATTACAGGGAGATGAAACCCTATGCTTAAGCGTGTCCGATTTGTCAGATCATGACTATGACAACGCAAAAATCATGCGCATGCACATGTTACCTAGGACAGTGTCTTTCTCCAGGCTGCAAATTGAAAACAACATGGCCGAAACAGATTTTCCACTTCCACCCTTTCCATAGATTTAAGCCGATTCAGGCTTTTTAGTCTGTAAAGCTAAGTTTGAGCATTAAACGTTGGGTAAATATTCTTCTGCATAATTAAATACGTCTGTTTTACATTTTAATATATATATTTTTCCAAATGTTTAGAAAGCAATGCATTTTGGAATAAAAACATGGTATTGTCCACATGTTCGGACCCACGGAAACTTTTTTTTTCGGTTTTGAATTGATTTCATTCGAAAAATTTACATCATAATTCAAATTTATCTACTTACTGGTGGTAAAATAAGTAACATTTTAGATTACATTTCAATCATAATTTTGCAAACTATGTAGGTAAGGTATATTGTTTCTTTCTTGTTACTTGTACCTTTTTTGGCAAGACTTAATGTTGTAATTAAAAAAAAAAGACAAAAATTGTACATATTTCCAGAGTGTTTTTAATATATTGAGATGTATACGATGTCTCATAAAGCAGGAAGATGCAGCATGTATTAATAATGTCCAGATTTTTCTCTACATTTGCTTGATTACATGTATGAAAACTTCTCGTTGTGGATTATTAAGGGGCAAATGATAATGTATGATATTAACATGTAAAGCAATACAAAAACTGAAACATGACATGTTAATAGTTTGTCTTCTTATATAGCTAATTTCACGTCAAGTACTACATGCATATTAATTACTTAATTTCCTTTCATATATCAATTACTTTTCAGACATATTCTGTAAAACGAGACAAAATACTTTCCAAGCACCAGCTTATTAATACATTGAAAAGAAATAGAAATAGTTTATCACAGTGTGGTAATTTATTGCACAGTTACTATCATAATCCAACATGTACATGTATACGATGTTATATTTGTGTGTAATTTTATTTTTTATTTCGTGATGCGTAAAGAATGAATAGCAATGTATCATCTTGCTTCATAAAACAAAAATGTTACATGTAAAAATGTTTAGACTTTTCTCTAAGTTGACAATAATATCTATCAACTTGGAATGGTAAGGAACAAATTTGAATGTAACATATTGTGCATTAACGTAACGGTAAAATGTTACACATGATAATGTACATTTTTGTCTGTATATGTTATACTAGTTTAAATGCAGTCACTTTCATTTCATGCAAGCATTGTGTGCCTTTGAAACTTATATTGTCTCAGGCATCTATGACTTGTAAGGCGTGTTACATACTCTGTTACCCAAGAGTAATGTAGTTTAAAAAATGTATCAATAATGTATGAATATATATGTCAGGGCCCAGTACACATAAAGCGTAAAGGACAAAAACTCTTGAGAAAAAAAACTAACTGTCGCTTGTCACTGAAACTCGAAACAAAATGAAGAGAAAATGAATTTGAAATTAACAAATATAATTTTATAATTACTCCAATAATGTGTGTAATATATAAATCCAATTGGAATGCAAAAAGTTATACCTGTTTCAATATTGTTATACCAAATAATGCCGGCTCTAAAGTTAAAACAAATTTATTTCAAAAAGATATAAGAGTTCTATGTCGCCTTATAACCAACGTTGGGGCCCATCTTCCTGACAACTCGGATACGACTTGACTCGACTCCGACCGGTGACCTCACAACAACCCCGTCTACGAGTGCGCACTGTAACTGTCGCGACCTTCCGTCGTGTTCCCTGCGACCTTCGCGTGACCTTGGGTTCGGTTGCGTCCTTCAGATCTAGCCGTCGAATCTGCCATGTGCCATGAACCATGAACTAGAACCACGAACCAGGAACCAGGAACCAGGAACCAGGAACCAGGAACCAGGACCCTATCGTAATAACAATACAAAATCTCCTTCCCAATAATTGGTATACGAATCCCTAAATGAAATTACTTTCCAAAAAATGTAATAATTTCAACTATCAGCTTCTCATTATTCCAGAGAAAACGTACAAATAATGCACGAATCACCATTAAGTTTCGTCCAAAATTTCTGTCATCGAAAATACATATAGATTCATTCAATAACGGGTTATCTTTCTGCGTTAACACTTCACCAATAGTGATTTAATCTTCATTTCAAATGCTTATAACTTTAACAGGGTAGGTTACATTTCATCTAATACATTAATACAAAATGACGTCATAACTTCACCACTTGCGTGGGTAACAACTCTCACCGTTGGTTTATGTATTGGTACTGAGAATAACTGCTTCTCAGTACGTCGAAATATTGATTTTTACATAAGCAGAAATAACACATTGAAACATTCGAATACTGCTTGTAGAAAAACAAATGAAGAAACTTGGCAAAGTCTCAAACTGAAAGAAAATAAGGAAGCAAAAATGAAACGTCTGTCTCCTTAAAATCATACAACGCAATGCCCCTTAAAGGGCCTGTCCCACAGAAGGCGATCGTTGTGGCGACAACCTACGAACTGCTTTTTAGTACCCATCGCCACCATGCGCAGGTCCAATCGCCTGTAAGATCGTGAATTATCCGTCTGTCGCCAACAAATACGTACCAAAATTCTGTTCGCCGCTGGTTTCTCACAAGTTAAACAATAGCCGGCGTCAGTTGGGTTGTCTTCTCTGTCTTCTCTTGTCGCGACACGGTGCTATCGTAGATTGTCGGCAGATAGAACATGTTTAGCAGAGCGGAACAGCGGTCAGTTGTAGGTTGCCGCGCTCCAGCGTACGTTGCACGCATGCGCTGAACCAAAAGGTCACTGAAATTTAATCCGCTACGACCATTGTCGCCACCTACATTCACCAAAATCAGGATCGGCCTCCCATTCAGATACTGTACAGTCGCCGCTATTTTTGAAATTTTCAAAAATCACTCACGACCCAATTATAATGCGCGACTGAGAGGACTATCACGAACCTAAAGGCGACAGGCCGCCATCAGGTAGAAAACACTCGATCGCCTGTGTCAGTCGCAAGGATCGCCACAGTGCGCAAGTTCATATTTTGGGTTGATTTTAAGCTGCGACAAGAGAAGTCGAGCCACGAGATGCGCGAAGGTCGAAGCTATTGTATTATCGGATACCAGCTATTATTAGCCTAATGTTTGCGTGGAAGCAAGTCGTTGTCGTAGCCTATCGTAGACAGAGTCGTAGAGTCGTGTATGATTTTCGGTCACCTACGATTCTGACACGATTCTGGCAGGTTCTAGCATGCATAGGTTGTCGCCACTACGATCGCCTTCTGTGGGACAGGCCCTTTACACGCTGAAGCACGCGAATCAATTTTCATTCGGGCGTTGTCTATTTACATAATAATCAAGATCGTTTTATCGCGCTTTGCCTAACAAAGCAACAACCATTTCGTAAGTTAGTCTAGTTTTGAAGACCCTTAAACAAAACTAAAATATGAAAAATCTTCTAAATAAGGCAATGTCTTTACTTTAGCGGTCTTAACCGTGACAATATACATACACTAATATTATTAAGATGCAACTTTGCACCCTAAATGTAACAGTAACTACATGGGGTATACAATTGCACCCTATTCATTTTGGGATATACATGTATGACAAAAACACAAAAAAATGGCATTCCAAGAAAATATCTGTGTAGACAAGGGTACAGGTGCATAATGTAGCTCCTTGCACCTGTGAGGGTGCCGAATACTTAATTGGGAGCAAGGATGATATTGTTACATTTTGAAGGATGCGAAATTGCGCCCTAGTTTTTAAATGCTTAATAAGAACGTGTGTTATTAAAAAGCATGTGATATGTAATATTTTTTATTCTCGATATGATATAGAAACGATAAAGAATAAATCTTGGTGTAACTTCCATTTCATAATGTATACATGTAAATATTTGATAATCTTTCATTTTATCATGTACTTTATCGTAAAGAACAAAATCAAGTACACCATATAAAGCAACAAAGAA
Organism: Paracentrotus lividus; assembly: GCA_940671915.1. Lineage (NCBI taxonomy): Eukaryota > Metazoa > Echinodermata > Echinoidea > Camarodonta > Echinidae > Paracentrotus > Paracentrotus lividus. Next base: position 76,995 of record CALNVZ010001006.1, read on the forward strand.
AAACCACAAATTGATGTAAATATTTTTTCTTTTAAAATTTAAGACCAAGTACAAAATTTCTGGTATCAATAATCATATAGTAAATATAATTGCATTTTATATTGTGTTTTGAAAAGGTGATTAAAAGAAATTTTCTACTTTATGCTACATTTAAATAATCGATTTGCTAATTTGAGATTCACATCCATTCTGAATAATTCAATTTTCAAACACTTTCAACTTTTATATTGTTTGTTCGTCTTTTCGGATTTTTTCTAAAAATGTAACATCAATAATTATAACATGTAAAAGTCCTATACTGTTCATATTTTTATATTATCTAATAGTTTCAACAGCAATACTAATTCGGATATTAACAATGCCTCACTGAATTAAGATAACCCACTATAGTTCATGAATCCACTTTTTTTTATTTTCATAAACTTTTTATTATTTGTCCGTCTTTTCTAATTTTCCACAATGTAAGATCATTAATTGTAACGTGTAATAGTCCTCCTGTTCATATTTTTTTCTGTATATAATAGTTTCAACAACAACATTTATTGATATGCACAATGCTTCCCTAGATAAAAATAAAACCCCTCTTTAGATTATGAATGCACCGTTTTTGTTTATATTTCCGTCAACAATTATCATATTAACTAAGATATATATCTTTAGCTATTCATTGTATATATCATGACCTCGCTGTGTTGAGCAAATTAATTGATTGAGAAATTGATTGATATTGAGAAATATTAAATAATAACAATAATAATGATGTTGCATGATGGTAATTTCGATATACAACGGAGTAACCGCACATTGATCTGTTGATTTTGATAATCTTCGCGGAATTGGTCAATTAATAGGAAAAGGCGAAAACCCCCATTTTTGTATCTGAAATAGATTAAAAAGGTCTGACTAGGATCGTAAATTTATTATCTGACTGGAAGAAATTTTTATTGTATCTTGGGACGACATGAAAATTAATACAATTATCTCACTTATTTGTTGAAATGTGTTTTTTGTATATATTTTTTTTTTATCATATAAATATAGTCATATAATTCATGCAATTTGTCAATTGTGTTTTCAATGATGAATTATATCACACACTTAATGAAATACTAATAAATGGCACAGAAAACTGAAATTTTCCACAATTGACTGTCATGTGAGTAGTCGCGTGAATGGCGTGTCAGGACTGATTTGATGGGAAGCCAGGGAACACAACGTATTCGTGGTAAAATATTTAGTGATTAAACTTCGCGTGCGATCTACATGTACATGTAATCTTGAATTAACTTAAACTTAAAGTTGTGATGCGAGCAAACTTTTTGTCGATAAAATTGCATCGGGGATATGACTGGCCTACAGTTTACTGAGAAATGTCAATTGTAAAGTTCATTCTTAAATTCAATGCTATTATGAAAATTGGCCTGATGATATTAAATATTTCATACAACAAACTCAACGTGCCTTTCCAATGATTTAACTTCTATCATTTAACTTCTAAACACTCACTACGGTGTAATAATGAACTTTTCACGAACAAATTCTATGCTCTCTTTCCCAACGTTTGTTGTATCCAAAGTTATTTTATTAAACACGTTTAATGTATATTATTCGTAAATTGTAAATCGTAAAATTAAAATGATTTCCCTCATTTAGTGAGTAAAAAAAAAATACGACTCATAGTATTTATCATATTCTTATTTTAACGTGGTTAAAGCAAAGTAGGTCGAAAATTCATTGCTTTAAGATATATATATATATATATATATATATATAATATATATATATATATATATATATACAGTGGTGGCCAAAATTATTAGAACATCTGAACCTACACAAAGTTTATGGGATTATCAATGCCCTAGTTCATTTGCCGAAATCGGATTAAAGATATCTTTTGTATGCCATGAGCTTTCAAGACTTTTTAGCATAGGGTCTTAAGTATATGTTGATACCAAATTTATATAGTTTTGACCATCTGGTAATGCACAGCATTAGAAATAGTTGCGTTATGCGCTTTTGGGTTCCCCATAGACTTGTGTATTAAACATGTAGTCCAAATGCAAAAAAATAAAATGCCAATTACTTATGCCGATTGCTCAAAAAGTATTTGAGGTAGAAGTATGAAACTTAGCAGGCTTATTTATTCTAATATACCTCAAATACATGCTAAGTTTCAGAAAATTTGGTCGAATGGGGAAAGTGGATTCGCCCCCGCCCTTCGGGGTGAGATGACCAAAATAACCATGCCCAATGAAGGCTAAGACTATTTTTCCATTTAATGAAGACACTCCTTTTAAATGTATATTTTTTTTTAAAGAAAATTTCATGAGCAATTCAAATATGTTGAAATATTAAGGGTCATTGGAATGGGGACTTCAATAGGGGCGCTGAATTTAAAATTTGGGACCCTTTAAAAATAATTTTAAAATACCCACATAAGATGTAACTACTTCACCCTGTGCTGTTATGAACGCCATTTTTGGCATCCTCAGGAAATTTTCTTTCAGAATATATATACTTCTGTAGGGGGAGGCTTAACAATTAATGTTTAACGTTATGACACTTTGATCCTGAAAAGGGCAAGATTTTTAGATTTTTCAATTGGTGGTGTAACATAAAAGGGGCGACTTGGGGGCGAATTCCCAACGCATGGCTTTGTTATTTAGTTTTTAAAGCATAATGAAGATATTCGGAGACATTCCAACCATTTTATAGGTATTTAAATGGTCAACAGAATGAAAATTACTAAAATCATTTAAATATGCTTGGTGTTCTAATAATTTTGGCCACCACTGTATATATATGTATGTATGTTATGAATAAAAAGTCTAGGACAAGCTTGGACGTTACTGGACTTTGAATCTTTAATCTAGCTTTCGGCTTATTTGCCTTCATCAGGATTTCTGAAGAGAAAATCATAACAAACAAGAACAAAAAACATAATAAATAAAAGTAAATCATACAAACAAAATCAGGCACCAACATCTTATCTTATATAATGTATAAAAAAGTAAAGAAAATAAATAATATGTACAAGTATTTGTTTACCTTATTAGGCCGTGGAGAGTTGTTACGTGTTTGTTGTTTATTATGTTGTTTTGAAGTATTGAAATATAGAGGGCGTGTAATCAAGTGTGGATTTCTGAGTTGTTCTGCCGTGACCAAGAGAAAGAGAGTGAGAGAGAAAGAGAGAGGAGAGAAAGAGAGAAAGGGGGGGGTAGTGAGAGAGAGAGAGAGAGAGAGAGAATGGGGGAGAGAGAGAGAGAGAGAGGGAGCGGGAGGCGGGAGAATGTTGATGCGTGTGTGAACTTGATTACACGCCCTCTATATTTCAATACTTCAAACAACATAATAAACACAAACCGTACAACTCTCCACGGCCTAATAAGGTAAACAAATACTTGTACATATTATTTATTTTCTTTACTTTTTTTATACATTATATAAGGTAAGATGTTGGTGCCTGATTTTGTTTGTATGATTTACTTTTATTTATTATGGTTTTTGCTCTTGTTTGTTATGATTTTCTCTTCAGAAATCCTGATGAAGGCAAATAAGCCGAAAGCTTGATTAAATATTCAAAGTCCAGCAACGTCCAAGCTTGTCCTAGACTCTTTATTCATAACACATATATCATCTGGACAAAACGTCGTCATGTCCAAAAAGTTGAGTCTCATCGCACTTATATATATATATATATATATATATATATATATATATTTAGACGTAGAACACCCCCCCCCCCATCCCAATAAAAAAAAATATCTAATTACGCTAATCCAAACACATAAACATATGGCGGTATTTCCATCCTACAAAAATACACATCAGAGGTCCTAATGGAGAGTTTATGATTTTATAACTCAATGACATTTACCCCAAAGTTTGTGGAGGATCGAATTCACGACCTTTATTTATCTGGTCAAGTTAATAAACAAATCGACCGATGTCACTTCAAAGTTGTCAACGCATTGGGCTCTCATTTTTCTAATCGCAGTAACAATGTAGTTTCTTGCTTAATATTGTTTTATTATTATAATTGAAACCGACCTTCCGTTTCTTTACATAAGGTATCTTTTGGGGAAAATAGCACAAAATTGCCAAATAGGCGTTTTAAAGATATCAATGATTACCAAGAAAAGAGATAATGATAATATTGCTGTGATTATTTAAATATAAACTGAATTTTAAGAGCCTCGTGATATTATTTGCTTTATGAACCCAGTTTTATGAACTTCATAAAGCAAAGAGCCAAAAGATAAAGATAAGGGTTCCAATGTACAGTGACATTATGAACTGATACATGTGGGTAACTGAAATTTCGTTTTATAATTATGTCACATGATTATTGACAAGACAAATTTCAAGTAGGGCCTATGCATTATAATATTCATTTCCAATACGCGAGAAGAGACAAGGATCCTATCACAACATTTTGTTAATATTTTAGGAGATCCATATTTACATATGTTCAAATCTTAATCTACTGGGAGATCTTCAGGCCACTTTAATTCCATTTCTTGTTTACATTTCACAGTCTGCAACATTGCTAACCCCCCCCCCCCCCACTAAAAAAAACAAAAACACGACAACAACAACAAAAAAACATTGAAGCATTTAAAGATGGTATGTGACATCATCACATCATTAAACAACCAAATAATATAACAATGAAATTTGTGGATTCACGTTTGGACATCATTAAAATATTGAAGTAAATTTCAGGTAAAATATGAACCTGTTCCAAACACGTCTGGTCCTAAGACTATTTCATGGCGTATATCTTTGGTAACGAGGCCCTGTTTTGTAGTAGCGTTATATTATGATTGTATTATGATTGTAAAGGATTCTATTGACAATTGATTTTTTGTATTAAATAACAAAATTTGAATATTTATGTTGCAGTTATTATGTAGCTACATATTCATATGATATATCATGAAGAATTCTTAATGTAAAAAGTACAAGTTTTATCATACAATATAAATCGTTTTACATGATCAAACTACATAACGGGCTATGAAATTTGTTCTTTTCTCAATTTTCTTTATTTCTTTGATTTTTCTAACAAACATAGACAAAATGTAATTTGGGATATTTGTTAGCAATATATCTTAATCCTTTTTAACGCTCTTGATCACTTTTAGTTTTTCTGATTCCACTCGGAACACGAGGTCCTTATAATAAATCAAATATGTTCAGCTGGCGTAAATAACGGACCTGGGAGAAAATTAATTTTATTTCAAGAGTTTTGAGAGGGACATAGTTAATCATGTTTCAAAACAAAATTGACAAATCAGTTTTAAAAACCTGTCAAAAATTTGATCTATAAGAGCATTCACAGTCAAAAATGATAAATCAGTAAATTACAGGAAAAAATCAAATAGCTGAAGAAACTTTTCGAATTGTAAATAATTTATTTGCAAGATGACTACACTGTAAAAAAAAAATACAGAAAAGTGATGTCAGCAGAGTCACCATGCAAAAGTGTAATTTAAAATAACAGTTTTGTTGTAAATTTCTCCTCTAATAATTAAAGAAAGAGAAGAAAAATCATTAGAGTTCTATAGCTTACATATTTGGTTAAAACGGAACAAATGTTTTTACTTCTGATGTATATATTGTAGTTCTCACGTAATTATTTGCAGGATGAATTTACAACAAAATTGTTTTTAAAATTACATTTATTTTTTATGACGACTCTGCTGACAGCAGATTTGCTGTAAAAATACAAAGATTTTTGTTACAGTGTATAATGTCATTTATTATGTACACTGTAAAATAAAATACAGCAAAGTGATGTCAGCAGAGTCGCCATACAAAAATGTAATTTGAAATAACAGTTTTGTTGAAAATTTCTCCTCTAATAATTAATGAAAGAGAAGAAAAAAATCATTAGAGGTCTATAGCTTACATATTTGGTTAAAACGGAGCAAATGTGTTACTCCTGATGTATATTTTGTATTTCTCACGTAATAATATGCAGGAGAAATTTACAACAAAACTATTGTTAAAATTACACTTTTTATGGCAACTCTGCTGACAGCAGATTTGCTGTAAAAATACAAATATTTTTTACAGTGTACACTGTAAAAAGAAAATACAGAAAAAATACAGCAAAGTGATGTCAGCAGAGTCGACATAAAAAATGTAATTTAAAATACAGTTTTGCTGTAAATTTCTCCCTTAAGAACTGATGAAAGAAAAGGAAAAATATCATTAGAGTTTTATAGCATACGTATTTGGTTGAAACGGAAAAAAATATGTTACTCCTGATGTATATTTTGAATTTCTCACGTAATTATTTGCCGGAGAAACTTTCAACAAAACCGTTTTTTTATGGCGACTCTGTTGACAGCAGAATTGCTGTAAAAATACATATATTTTTGACAGTGTAGGCCTGCACTGTTTTGTTAAAAATGTGATTTTTTTTTTTTTCGCATCAGCAAAATCATCTGAGGTGTAGGATTGACATAATTGTTAAATTCAGGTTCACGGTGAAGTCTATTGTGTAGGAGGGTAAAGAATATTTTTATTTGGGTTCAAACGTGATTTTATTCATTCTTACACCATGGACATTTTTATCCTCCCAAAAATGTATTGTAGAATATCAGCTAGCGGGATGCAAACGTCATTGTGGTTTATCGAAAATATTAGTCATCGGGCTTGTCATTTCGGGGAAAGTATCAAACCATATAGTATAAATCCTGAATAATCCAGTTGCAATGTTTACGATTTCCTCTTACCTGACATATCTCTAAATTTAATGAGGACACCTTATATTAAAGCGCTCTTTCATGGATGTTCGTATAAGGAACATGTCCTTTCTTCTTTTATATAAACACAACACAAAAACATAAGTTGCCACAAAATGTGTATTTTAACCAAGGTGAGTTTAAAAAAATCTAATAACACATACATGTACATGTAGGTAATTTTATTGGGTCCATTTTGGAGGATATTGAAGTGACTTCATTTCATGCTTCAACAGACGCAATCAAAAGGCAAAAAATGTATATTTTTAAGTTTACATGCTTGATGTCATAACTATGAATCAATTCTTTTTAAAATCATCAAATACTTTTCATTAACCTAGGAACTGAAAAAAAAAAAAAAAAAAAACACGTTTTGACTTTTACGTTTTGACTTTTGTTGAAGCATAAAACAAACATTAAAAAAATATATATATATATTTCTTGTTATTTACACTGTTGGTAATAAAGGATATATATTTTTTGCGCTCCAGCCACATCATTTTGCTCCGGCTTTAACTTCTAGAAATTGTTTGTACCCAATTTCAATTTTCGGGACTCTGGCGATATCCTGGACGTTCCCCAGCCTTTTCCGGGTATTAAAACATTTAAAAAAAATTTAAAAAAAGTTTGTCACCCCACAATGCCCATTTTTGCCGTTTGTCTTACTTTGGAGCCCCCTTTTTGTTTACTCACCTGACCAGGGCCCCTTAGGCCTACCCCCACGAAACACGTCAGTGGTGTAGGGTTGTTAAAACTACGTTTATGGTCAGAGAATTAGATTTTTCTTTGTCTAGGGGAAGGGTCAAACTTTATTTAGATTGGGCTTCAAAATTTATTATATTCACTTTTACAACATGGAAATGTCTATCTTCCCCAAAATTTATTGTAGAATCTCAGCTAAACATGAATCATAATGTACAAATAAACTATCTTTACCATTTACAACCTTGTCATAAATGCTGAAACAAAATTTTTGGGGAAATTATAGTAATTAAGTGTTTATGGTTTTTGTTGTTTTTTTTCCTTTGTCTTAAAAAACCATAAAGGTAGGATAAAACATTTCAATTTTTCACTAATCTTAATTTTTACGTCAAACCCTCCCTGACACAATAGACCAAAGACGGTGACCTTAAAACTTGATTTCACATCAAGAACAATAATAACCTTACAGTTCTAATACATTGGTAGGACTAAGGGGGCCTTGAACAACCGGGTAAACAAAAAAGGGGGCCCCGAAATGAGAAAAAAGGGCGAAAATGGACATTGTGGAGTTGACAAATTCTTTTTATTTTTCATTTGACGGGAATACTAGGCGAACGGCCTAAATATAGCCACAGTGCAGAAAAGTGAAAGCGGGGACAAACAATTTCAAAAAATTAAAGCCGGTGCAAAAAGATATTGCTGTAGCACAACCTTTTTTTGGGGGGGGGGGGCAACAGTGTGCATATCGCTTTTCCAGATAAACTGCTCAAAACGCTTTAAAAAATAGTTTACCTGCTCCATAAGATTCATAGGATTCTGTAATCTAAATGTATATCGACAATTCAAACACCCTGGATCTGGTGAAAGAGCGCCAGCTCCAATTTTGTCCTAACCAAAATAATATCAATATCATTTGTGGTAAATAAATAAATATATAGAAGAAACATGAAACTTACAGTTAACTGATTAGTGATAAAGGTGATATTTAGTAATTATTTATGGCATTGCTTGAACACATTTGTTCATCGTTGTTACTAAAAAGGATGTGTGCGTATCTGAGTTTGCGCATAAAAATTGGAGGGTGATTCTGTGAGAGAGTTATAATGAACTGTGGAGGCAGTATTGAATGATTTATGTGAGGGTATACGTGTTCATGTCCGTGCACCAATAGACCTCACACACAAGATCCGAGATTTCCAACAAAACTCTCCCCCATTAATAATAATAATAATAATAATAATAATAATACGAAGAAGAAGAAGAAAACGAAGAAGAAGAAGAATATTTGGTATTTATATAGCGCTTTTCGAATTAAACTGCTCACACTCCTCATTCTCCTACACACTCTCCCACTCACTCTTACTAACTATACAATGTGTTTCAAATAAAAAGTAATCCATTTTTGGAGGGGCCATAGTCCCAGCTCATCCATTTTAGATATTTATTTCTATCACATAATTAAAGACGAACTCTTCCCCTTTACAATGATACCTTTATTAAATCATTAATATAACGCATAATTGAAAAAAAAAAATTGATTTTTTTCCCCCCCCCCCCCAAGTTTTAAGAAAACGTAAGAAGACTGAGTGAATGCTGTCCCTGCTGTCCAAAATCATTGAATAAGATTGCGTGCGATGATGTGTGACTACTTTGAAATCATCCACTCAGTCTTTCATCCATTGACAAAAACTTTGAAAAATTGGATTTTGTACCTAACACCTTCATTTGCAATTTATTCAATAATGCGTTAGATTTAAGATTCAAGAAAAGCATCATTGTAAAGATGAAGAGTTCGTCTTTAATTATGCGATAGAAATAAATATCCAAAATGGATTAGCTGGGAATATGGCCCCTCCAAAAATGGATTACCTTTTATTTGAAACACAGTGTATACTTACTCACCCACTAATGATACCCTCATCCACTCACACACATCTTCACCCACCCACAAACGCATCCACATTCATACATCTGATGCCGCGATCACAGTACCATTTCGGGGCCCGTACGGCGTGTAAAATTGACATTTTTGACCATTTCGGTCACTTTCGTAAGGTTCCTGGCCGGGTCACCGCTATTTGCGGTCACATATCCTACGGCTCCCGTCCGAGTTAAAAAGTATAAATATGTGGTGAAATCGAAATACGCGCCGTGAAGAACCGATAAGAGTGCCATTCGGGTTGCCGACAGATGTTCTTTCCCGGTGTCCGCTCTGATGAACACGGTGTTATTATAAAGGCTACTGTCACACTTTGCAAAATTGCAGAAAAAATCGCTAGGGGTCACTAGGACCCTTGGGGGTGCCCTTATGGCGCAGAAAGGCCAAAAGTAAACCCAAGACATCGCAGAACTCCCATTTTTAACGATCACTACCCATTCTTGGGCCCTACGGCGAGTAGAAACCGTAACATAATGCCATTTTCGGAGGTGCCTGTCCGCGCTCCCGTATGATTTCTGCGGCGTGAGAGGACTGTGTTCACTACCCGTAAAAAGCACGGAAAGATCTAGCTGCATGTTCTCGATTGTCCCGCGTTCATGAAATCGGTAGGCAGTAGACAACCCGGCTATAAGCCCGCTGGAAAGGTTCAACTGCGAAAAGGGGGGGCCCCACCAACCTGCAGGTGACAGGAAGGGTTCCACACAGTTTCCCTTTCAATCCTCATTGTAAAAAAAGAAAAATACTACGGTCTTGCGATGTTTAGGTTCCGCGGCTATCCTGCGGCATCCTGCCAGGCTCCTGTTTGAAAGTTTGTCTTAAGCTCTTTTTGAGTATAATTGCATTTAAATTATTTACGTTTCAAACCACCAAATTACGACTAGAATACGTAAAAATATAAATCTAAAAAATAAGGCTGTTTTGATCAAAAGACAAATCATTCTATATGAATTAAACCATTCCAGTATCACCAAAGCATATATATATTAAAGACATTTGTATGTGGCGACTTTTTTAATATTTTGAAAATCTGAGCCAATATAGGCACCGTCTCAAAAACGTATAACACTTTGGAAATGCTCCCAATAAATATTGTAATTAATGTATTCAGAATGCTCATGATCTTCAGCATCATTATTAGCAACTAGCGCGAAATAATTCAGCGACAATCTCGAAAGAGAAATTACTATATAAATTATACAATATGATGGATGCTGTCGAAACATGGAACCCAGTGGGAACGCGTCAGGCGCCGTGCGGACCACGACCGGGTACCTCTGACGTCCTTCCGGTGCATGTTGCACCCCGCGCCACACCCCCGCCCTTACAAATATTGACAGAAAAAACGTGCGGACTACTCGCCACCGAAGAAAGCCCCTTATGACTCCACGGGCAAGCTTAGACCGTCTACCGATTTTATAAAAAACCACAAACAAGGAAGAAACAATAATCACGGGCCCGCGCGATCTGAAAAAATACACCCGGTACCCTAGCGATCGTAAGG